>BCIL01000017.1:109141-395391 GCA_001599955.1 Cystobasidium pallidum
ACACGACTAATTCCTCTATACAAAGACGGATGAATTGTTTCCTCAAAATGGACTACAAGCAGACGGTTGTTAACCTAGCTGTCAAAGCTAATAATCCCGACTAACCAAATATTATTATAGTACAACTCGGCCCTATACAGGCGAAAACCTGTTTTTCTGCCGTTTCCGGCTCAGCCCATTCTTGCGAAAACCTCTCCTCAATTTTTTCAAAAAAAAAATTCCGTCAGGAATTTGGCACAGGGGGTCGATTCAAGCTGACCTGCACCATAGCAAGTATATGCAATGCGGAGAGCAGACGAAAAGATGGAGAGAAGGAGAAGAGCAGGAGCGCACGAGGAAGACCCTTCGGCTGCTCGGCTGCTCGGCTGCATCCCGGCCGCCTCTCCTCTCCATTTCTTCTCTCCTGTCCGCTGGGTGCATGTCCTCCTCTCCGCCCAGTTTATCCGGACGGCCAGCTCGACGCGGCTAAACCAGGCAACGCGGCTAATCTTGCCCGCATAATTACCCCTGACAGCTGTGAGCCCCGTGGAGCGCGAGACACGTGCATCTGCAGATTCTTCGCTGGTTTACCCTCTGCACGGCGCTCCGTCCTGCAGGCCCAGCATGTGATCCACCGAAGCCTCTTTACCCGGTGCCCTCCCAACGCCCAAGTTTACCCCCGGACTAACTCCAGTGCGCGCCACTCCTCCCGTAGCTGGACCAGGCAACATGCTCCAGATTATCCACCGGCTTCCCCTCGCGGTCGGATCAGCACACCATAACACCCAAGAGGATGCTTTGCTTTGGCTTCTGTGTCGGCTTCAGGGAGTCAGCAGCTTCTTGTACGATTGACTCGCCGGCTTCCAGTTGCCTTTCCATTCTGCAGAGATACCGGCACTGCCTACCCATTGTATTCCGTACTCTCCCAGTCGTACAAGTATTCGCATACCGCACTGGAGGCGCCGACAGCACCTGGTGCACAGCGAGCGGTTCCATTCTAGTCACGTGACCCTGCGAGTGTCGATCATTGCGGCCGACCGGTCATTGCCGTATTCTCTGCCAATACTGGTCTGGATACCTCCCGACCGAATAGGCCCGAGCGGATACGGTGAAAGCAACAAAGCAGCCTAATCTTCATTCGATTAGATCAGCTACGTTCACACTGATATACCTACAAGCCCTGCGGTCTGTCGGTGCTTCCCCGCCTGTACAATCGCAAGCATGTCAACCTCGACCATCGCTACGAGCCTTCCCGAGCTACAACCCAGCATAGAAGTGTTGGAAGCAGATGACTTCCTTAAAACGCAAGTCTATCGAGATCCAGATCTGACATTCAATGACATCGGGAAGCTGATTGCAGTGCCTGATGCGAAGAAACGCAAGGACGCCGCTGTCGTGACCTTAACTTTTGCTCAATCGTTCGACGCAAAGATTGCAGGAAAGAATGGCCAACAAATACAACTCAGTGGTCCAGAGAGTTCTGTTATGACGCATCGGTAGGGAAGCAAGACCCTGCAAATTGCTTCGCTGTACCAAAGCTGAAAAGGGAAAGATGCTATCAGACTCCGAGCTATGCACACTCATATAATGGTCGGAATCGGTACTGTCCTCAATGACAATCCTCAGCTAAATTGTGGGCCTGGGCTTGCTCTTTGCACACATCTTTTCAACTGGGCTTAGACATTAATCCTGTTCCGGATGTCTGCTTAGGTCGACTGCCGGAGCTACTACCGCTCGAGCAACAACCCATTCCATGCATCCTCGACAACAATCTTCGGACACCTCCCGATTGCAAGCTCATCCAGAATGCAAAAGCTGGTATCGGTCACTTTCCCATAATATTAGCGCGACGAGGCCTAGAATCCGAGTGCCACCCCATTGAACGCCGCCGCAGGGACGCCCTTCGCGCAGCCGGCTGTACAATTCTGTATACTGCTACTGACAACGCGACGGGTGAGCATATCATATCAAACTACCACCCCAAATTCGTAACTCACTGTCTGCAGACTCAAAAACCGGCGGTCTCGAAGACACAGACAAGATGCCGCTCGAAGCTATCGTAAGAGCTTTCGGCCTCACATCAAGTCACAGTCTTATGATAGAAGGCGGAGCTGGCGTGATCTCGACAGTTCTGTCGACGTATGCCACCCATGGATGTCGTCACCTTGACAAGGTGATCGTGACGATAGCTCCGACATTTGTAGGAGATGATGGCGTTGCCATCAAGCTTGGAGAAGCGGGCTCCACGGACAGCATGCAACCCGTAGCTTCAAGAACTTTCGGCCGAGATGTAGTCATTGCTTATAACCTTTCAGCCCACTAAAGCTATTACGTCACCCGCAAACGAAGCAGAGGGACAAGAGGATCAATGCATGATAATGTGACAACTCATTGTCTGCTTTCAGATTAAGCAAGCCGACAGGCCGTACGCAGGCGTCTTTCGGCTGTTACATAAGATAGCTTTTAAGCTTCTGGTAAGCTGCTTCTTGATTCTCTTCCTTCTTAGCCCATTCGCTGACCTCCACTTTCTTGATTGTATTACTCAAGAATCTACCTTGTTCACGATCTACCTTTGCTAGCTTCTCTTCGCTCTCATTGGCAGCTAGCAATACTGGAATTTCGGCGTACGATTCGGGCGAGTTGCCGATCGTACGCGCGATGACTGGACTGAACAGAGAGTACAGCTGTGGTAAAGGGAAAGGGAAGCCTTGGTTTGCTGCAGCGTTGGTGGTCACGGCGCCTGGGAAAACATGATAGAAGCGAATCGTGGGGTACTTTGCCTGTAAGGCCTACAAGAGGACAGCAACAACATCATTGTAAATTTCCTTGTATTACCCGAAAGGATAACGTTGGAAAGCGCTTACTAGAGTGGCAGCATCTGTTACCACACCTTCATTCTTCGCCTTGGCAAGCATCAGGCTTATAGCGTTACTGTCTTTCGAAGACTTGCTCTCCACATCGTCCAAGTTAAAGGCAGAAGCCTTGGCACCGGGTGCAGCGATATTGACGCTTGCAATCTTGAGTATCCCCTTTGAAGCTAGACCTTCGTTGAGAGCAAAGCGACTCAGGACTTGAGTAGCAAAGTGTTGCTCGATGCCGTCACTGGTCAATTTGTAGTTGCCCATAGGAGGACCACCTTGAGTCTCGAACAGATAATCGACCCGACCCTCTGTTTTTTCTTCAATGGCTTGAATTGCCTCTTTGATGCCCGATAACGCACTGGATGCCCCAATGCAAAGGACGCCATTCTCAGCCAGTTCCCATTGCTTTACGCCACCGAGGAGGGTACCACAACAAGGTGCAAATTGAATGTACCTCAAATCCGCGCGTATGTAGCCAAAGTGCTATGAAGGAGAGAGAGAGGAACGTGTTACAATCGAGCCATCTACAAGCTTCCATTGAGCAAGCTTACTGCATTTGTCGCACCAGTGGGTATGTTCTGCTTGCATCGATCAACTACTTCGGCTAGTCGGTCTTCATTTCGGCCAACAACGATGACACTGCTGCCAGCCTGTGTATGGGTTACAGAGGGTGGGGAGAGCCAGTTGCATGAGCTGCCTTACCCATCGATGCCGCCCTTCCGCTATAACTTCGCAGTGTTTTACCCGCATCGGTACTCACCCGAGCGAGCCTGATCGCGATGCCTCGACCGATGCCTTGCGAGCCGCCAGCTACTACAGCAAGCTTCGAGCTGAGGTTCAACCCCGTGTTTAGATTGCGGGCCCAGGTACTCATTCTTTTAGTATACCAGACTAGCCAGAGTCTATGTACCACGTAAGGCAAGCATTGGGTGCTGTGGAACTACGCCTTGATAAGCGGTAATCAAACCGCGTCAGTGATCGTAAGATCGTTTCGATTACAGCCGTGCTATACTCTGCGAACTATGTACATTTGAAAGTCATATTATCGTCTAGCGAAAGTCTTGCAATGTTGCTTGTTCCCACTTCATCAGATCTGCCTTATCCCCGAAGACATCCATGTCTGCGTGCTGGTACCGCTCAGGTATATGCGTCTTGCTTGGCGAGACCTGGGTTGATACGTTTCCCAACCGTGACGGCTTCAGATACCGATTGTCGCTGTCGGTTATGCCTTGTGATACCGTCGAAGAAGACCTGCGATGCTGGTTCTTGTTGTGTTTGGAAGATGACAGATGCCGACCAGGAGCGGAAAGTAGTTCTCCCTGCAACTCCTCTGTGGGCGAGATCATAGGTGAACGACTAGGCCGCCGGATAGCCGTGCGGGACGAGCTCGTGACGGAACTAGATCGGGGAAGCGACTTCTCACGCAGCTGTCCGTCATCTTCGAGTTCTGCCAACGACTGCATCCCGGGGCTCTTGCTGCGATAGGAGTATTCCGAGACGCTGGGCGAGAAGGTCGAATGTTTATAGCTACCAGAAGATACAGGAGGCGCCGGTGACACTCCTATACTGGTACCTAGACCGACCAGGCCCCAGGCTTCTTCCATCAATCTCCTCAATGACCAGAGCCAGCCTAAGCCGAATATCCCGCAACTCCAGATAACGTTCATAACCGTGAACAGGTCGGGCAGATGTGCGGGGGGTGTGATGACCGCATCAAGAAATACATACGTGAGGCCAAATACGATATGACCGAGGGTGATGTACTTCACAAGGCTGCCGGCCAGCTTGAAAGGGTTGGGCCCCAAGCAGTAGTTCCAGAAGACGGTCAAGGCTATTAGTGGGAGGGCCAGGCCATCTCTTTTGAGAAGTGGGTATAGACTTGAGGAGTGCAAAGTGTCAGATCAGTCTTGAGGCCAGGTTGCAACTGCCTGCTTACCTGAAAGCCCCGACATTGTTGAGTAAAAGCGCCCACTCGAAGTCATTTCCGGGTAGACCGGGTTGCCTCCCAGCGATGAGAAGCGTAAGGGGCATGAGGGGCAGCAGTATTGACTTCTCGTGGACCTGGAACGAAAAGAGAAAGAAAGCCATGGCGGATGCGAACAGCGCGTGCGGAAGAAGCTTGACTGCGGGTGATGGTTCTCGGGCTCGGCTGGTAGCTGATTGCGATACAGCTGCCGGCTGAGTCGTCTCAGTTGGTTGAAGTCGCCCGTTCGTCCATACAAACCCTGCCACAATGGGTATCGTCGTTAGGAGCGTACAGCCAGCTGCGAGCTTGGCCAAGGCCGGCGTGGAGAAAATTTGGCGCAGCTTGACGATGACATTAAGGCTACACCAGACATTCGCGACCTTATCTTCAAAAAGGCCTCGCTGAAACGGAAAGATGCGCAGGAGAGTCTGTTGTAGCTGAGATGGCGGAAATAGGAACGGCGCGAAGCATGCCATGATGGTGAGCGTACTGAAAAAGCCCAGGTTGATGAAAAGATTGAGACTGTTTCGCTTTGGAATCAGCAAAGAGACGCTTGCATAAATCTATGATAATAAACTTGCCCTTCACTTCCTCCGAGCCAGAAACACTTTCCAAGGAGGTAGGCGAAACTGTCGAGCAAACGTGAGATGGTAACAAACGTGGGGCGGTCGGATGCTGCCTACACGCCAGGAGCATAGAATAGCGCCATCTGCTTGAAACACATCGAACAAACAAATAGGGCTGCGCCGATATAATCACGGCCGGCGTAAAAGGCCAGCATCGATAGCAGAGTTAAACCGAGCATGATGGAATTATACTGGAAATGACCTGAATCGATCATAATGAGACAGGGTTGAAGCATGATGGAATAGAATGCTATCATCTTCAACAGAAAAGAGATGCGTCGTTGGCGTCGATATATGTCCGGTGCTTCCAAATCTGACTCACAAGCGTTCTGCTGCTTCTTCTAGTTTTCGAGCCTCTATCACTAGGTCGAGTCTTCCAGCGACCCAGTGCAAGAGCGCACCACATCGCGACCGGTAGCATCCAAAAGAGCATATCTCCCAGGATGACGGTGGTCCGCATGAAAATTATCGCCTTTTCCTCCCTGTATACGACTTCTCTGCCATCTAGCCGGCCCGCGAGCTCAACCCATCTGGGGTTGCCAAAAGATTTTGCTAGACGACCGAGCAGAAACGAATGGTAGGCTGTGAGCGGCGGATAATCAAGCCCCCAGTACTCCAAATCGTGCCAGTACCATTGAGATATAGGGAGATGGTTGGTTATGGATAGCCAGTGGCGCTGGGCTTCCATATCCCCGTACAAAGGTGGGTGACCTTTTCCTGCAAAAATGAAAAAGCACATCAGGGTCATCTCCCGCAGTTCAGACGCAGGTTGTCAGCCCTTGCCCCACCTGACCAGCTGCCTATCCCTACGGCCCACTTTATCCATACAATGGTCGCAACAGCGATTGTCCATTCTTTCACTTTCTGCCTTGCGGGCGAGCCACGACACGACTTTTCCACCACTCTGCACCAGCGACGCAGAGGTGAATCATGGTGTGCATGGAGCTGTTCGAGCTTCAGAGGGGAAGGTGCTCTAAGCCTGATCTCAGGTCGGCCAGTCTCTTGGCCGCTGACCCAGGTTTGGCTTTTTTGACCAGCGGACAGAATAGTGCTTGTCCGTGACGCATTGGACGCTGTTCTTCTGCTCCTGGTGGGCCGCTCATGCGGTATACTGTGATGCTGTTGTGCGTTCCGGTCTTTAAGGTATCCGCCTGACAACTGCCGGTCGTTTGGCTGCAGCGACGGTCGGCTCGCATAACTATAGTGGCTGGGTCCGGCGCTGTTGATGCTGGATCTCCTCTTGCCCTTGTGTCTGTGCTGGTCGTTGTCCCGCTGCTCCTGATGCTGCGGAAGCTCACTGTCCTGCAGTTCATCCTGCAGTCGGTGGAGGTCGCGGGCGCGCAGTCCGCTGCCGGTGCCTGCAAGGGACTGCTGCGACGCGCCAGATGGCAAAGCTGAAGCGTACATCGCTGTTCTCGGCACTGGGTTCGAGCACGAAGCGCGTGCTATTGTGAGTAGACAAGCATCCTTGTCCGGAAAGTGTGGTGGAGAAGTAAAGAAACATCCTCCTGGGGTGTAGGTAAACAAGCACAACATAATTATACCAAACGTTTAGCACTTCAAACAACTGACCGATGTACTCCCTGTCGTCGAATGTGACAATCAATACATATTCTGTCTAAGTCAACGGCGTGTCCTATGCAGCAGCTATCCGCAGTACGGAATTTGCAGTGGCGTGCCCTAACCACGGTAGGTCTGCCATGCGATGTATACCACTGCAGCAACGGCTACCAATGCACTCGCGGGAACGACGATGGCACCACCAAGTAGCTCGACGTAGTCTTTCAATATTGCCGCCCAACTGTAGAGGCTCATTAGTCTAGGGCAGTAGCCAAGCGATAGGACCAGCTCACGTGATGACAGTGGCCGTCCGCTTGCCAAAAACATCATTGAAACCTCCGGTACCAAAGTAAGAGGAGTCGTGCGGGACGACAAACACGCCTTGTGGATCGACAGGTAAGGCCGCACCGGCTAAGTCTCTGCAAGTTGCGGCCTGTTCACACGCGTGCAGCGAGCACTTTTAGCTGAGGTAAGCTGACAAGAAATCTGACTCACGTAGGTTATAGCGTTGACCACGTCGGGCATTTTCGTATATGGCAGTCCAGCTAGAAGAAGCCGTACTGGCACATTCAAAATGGGTGTTTTGACGAACCTGTAGAGACCTGCCTTAGACACGTCACAGGTGCGTTGTACCAGCACATTGCAACTCACCAAGGTGCCACCATGTTGATATTTATGCCCGAAGGCGCCGCAGAGTATGCTACGGATCGTGTTAACCCATAGACGCCGTGCTTGCTAGTTGTATCTGTACAAACACCATCAATGCAAGCCCACCAGATCATCTTTGTGGGCGGACTCACACATCGGCCCCTGAAAGAAAATTGCGACCTCAGGAACACTGTATCCCGGTGTAAAGCGGCCTTCACTCACGAGTGGAAGACCGAAAAAGCTGGAAAGTGAGCCGAGTAGAACGACAGAGCCCTTCACTTTGCGTTTTTGCATATAGTATCGAGCCAACTTCAATGCTAGACGAAGCGGACATCAGATCGGGCTGACACCTGATGCAGATGTCTGTGACCCCCAGATTCGAGAGAGTATCTGCTCACTGTATATCGTCCCTATCAGATTGACATCCAGGGTTTTCAAGCTGGGCGCTTGCAGTTTGCCTTCATCTGCAGAAGACGAGTGTCAGCCTCGACAATTCCTTATTGCCGGACTATTTGCAGTGCTCACTGTCTAGCGCATCAGTATCAAAGCTTGGTCCCTGATCTTCCGTAACCCCGGCACAAGCGATGACTGAATCTATGCAACCAAACTCTTGATCTGCCCATTCGAAGACGGATCTTAGAGAATCCCAGTCCTACAAGGGTAGTGTATGCATGTGTCAGATCACTGTCGCTTGAGGCTATCTCTCCCGGTAACTGTACTAGCAGCTTAAGTTAATACGCACAGTAACGGACGTTTTTGGAGCTGCAAAAGCTTGTCCAGGGACGACACTTTCGTCTATTTCCTTCTTCAGAGCTCGAACAGTGTCAGGGTTGTTATCCACCAATATGAGGGTACTCCTGGGAATTGCTAGTATTGCTCAGCTGGAGATAGATTTAACAGAATGTGGTTGTGGCGGAAGGGTTACCCGAGCGTGGCCGCAAACAGGCAGAATGCAGATCCAATACCACTACCTGCGCCTTTTGTAAGCGCGGAGGTCGTAAGAGCAGACCGGTCAGATCTTTGCACGACTTCCGTTTCGATAGTAGGCAGGCTCACCTGTTACGAGGACAACCTTGCCTTTCAGCTTATCGGTATCTGCGAGAAGCTCGCTCGGAGGGACAGCTCTGCAGGAGCCAACGAGAGAATTTGAGAAGTTCGATGCTGCTCTCTCATTTGCTGCGAGATAAGCAGGTTCTTCTGTACCGTCCGCCATGTTTGCCGGATGTCGGCCACAGTGGTACCGCGGGGCTGACGTTTGTCACGAAGACCAACCAAAAAAGAAGACAACAATCCTTCAAGCTGCTGGCAGAGCTGAAGTTGGGCAGACCCGAAGCAACCAAGACGGCAATGGGAAAGACCGAGACCTCCTAACGACCAAAGAGTTAAGCGAACCTCATGACAAGGTGATCGGGCTATACAGCAACAGCCTTCTCGCTCGACATGCATACGCCGACATGCTTTTGACTTTTGCCGACTTTGCCTCGTTTCTGCCTCGTACTTTACTCAAGATTTACTACTCCGCTACCCGTCGGAATCCAGGCAGCGCATGCCTGCCCGATCCTGCTCCACGGCTTTGTTCGTCAGCTCTGGTGCATAGACAGCTCGGGTCCACAAAACCGGTACACGGTAATGCATAATGCAATACTGGAAGGCAACAGAACCAAAAAGAAAGCTTGGTGAGGCTAAAGCTCTTCTGCCGCATGCCATCAAGCTGATTCAGTATCTCTCGCCGCCACTATGACTCTGATTCGCTTTGCACCTATTAAAAGGTGCATCTGCCCCGCGAGTTCCGCCTCAGCCAGGTGAAGGAGCGAGATCTACTGCACAAGAAGGATGGGCCCAGTCAACGCGCTTTGTCCGGACCGCCGGACAAGCGTCGACTTCCGCAAGCGGCAGACAGTTTCGGGAGTTCAAGTCGCCCGATGGTCCTCCTCCAGGGCTCAGCAACGAGGATACGCAAACCATCGCTACGTCTACGTATTCTTCGGATGACGAGGAAGATGTAATTGTCTATAAAACCGCTGCGAATCGCTCAGCACCCCAAGCGACATTACGGGCTGATGAAAACGGATGGTATGACTGGGATTCCAACCCATCGTCTAGCCAGCAGACCGACAGCAAGCAATCCGAAAACTTCCCTTCGTTAGCGCCGGAAGTCCAACAATGTTCAGAAACAGCAATAGATGCCAATCCACAGATGCAGGTATTCGACTATGGATTTCTTCCTGACTCGGCAGCTTCTCCCCCGATTGCAGAAGCGGTTGATACTGGCTTCCTCGAAGATTTTGACAGTTCACTAGAAGCAATAGAAGGCAGGGAAACGCCCTCCGGAGCCCCACAGTTCACGTTAGCGGCTTCTCCGAATTCAGGCAGCTCGCTGACTAGGTCCACATCACCGGTCAGAGCCTATCGCTCTCCATGTGCAATTCTCGGGCGAGCAAGGAAGTCAGACTCAGACCCTATTGATGGCCACGCCAAAGAACACTTGTGTGATCCGGGAGGCACGCAGCTAGAGGCGACCACTCGCGCAACAGGACCGTCGGGTCTTGAGGCTCATTTGCCGAAGCTCTCGGTGTCCCGCTCTCCTTCTGTGGATGGGATGTTTGCCGATGCTGTAGAGGACACTACGGATTGGGCACCCGATACTTCATCGAGTTCAGTAATCCAAGACAATGCTTCCGCAGTCGAAAGTGATGCACAAGCCATAGCAATTCCACCGGTCGTGGAACATAGCCGAGAGCAGTCTCAACGACTTCGTTTATATTCCACCCTTTATGCAGACTTTGCCCGAGATCCTTGGAAATGGCACGAGAGGCGCGATATCGTGAGGGAAATGTTTCCAAGCCTTCAGTCAGAGGGATCCGTGGGTGACCAGCTGCCTGTATCTGGCGAAGGAGAGAATGGACGGGATCCCGGATTACAGCAATTTACGTACACAGCGGATACCGAGGCAGATGCATGTCCAGACGACAGCAGATCCAACGCAGAGACGGGTCCCGGGCAACGGAGAGTTACCAGCTTAATACCTCCTCCTGATGGTACTAATGCTTCAGGTCGACTTATGCACAACAATCTTTTGCCCCTTGAAGGGCAGGAATATTGTCGTAAGTGCCGCCGCCATTTCAAGAACACATGGCGCATGCAAAGGCATTTGTCGAGTTCGCCGGTGCATCCATACTATTGCCAAGGTTGCACCGTTGATTACAGCAGCTTCCGGGAGCTGTACATGGTGAGGGTTGGCCCGAACCTGAGATTGCATTCTGGCTGACTGTCTGTGGTATTCTGCAGCATTACGCCGAAAATCCGAATTGTCGGCCACCGGAGCTGGAATACGGCCCAGCGAAGCCGTTCCTGCAAATCCTAGCCGAATATCAGACTACCGGTCGACAAGAAGCTGCGCGCAGAAGAAGTGCTTCTGATGCTGGAGCAGCCCTCCGAGTACAGGATGGCGAGAGCCAATATTCAAGAAGGCCGGGAAATTCGTATGAACCATCGAAGCATACCAACTCGCCTTCTGAGCCGCCTACTTGTCCCATTTGTATGGTACCATTGATGAGAGCGAAAGAAGTCCTCGCTACGGCATGCGGGTGAGCTTGTCGGAGTGGAAATTGCTTCTGCACCTGCTAAAGGTTGTTCTTACTCTCTACAGGCATGTCTACTGTTCCAGTTGTATCCTGCACTATTCTAGTAAAGAACGACCCAACTGCCGTAAGTGCTTTCACCTGACTATTTAGAGCTTTCTTAACCAATGTACCTGATATCCACGTGCAGCCAAATGCCGAACACCTGTCTCGAGAGCGACTCTCGTTCCGCTTCAGCTGCGCTGAAGGGAATGTTGGCAGCATTGGCGTAGAGCTCAAGCGCGCGCTGGGATTCTAAACCCGTCGAGTAGCATGGCTACTTATCCCATTAGACCATTCTGCGGTGACTCCTTCCGAACCTCTGTCCGTTTGGCACGTGTTTATCCATGCCCAAGCACTTTTCTTCCTAAAGGTGTAGCAGTGCTGTTTAAATCATTAGTCTGTATTATCGAGCAGTCTCTGCTCAGCAACTTAGAATTACAGTGTGACTGTTGTCGTTCGACCGTGTCGACGGTAGCAAAATCCGCAACGTGATCGTAGTTCTTGGCCTGTTCTGTTCGCCCCGAGCGGTTTTCTCTTCTTTGTTTGACATTGGTCGAAGCTCGCCCGCATCTAGACACCATCTCATCTGTCTAAACTTGCTAAGAGATGATGAGCTCTCGCACGTCGGTCGAAGTCCTGCCTGTTGAACGGTCGGACTTGGCAAGATGCTCTGAGATCATGCATTTGGCCTTTGATGGCGACCCGGTAATGAGTTCATTATACCCACCACATCTAGCGCAACCCTACTCCAAAGAGGAACGATTCAGAATCAGAGGCAAAGGAATGGAGAAGCAACATTTCAATAACCCTGGGAAAGTCATGTTGAAAGCTGTTAATAGAGAATCTCGGGAAATCTTAGGTGTGGCAATTTGGGCTAAACCAGGTACACCAATAAAATTGCCAACCGAAGAAGAAGAAGAAAAAGGAGAGGATGACGAAAAGGATCTTGAATTCTATCCGCAAGCCGGCTTCAATATGGCTATGGCTATGAGTAACAAAAGGCGAGAAGTTTTCAAAGATCAGCCGCATTGGTACGTCGAGCTTTGAGTTAGCAAAGTCGCCAACGGCTTAATAGAGACTTCGGTTTCCCTATGTCGACAGGTACTTGAGCTTCTTGTTCATTGACCCAAAAGCTCAAGGCAAAGGCGTTGGCAGTGCTCTACTGTCGTGGGGTCTAGAGCAGGCAGATAAAGCCAATCCACCGCTCCCAGTTGTCTTGGAATCGAGCCCAGTCGGTAGACCTATCTACGAAAAGAAAGGTTTCAAGCTAGTCGATACTATACTCCTGAAGGATATCGCCGAGTTTCCATTCATGGTGCGACCTGCGAAAGGTTCGTAAGGAGCAAGCGAGGAGGATGAATATATAAAAGCTTCGAATGAGTAAGTAATCACACACATAGTAGCATCACTTGCAATGTAGACTTAGAGACCACATACTCAAAGATTCAAGAAAGGTCACCAGATTTTATTACAATTTATGGCTACATGAAAACTGCGACTACCATAAGCAGACGGTTCCGCCAAGCGGGTTATGCCTTGTCAAGGCCGAATTCATTACACGCGCTGTCCGTGCAGGTTTGACTCCCACCATACGAGGCCTATATCGATAGCTGTTCCAACGTACCCACGATCCATCGACCTCCTTCCCTGCCGCTGATGGTGGTACTTTCGCTTGACTGGACTGTTACCCGGAGTAAGACGCGTAGGTGACATCAATGTCTGATATCTGTCGTCCTTTGGTGGTAGCGGAGGAGGCATGAGCATTTCCTCTTCATCAAAAAAAGTCACGCGTGGCCCAGTCAAAAGCTGTTGCTGCTCTTTCGTACTCATTTCTGAGAACAGCTTTGGGGTGTCCCGGTCATGAGGATATGACGGTCTGATATTCGGCAAACTAACGCTGCGCCTGTGTTTTGATCCGGTACTGTCAGCGAAGCCATTGCCACCTTTGACGACATGCTCGACCCAGGTCATCAGGGCACGTTGAAGCATTGCACTGGCTTGCGTCTTCGGCAGTTCCGACAGCATGAATGTATATGTCCTGATCTTTTGACGTTGCCGCTAAGCAAATTGAAGTCGAATAACGCGCTGTTAGAGGTTCTGATTTCCACCACAGACGTTGTCATACCGACACCTACCTGACGCGCTGAAGTAGGCCATGTCACGATGGTGCACTTGCCTGTTGTGCGAGAAACATCGACGATGTTGCCATAGAGCGGCTTTGGCCTCAGCTCGATGGGAATGTGGTCGAGGTACTGCAGCCTGCATTGGTTTATATCGGTCACATGTTTCTATTTGAGTATTCAGGTGACGCGGAGACAGTGCAGGAACAAACTCACTCCAGACCACGCGGCGTGCTACTCATCCGTTAGAGGTGTTGGCAGTCTGTTTTGTCCACTCCTCTGCTGATGCTTGCTTGTTCTGATGCTGTCTTACGGTCCTGAAGCCAATTTGTAGTGTGTCACGGATGAATGGAGTGAATGGCATGCGTGAATGCCACCAACCCGCGCCGTAAGCCCTGACAATGAGGGCGGAGCGGGCGCTTCACAAGCTGGATCAGTGGGCCATCCGTGCCATTGTTGCTTCTGTATGCACGACGTACTTTGATATGCTTCGGTCTCTCTGACACGCTTTGGCGTGATCGCAAGATAGGAAGGCGCAGTGCGCAAGCTGGTCAACATGATACATACGAGAAGGAACATCTTCTGGAATACTATTCGTTCGCCAGAGAGGGTAAAACAAATTACTCGCTACAAATGCTTGCCATGGCTTTACAGGCGTGCAAACTTATCGACTTCGTCAACACCTATACAGAGGAGATCAGGCCTAAGAACGGTGGTCGCCTTCCCAGAAGAAGAGGAAGAGCGAATCATAAGGACATGGAGTAATCTAGGCTGCCATCTTAATGCTAGGCCCTGATCGAAAGAAAAGAAGACCAGTTGGAGTTGCTGCTGGATGCTGAAAAAGCTTGTAGCGATATAAAGCCTCGACGAATACCTAATCTGTGGACTAGGGATGAAGAGACATTTCTCTTTGAGCGAAATGTGTTCCCGAATTTCCCATGTTGATTGTAATGTATATGCATCTACCTCGATGAGGGGAACCTATCGTGCACTATTTTTCGCATGTTAGTGAAGCCGACACATCACGCGACATTAATCGAATGGGCCTGGGACCGACCCTCAAAGAAGATGAGGTGGTTCTACCAGAACAGAACTTCGATGAGCTCGGCCTGCATGTTCAGGGAAGTGTGCATCTGTGAGAAGCGCAGAACCGCGTAGACAGATGCTAACCCCACGCATGATCCGCTGGGCACTGATTGCGTAGTAGCAACCTACAGGCCATTGCCTCGTACAAGACCATGCGTGGCCGGGATGAGTCAGTTGTCTACGTATGAGCGGGCGAAGGTCCCCGCGACTGCACGCCTGACTGAGAATGGCAGAGGGGTCAGAAGGATTAGAACGTTGGTGTTGCAGCACTGATTTACACGAGAGACGTGATGATCTTCGATAGTACCGCGTTACGTGTTGCGAATCATGCACCACCCGAGCCTGTCTGGCTTTAGTTGTCCATTACCAACCAAAGCTTGTCCAGCCATTGAACACTCGCTTAGGGATCTTGGCGGTAGCAATACCCATCCAGTCACCAGTGCACATCTGCGATAAGAAGGATGGGTCTAGACCAACGACTTGACAGGGACAGGCTCACCGTCGAACGAAGACGAATGGAGCCGTGCCGGTGGAGCCCAAACAGCGCCACCCGATTGTTCGAAGCCGTGATACCCGCGGTGGGCGCTAGGGGTACAAAAGAGAGGGATTCTCTTGCGGTCGCTTTTCTCTTCTCTCTTCTCTTCTTTTCTTTCACACGCTTTATAGACTCCCGCCCATCACGCACTGCTCGTGCTGTGGGCCTCAACGACAACTTGAACTCCGAGGCTCAAGACGCTCTGCCCAGAAGGCCCCGCGAGAGATGATGGTGCGCCAGTGGGTGCCGCAAGTGTGAACGGGCCAGCAGACGGTAGAGGGGCGGCCTCATTGGGACCTAGTCCGGGGGGCCAACGCCGTCTTCAAGAGCTGGACGTTCTGGCCTCGCTGGGCCCGGGGGCGATGTCACAACTCCCCTCCCCCTCCCCCTGTTCGGTGTCCCATAACATAGGTGTTAGGGGGTTGATGACCGATGTACTCACCAAGGGGATATCGTGAAGCCCGACGGCCTGGTCAGTGATGAAAATCAGAAAAGGAAGGACCCATTGAACCCCTCTCCTATATAGCGCGCGCTATACTCTGAGACCGAAGCGAACTCCAACCCCCATTTTTTGCCCTCCTCTGCCTTTTGTCGTTCCTTCTGAGTAATATCAGAAGGGACGATGAGAGGCAGAGGAGGGCTTATTTTGTTTGTTGGCAGCGGACCGGCAGAAGCGTCGGTGATGATCAAGGTGTCAGCGTTTTGTGCAACGATCTTGTAACTTAGCTGTGCGAATAGATCATGTACTTTGCAGAAGTTTCTCTTGTCGTCTCCAGCTCAAGTGTCTTGCGATGCAGCTCGCGTCAAGTACAGAAAAGGCGGAGAGTCACGGTATTTCGTATCTCGAAATATTGGCGAGACGAAGCGCCGGCTTGCTAGCTTCTGTCGCGCCAGCAATAGTACAATTTGACCTCCTTTCAGAATCGCGTCATTCTTGACAGACTCGGACACTTGGCTTGCTGGAGAATATTGGACGATGCAATGCCCAGAATATAACATTGCGCTCGTCCGTTACTAGATCCATAGTTTGGTCCATGAGTTAAATGACTGAGAATCGAACACATCACAATCAAATACGGGACTGTTGAACGGTTCTTAAAGGCGTGAATGACTTTCTATCACCTCTGCCTCCCACCTGATGTCCGATCACCAGCGTGATCAGGATAAGGTGGCTCCCTGGTTACATATCTTCGAGATGATTTGACTGCACATGCTTCAACCCACACCGACCGAGAACACAGGCAACAGCACGAGCAGCGGTATACCTCAGCAAGACAGAGGTACTGACTCGAGCCAGCGAGTTGGTCCCGCAGCCCGGCGTCAGATGCGCACAACGATATGAGCGACAGGCGCAGGAGGCAAGGGAGTGTCGAGGATCAAGGTGAACAAGGCGTAAACACGATGCCTTCGACAGGCTAGTCGTTGACATTGGTTACTTGTTAAACAGATGCACAAGTCTGGTCAGCATTGAAGACGAAGCTTGCTTCGCTGCATGATGTCCAAGCGAAAGTTACAGAGACGACCCTGCTCGTGAATGAGCTGCAGAAGCAATGGGCCGAGTTCGAGGAGATCTCACCGGAACACACGGAGGTTGACCAGATTGACGATGACCATGATGATCAAAGAAGAGCTATCCGAGAGAAATTATTGGAGGCTTTGGACAATCTACAGGATCAAAGTGACCAGGAGAAGCTGTCAGTCGCAATGGCCATTGAACAAGCCGGTCCTTTATAGACTCACACACTTTGCCCCGACAGGATCGCTTCTGGTGCTTTGGAATCGCTAGGTATCCTGATAGCACTCAGGGCGGCACCAGATCACCAGCTGCAGGGTCAGCTATTCTGTCTAGGTGTGCACTCTGTCAATCGTTAATAACTGACTTCGCTCTACAGTCCCGGCAGATGCGAATAAACGAAAGAAGCGCCGCCTCGATGCATCCCCCGCCCCATCAGACGTATCGTCCGCACGAGCTTCCCCGGCCCCTCCAGGAGGACCCTCCACACCCGGCTTGGATAAGGTGTCACGAAGCTTATCACGCTCGTTATCCATCAATGCGGTCGCACAGCTGGCAGGATCACCCAGCTCAGAGCTTCCACCAGTTCAAACGCCCTCGACCGCTCGCAGCGCAAGCAAGGGGCATCAACCGATTGCGGCTGCTCCAACGCGAAAAGAACGCAAAGAAGCTTTCTTGGCTCAGTTACCTTTAAAAGAAGGAAGACCTGTAGCCTTCAAGCCCCCTGCGAAAGGCTCCGGGAAAGGAGCTAAGTCGGACCCTGGTTCGACAGACTGGATCTTGACGAGAGTTGTCAGATGCATCTCAGGCGATAAGAACAGGTATGAAGTCCAGGACGTCCAGGACGAACAGGGTATTGAAGGCAAACCTGGAGCGTAAGGCTTTCCTTTCCTCGACATGATATCTTCGATGCTGACTTGAGGTGACTTAACCGGTACCTGGTCCCGTGCAGGTCCTACAATACAACGCTCAAAGCTATCCTGGCTCTGCCAGATCCAAGAGATCGTTCAACTTATCCCTCGGTGCCATACGCGGTCGGCAGCGATGTATATGCCCTCTATCCCGACACTACGTCCTTCTACAAAGCCCGTGTAGTTGGCATCCCTACCGGAAACAAGGTGAGTCTGCGAAGGATGGCAGCTGCGTATGCATTAGCCAATGCTCCTCATCCATTGTAGCGACAAGCTCAGCAATACAAGCTCATCTTCGAAGACGACAATGATGAGGTCAAGCCGGTTTCAGCCGACTACGTAGTCGAAGCGCCTGATAAGTAAGAATGGGATACGGTCTAGGTTAATGTGCTGTTTCGCATGCATCCCCAGTGTCCATTGTACAGTTATTTATTTATTTATCTTTTTGCTAGATCTAGTATACCGTGTTGTTAGCACAAATTCTTGGGCTGTGTGAATTGATAACGATGCTATAACGCTTTCCGTAAGTTCGTCGTACGGCAGACAAGGCAGACGTGCAGAGTAGTTCAGCGTGCCGGGGAATATGAATGTGACGATAATGCAACAGTGCGGTAGTCTTCACGGCAGTTAATGTGGATTTGCAGACTTGCGTATCCAGTCAATGTAGTCTGCCGAGCCGGCAGTAATCTGAATTACACGCGGTGGTCAGCGCGTATATCTAAAATGAGGATGAACATTATTCTTACTGGAAGGCGCACAAATTCTGGGGTATCGTATGGGTGCAAAGCCTTAATTTCCGCCTCAAGCGCCGTTGTCAGCTCATCGCACGACTTGATTATCTGGACAGAAAACACTTTAGCTGTTTTAGTCCGAGAACAATTGCTTCGCACATCGAGAGCGTACTAAAAGCTCTTCCGAGTCTTCCTGAACTTTACCGTCCCACCACTGCAAGGTGTCAGCGTTAGCTTGACCGATTCCTGCCTCTTATTTCGCACGATATACGGAACAGTTATCCCATAGTCTATCTGGAGCGCACGTAAAGCACATTCTACGGGAATTTCAAACGACCAGCTTAGTTCGCTCATATAGCGTTAATCGACTAGCTGAATTCAACTTTGTGGGCGATTTGGCTGGTCGTCTGCACCTCCCAGGGTGTGTCTATGTGCTCTGCAAAGAAGCGATATACTCACGTATAAGGAAGTGATCTTAGGTACCAGGTTTACGCATGCAGCCAGCTTTTTCGTCAGGATAGATTGTGCTATCTTGCGTGAAGTAGCTGAGTCAGGCGAGGTGACCAGGAACACCGATGTAGCAGTGCCGGCATCCGTGATGATAGACTGGACAGCCGAGCTCTCTGATGCAGCCATCTGGGTTGGCTTCGAAAGGAGATTCAAGCTGGTTGTATGGATGTCTGATACCGGTCTCGGGCTTTTGCATGCAATGTGGCTTCTAGCGATGATGCCAGGCAATCTAGCAAGCTTCAGCATGGGTTAGAAGTGGGCTGCGTGGACCGACTGACCAAGATACAGCGAAAACACTTCAATCACATCAACAGAACAGTCGATATTCTGATGGTGATGTGCTTCCTGATCGAGCATTCGCCAAGGGAATAATCGCTCGTCCTCCCTAACACTTTTGCTTGACGATTCTTCTTCTCTTCTTCCTCAAACTAGGTACTCTGTAATATTAGTCCTCTGGACTTTCGGCCTCATACGCGGCGGTTCTAGACTGTACATGAAGACTGCAGGACGGCAGGACCGCTTGCCATCGTCACGGCAAAACACGCCACATCGAACCGGGAAACCGCGCGCCACATCAGCTCTACTCCCGTCTGCTGTCCTCATCACTGCATTATGGCTATGCACGTTGGTACAAGCTGCACCTCAAGCTTCAACTTCTTCTTCTTCGCGGTCCGGCCAGGGCAATGTAACAGCTTCCTTCCCAGGCAGTGGCAATAGCACCAATACAACCATTGTGCCGCTAGGAACCAGAGCACATCATGGTCTTGGACAGGACTGGATGCAAGTCAACAGTATATACATCGGATTTCTTCCGGATTGGAGTCGGTGAGCATACGTTAGCTTGTAGATCGTGAGTGTACATGCTGATAGTTTCTACTACTATCCGTCTACAGAGAGAATCCAATCGATATCAACAGGGAGCTAGGCAAGGCAATGGCCATTATTGGCGATTATGTCGACATATTCGAGGACGATATTTCTCTGTCACAAGCCCGGTACCATTCCTCTGAAGTGTTGCGGTTGCAAGGTCTTTCCATCTATGCGCCTGCAATACGACCACGTTTTACGCTTGACAAATGGACCGAAGCCATGTCGGAAGCGGTAGCCAACATGGCTGCCAACTTCAATCGACAGGGAATGCCAGTATGGCTCCGATTTGCATGGGAAATGAACGGAGGATGGTATGAATATGGCAATGACCCTGAGAATTTCAAGAAGGCTTGGATTAGTATCACGAATAAGGTTCGTTCTTCTACAAACGAGACTTACATGCTGTGGTCACCAAACGTCCGATATGGAGAAACCGAAAGTATTGCTGGCTATCAGCCCTACTATCCGGGCGAGCAGTGTGAGTTCCTTTACTGCCTCGAATCGAACACGATCTTTTTTCCACCTCAAGAGCAATCAGGGCTGATGATCTGTCTCTACAGATGTCGACATTGCTGGCTTGTCATACTACTCCCCGGCATCGGAAGGTGAAGTCGCTTCCGAAGGAGCGTTCTCTCGAGGACTTTCATCCTTTTATCGGTTGTATGGGCAACAACATCCTATCATTCTATCAGAGACAGCCGCCCCGTACACGTATCAGATTCCAGCCTCTTTGGAATCGACTTACTGCAGTGACTGCGGCGTCAGGGGTGCTTTGCCGAATGTAGATACGCTTACACCTAGGCCGACAAATGCAGCAGACGAAGCGGTTATAAAGATTGGCTGGCTTAAGCAGATCATCAGTGATCAATCAGCAGGTCGATATCCGAATTTGACTGCAGCATGCTTCTTCAATTACTTCAAGTACGGCAACGAGCATGGGGGAAACCCTGCTACCCTAGCAGACTTCAGGAACGTCGGCGGGCATGGGGAGACTGAGAAACAATTTAGACAGATTGTTGGGAACGTTAGCGCTTACCAAGGTGGATATAGCGGGGCCGGCGCAGCTTCATGGACAATTGACTTGCAACTTTCACTTTATGCGTTACTTGTAGCGACTGTATGCTTTGTAGTATTTTGAAACTTTAACATCCATTCCTAGCCAACATATGTACGAAGCATAGACAGCAATTATTGCGATACCCTCTATAGAACTGCTCATCAAGCGGAATAGCATACATCATTACGGCTTTAATACATCTGGCTAGCCCGTTCCTAGCGTAGATGTTCCCGCCTCATATCGCCAATTCTGAAATCGCCTTCAATAGGTTCGAGCGGTCCGTTGTATATGACGTGCTACCTTCGTTCCCTTCCGTTGCTCTTGGTAAGAGCGAAGCGTCATGCCCGACAAGTTTGACAATCTGGGAAGCGGGTGGTAGACTACTGCTTTTTAGGGGCAAGCTGCAGCAGTCTTCAGGGACAAATCTGAAATCATGACCTTACCTACGAAATTAACGCGAACGCCAAGTCGACCTCCACCGCTATTGCCGCACTAGCATGCACTATTAGTATTAGTAGCGGTGACCCTTGGAAGGGGCCTAGGCTCCGAGCACGTCAGTACTGCACAAATTAGCACAAGGTGCATTTTTGATGAATTCGCTCTGCGATGACTGTCACATCGCCAGTCGTTCGGCATCGATCAGAGATCCGTCTAGGGGCCGCCATTCGCTCAAGAGCCTGCTGATCGGCCGAAATCCCCCTAAGCCACAGAATTTTCGTATCGTGCAGGATCAGAGGCACAAACGATGAAGCGTGCGAAGACCTGTACGTATGGCAATCCGCATTTACGTTGTTGGGCTTACGCCGGTAAACATGCCCGATCTAGCCGTACGAAAGGGGCCGGCAGATCTGCTCATTGCGTTTTTTTTTTTGCGGTCCCTTCGCTCACGTTGCGGTATCGCCGCATTAGGCAGCTGTCAATATGGTATAAATGGGATTTGCAATCGAGATTGGAAGCGAAGGGGGTCCACAAGGGACAGCTCGCGAGGCATTGACGCGAACAACCGACTCTCACGTGCTATAGGTGACAGATGTCATAGGCTGCTCGCGTTGACACTTGACGCAAAAAGGGCGGTTCACGCTGAGGCTTTCGGGACATAGGTCGGGCAGACCGGCCTAAATGATGCAAAGCTCAGCTAAGCTGGGGTAGGCTGGATCAAGTGCGGACATTGTACACGCTTAGCTGTTCGTGCTCGGTATGCGCCTTGCCTCGCTTCCTTGCCCTTCTCAATGCCCAACAACCGCTTGCATCCGCCTGTGCAACAATTAGTATAGCAGGAGGATACCGTACCGCATCGGCTATACAGACAACAGACGGCTCGTTCTCGAGTCCAATCCCACAATTTGGGGAGGTCCTGCTGTTTCTTGTGCTACCCGCAATACTTTCAATCATTTGGGAAAGGCTGTTTCTTGCGTCGGCCAGGCCTCGGAGTCAGAACCAGTATATATAGCAGCAAGCAGAGACGGGGGAGGTGGGTGAAACCCGACGATTCCACAAGACTTACCGGCTTGCGACAAATCTTATGTCGTATCCATAAATCCTAGACACACATCCCACCGGCTGCTTATCGCGCCATTGCAAGAGTGCACCCGACCCTGCTATAATTTCAAGGGCATTCTGCTTCCGCGCCCTACCCATAATTACCACTGTTAGCGCACGCGCACTTCTCGGTGAATCAGTCGGTCGATCAAGTGCGCTCCGCAGTGACAGTGAGTGAGTCGTATTGTGCCCACCACATCCAGCAGATGCACGCTCATCACGGATTTCTTCTTTGCCTTGCTACCTGACTATGCTGCAGCATTTCTTTCAAGTCTCTGTCGCTGGTGCGACCTTATCACCGATAGAAGCTGCAAGTTCTCGACCTGGAGAAAGCAATCGACCAGGTCTCAGACTCAAAGCTTTGGGCCGGAGTTACGCACGGGTCGCCGGCACCGGAAGGTCCCCGACCGCCTGTCCGGAGGCATCATGTCAAGCCTCAACACTACTATCGACATTCCCCTGAAAGAGACGATTCAGTCGATTCTTGAGGTGTTCGAGGCACCTACATCGGTCATTGACCATTTCCAGCTCGATGAAATCATAGGCGACCCCTTCATTTGGGCGCGGAGCTTCTACAAGTTCCGAGAGATGAATGATACTTTCGGCTTGAAAATCAAGATTCTGTTCGGTCTCACAGCACTGTACGTCCTACCGAGTCTCGCATAGCTTGCCTGGTCTGATGAGCATGGTCCGCTCTCCATAGGATTTTCGTGCAGTCGATCGCAACCTTGATATTCCAGTTCTGTACGTCCTCACAAACAGGTGTCAGATGGTTTTTCCGAACACGGTATCATTCACAATCAAAGTGCCCCTACATTGTTCCTCACCCTGTCAATGTGATAGTGATAGCTTCGCTGTTGACAAGTATTTGTAGGTCCACGCCCTTTGCGGTGGTGTCTGAGTCCCACCTGATACCTTTCCTTTTAGTGATCAGTATCTATCTTGGTTTCGCGTATAATGCCTGGGTTCTTGGGAAACTGGCTAGGCTCATTCGAATTTCCAGCTGGTTTCCAAGTGTTTGGTTTGTGTATTACACCGCCGTTTGGTACTCCGGTTTTGGATCTTTCTACTTGACATACCTGGTGCCCAGTCAATACACCCGACGTGGCTCCCTGACAGGAGCAAGACGGTACGCCTCGCCGGTGCTGGTGAACATACTCTGCTTTGGCGTTCCCATCCTCTGTGCAACTACTATCCTGCCACTGCAAGTGAAGCAAGCGAACGCAATGCTCGCTACCATGAAGGGGGCCGCGTACATCTATGCTGTTCTGGGGCCCTTGTCTCTGGCTTGGTCGGGGGATATTGAGTCTCAGGAGACGATAACAGCCCTCAAATTTGTCGACGCTGCAACTGCAAACGCTTTGACTGCCAAGGATACGTGGATCACATACTGGACGGCGGAACTTGCTCTTTGGTCGTTCTGGGCCTTATTAGCTTTGGCTGTGGGTTCATTAGTCGTAATACGTCAATGTGTTTCTCGCTGACACAACAAGCAGGTCGCCGTTCCATTTTGTCTGAGTTTAGTTCTATCCACCCACAGACGAATCCGGAGGATGGCCATTGCACAATCGGGACTGGATCGATGGACCACTGCGCAAGTCGCCAAGCAGAGTCCGCCTATCAAACAGCAATCTTCGGTACCACCCGAAGGCTCCTCAACAGACGGGATCAATTGTTCTCCGGCGGATGGCATTAGTTTCGACTTCTCCGCTTTGGGCTTGAACGTCAACAACCCACGTTTCTGCTCGTCTCCGGTTTCGTCTTTTCCACCCAGCGAGGTCCAGACACCTAACACTCTCGAACACATGCACCAGCCATTCTTTACCTTCCATTCGCCCGGGAGTTTCTCGTCAAAATCGCCATCAATATTGGATCGAAGTCCGAACAGTTTCTCTAGCCCAGCATTATATTCATCGAAGAATCCTGAAGGCAAACGAGGGAGCTCATACGGCAAACACAGTATACGAGCCTTGCGTCGAATGTCGCATTCTGCGGTTTTCCCCAGCCGAGCTGGTATGGGAGATACCAGAGATCGGAACCACCTCGAAGGTCTTGACAAACGTTATTGTAAGTCTGCACATGCCAGCCGCAGGCTTATCTATTGTCTGCTCTAACGGACTTTGCGCATGTCCAGGGCATATCGCAGCGGAATATTTTACGGTCTTACTGGTAATGGTCCTTCTCTGCGCTTTTGCCATGTTCGAATTAGCTAGTCAATCTAGGATGCTGACAGAGTGAGTCGATTGTCATTTCGCAGATTGGGGCCCAATTTTCGGGACTGAAGTCTAATCTCTCGTTCCAGTTGTCCACGGAAAGTCCTCACTACCATGGTTGTGACATTCACATACTGCTGTCTGGTCAATGCCTGGTTGAGCTACAACCTCGTGCGTTCTGCTCCAACTTTTCATTACTGCCGATGTCGTCTGAACACAGCAATAATTGCTTTTGCTTGCTTTCGTGTGCAGTATCGCTTATACCGCGACTCGAAAACCCGAACAACGTCTCGGAGCAGTTCATCGGGGTCTATTTCCTTCATTAGCGAAGGGAAGCGTGATTCGACTGGACAAACAATGTTCGATGATTATTCGCTGCCACAAAAGCGACCTAGCAAGAGCCTGGTCCATTTCTCCGACATGATACGGTACGGGAGTCAGGTCGAGCCTGAGCGTAGACCATCGTCTTCGCCATCTTTCACCATCGACCCGGCGAACGGAGGTGTGACTAAACAGGATTTACAAGGCTTGCGGATTGAAATTGAATCGCGTGTCGATGCTCCTGCTGGGCAAAGGCCTAGTGTAACAGGCAGTACTGTACATCAATCTTTCGAGCGAAGAAGGTCGAGTTACAGAGCACCATCTATGGATCTTACCGAGGCATTGGCATTGGCACCCATCAGCCTACATCGTCGGTGCAGCGTACAACGCTGAAGAAGACACGACAATGTCATACAATCAGCGTCCCTTGATAACGAAAACGTGCCAGGAGGCTCAATTTGCGCTGGAACCAGCCGAATGCGCAATGTATTTCTCCGCGTCCACGTGTGAATGATCATCTCGATATATTAGCAGTGGAAAAACAATCCGTGAACAAGCATCCTTCCCATCAAGTATGAACAGCATCGTCGTTTCAAATTCATCATTTTCTTCTGAAGTCTTATCAGTCGCATACGTATACAGCAGCATAGATAGTTCGAGATTCGCAGTACACCGAACCAAAATCAAGATATACCCCCATTTTTTACTTATTCCCGGAAATGTAGAAATATGAAAGTTCTGTCTGTTACCCTTGTCCAAGAAGTTTACCCAGTTGTCTGTAGTATGAATGGGAGCTTGAGTAAATCGAAGCTGTCGAGAAGCGAAGCAGTTGTAGCAGTTTTTAGATAACTGAAGAATCTTCAGTGCCTTTTGAAGCCGGTTAAGCGTCACAAATAGACAAGCGATTCATACGATGTGCACTTGCCTTGTGGGTTGGACTTGGGGTTTGAGCGTAGTACGAGACTGAGGACTAACTCTACCCTGCTTAGAGTTCTGAGAATTCCCAAGGACAGCATGCCCCTCAAATTCAATTCAGGTGTAGGAAGGTTGCCTCAGTTTTGATTGACGGAGAGACTCGTAGTAATCAAACCTTCCCACTCATTGTAAGCGTCAGCAAAAAAAAAGCGATTCATACGATGTGCACTGGCCATGTAGGTTGGACTTGGGGTCTGAGTGTGGTACGAGATTGAGAACTTTATCTATTCCAAGCTCAGAGAACTGAGAATTCCGAGGGACAGTATGCCCCAAATTCTGTTCAGGTGTAGGAAGATCGCCTGAGTTTTGCTTGATGGAGAGGCTCGTAGTGAGTCAAACCCTCAACTCATTGGAACCCAAAGTCAAGCATTATTTACTCTGAAACCCAAAGTCAAGCATGAATTACTATGAAACCCAAAGTCAAGCATTAATTACCACGGTAAGACGGGAACTGTTCAACTAAACTAGAGCCTACCTAATGTAGGTAGGTCACTACATCTTGAACGAGACAAGGGAGTGTGAGACAACAGGGAAACCGTAAGATAACTTTGGGGAAGGGGGGGCGTCTAAAAAAGCCAGACAAGGGAACGGACTTGAAGCGAAATTCAACTACGCTGACTTGATATAGCTCTAGAGCTTCTATGTGACTTATTTACTACTGCCTATCTGTGGATCAGAAACGAGTCTTCTGACTGACATGATGGAAATCTTGCGCCTCAAAATGCCCAAGAGGGTCTTGTACCATACCTTGTTACGTTCATTATCGAGTCTGGACCAGAGAAGGAACGAAATGATATGTAGATCCAATGTGCCTGTGATGGCCGAGCAGGCTGGCTTGAAATCGGCCCGAAGAGAGATAAAATACGCAAGGCTTCTATGCCGTCACGTCGGCAGGCGTGAACTGGAGCAGGCAATCATCTTCCGGGAAGATAGTAGCGATAATCTTGATGCTGTCACTCTTGTCTGTACGTTCGTGCCTCCAGTTTAGCGAAAGAGCCGCGGAACCGATGACTGCCGCGATATGCATCACTGCGTAATCATATGCAATGCATTTGTGTGGTCCGCTTCCGAACTATACGGTAGGAGAATTCAAGATTCAGCACTTTTATGATGACACTAAAAGGAGCTTGGACAGCAAGCAAGCTTACAACTAGATAATTGGCAGGGTTGGAATGCTCAGCCTGTCCTCCAGGCAGCCATCTCTCCGGGATAAAAGCATCGGGATCGGCATAGACATCTGCATCATGCAGGGAATTCCAGAAGCTTGGAATGACAATAGATCCTTTAGGTACTGTATAATTCTCTTCGATGGGGAATGCTTTTTTGGCAGAGTATGGAACCATGATAACGGGAGCTGCCAAAGAAAAGGATTGGGTGGGCCGATATTAGCACACGGTTCGAGAACGGAAAATCAGGGATTTTCTGGTAAAGAAACTCACGCCGCAAACGGAGCACTTCTTTCACAAAGGCGCGTAGATATGGAGATTCATCCAAGACATCGAGAGTGATAGGCACGTCGGGACCACCTCTGAGTTCGAGCTGCTCCTGTCTGACTTTGGCGAAAACTTCAGGATAGTCTGCCATGAATTGGAAAGCGTAGATGAGTCCGGATGTCATGGCGTCTTCACGAGACGAAGATGGAAGAATAGAATGAAATAGATCCCACGCTCTCATCAGCATATGTACATGCAGCATGTTCGATTTGAGAAAGCGAAAGTAGACGCTTACCTTGTGAAGCGAACAAGAAAGAAAGCAGGACCATAGCAATCTCATGATCTGAATATTCTCGGTTAAGCAAGGCTTTCTCTCCATCCATACTATCGTTGGCTTGTTTGGCATCGATCATAGCTTTGATCCAAGCGTCAATCAAGCAATCTGGCTCTTCGCCAGCTGCCATTCTCTTCTTGCTTTCCGCTGAGCAGTGCATGAACCTGGGCATATACGATGTTTAGCCTGTCGGGTGTACAATAAAACCCAGAAATATCCATTATCACCCACCAATGCATAACTCTCTTTCTGGCTTGAATAGCCTTGTAGACCTTGGTACCAGGTAAGGCCAGAGGGAAATTGACCAATTCCATAGCTCTAGTAATCAGCCAGTACTTGTCAGAGATCTCCTTGGCAGCTTCCTTGGACAGGTAATTGCCGCAGAACACTCGTAGGGAGGTATCCATATTCAGTTCCCGAACTTGCATCATGTGAGGTTTAGCTTGATCCTTTGTCGAGACCAACCATTTCTCGAATGCTTTTTTATAAATCGTCTCTTGTACTCTGAGATAGATTCCTAGTGCTTTGCGGGTGAATAGAACGTTCAGTGATTTTCGATAGTCGGCATGAACTTTTCCTGTCAGGAAGACCCAGTTTGAAGGGATGAGGATCTCTTTCGCGCTTGCGACTAGACAGGGTTCCGTATGGTTGGGTGAGTTGAGAATCTTGCGCGTCAAGGTGTTATCCGATGCCATTACGATGAAGCTGTAAACAAGGCGGAAAGTTTCGAGGAAGAATGTCAGCTAATCGCGTGAAAACCGCATGTTCAACCTTTTCGCACACTCACATGTTGAATACGCTGACGGCGGCCAGGGGAGTCGCCCATGTCTTCTTGTACTTTTCCATCGTCGGGGCGAGCGAGTCTGAGCGTCGGAGGCATGTTCAGCATTTCCATCAACAAAAAAGCAGGAAAACACGGGTCACCTGCGAATTTGCCAATCACCGGAATCGTCCATTTCGCGCCGGGCAGGTGGGCCTTCTTGTACCGGTAGACCGACTGCTCGAGGACCAGCAGGGTGGCGACGAGGACGAGGAGGGCCGACGTCCACGAGAGGTCGGAAAAGGCGGCTGCGATGTTCGAGGGCGCGATGGATGCACCGGCGCTGCCGTGGTGGTGCGCGGCGGCGGATGCATGCGCGTGCATTGCGTGCTGCGAGTGGGCTGCTGCCGTGTCCATGGTGGTGGTGGTTCTATTGGTGCTTCTATTGGTGGTGTTGCTGTGTGTTTCTATTGTGCTGTTGCTCTCCTACCGGTTTTGCTATTCAAGTTGTGCTTCCCTGCGAAAAGTCCGCAATCGACGACGCCTGTATCCGATAAAGCCCGTCTGCACTGCTCGTGCACAAACTGGTGAGGATGTCTATACTGCCAGCGATATCCTACAGTCCGAACTGTCGAGTACAGCAGCAAGAGAAGGACGCGCCAAGAACTGCTTGTGTGGCTTTTGCACGGGAAATCGAGGAAATCATGCATTCTAATCATTCCACCTCGCATTTTCACAATTGATCGTACCATTCCTCGACTGCTGTGTCAGCAGGGCCGACAGATCTGCAGGCAGGAGGGTATCATACGTCGAAGAGCAGCAACGCTGTCCACACCGTCATGCTGCAGCATCGTACTACATGCTCTGTCTCGCTCCAGCCATCCGCCATGCCCGTTGGGATTCTTGCACGCTCACCGCACGTGCCGGCGATATCGGGCATACCGGGATCGGCATCGGCAGCAGCATCAGCGGCAGTGGCAATGCAGCTTCAAGGCTGGGATCCCTGCTCCCGCCCGTCGACCAGACCAACATCCTCGCGTGCATTACAACATACTGAAACGTAAAAGAGATACACAAGTATATAGAGGTTGACTAACGATGACCGGCTTCAGACAAGCATGCATGCGCGTCTTTGATACCCTGCATAAGGCAGTCCCCGCACGCAGGTCTCGAGTAAAATTCACAATCTAATGATGCCCGGTGCTGCCCTAATCACTCCCTGGTAGGACAAGGGATAGATGAAAGGGTTAGACTGTCTTTAACCATCAGCCCTCAGTGAATCCTGCTGTACTACTCACCCGCCTCGTCTGCAAATTTGAGATGCGCTGCTATGCTCTCAGGTGGCACCGATGGCCGTGTAGCCTTCACAGCCCGAATGAAATCGTTGAGCTTTGGGGTTGGACGGGAAAGGTAGAAGACCGATGTCCATGGGAAGGGATATAGCCGTTTGATCCGATGTGTGAAAGTATGAGATATAGATCAAATAGACAGTGAGCTGGCTGCCGATCCTGTTCAAAGAGTACAATTCATCCATACTCACAATCAAGGGGGGTTCCTGTAATTCTTTTTCTCCGATATCCGTCCATGTTTTCTCCACTGCCGCTGGATCGCCTGGTGAACAAGGTGTCCATTGTTCTAACGGGTTCCCTTCTGCATCTTTCCCTTGAACCTTTTTAGATGCATCAAGGTGTACGGTCGCGAGCGAAGAGGGGAAGAGAGTGTGAGAATGAAACAACAGGATTAGCTCAAACATCCAAATCGCTATAGGTTCTCGTCAAGAGTGTGGGAAGAAAGAGGGTGTTTTATGCTTTTACCTTTTTGAAATGCGTCGCACTGAGCACCTTTCTCACAGGTTGCATAAGAGCATCTCTCACAACGACGGCAATATCACTACCCGAATAACCATCTGTTATCTCCCCTAAATATTTATAATCCTTATTCACCAGCTGACAAGGTGTATTGCCAACATTCAGTTCGAATATCCTTCTTCGTGCATCTGCTTCTGGTAATGGTATATAGATTCGTTTCTCAAATCTTCTCTTGATAGCTCCGTCTAATTGCCAGGGAATATTGGTAGCTCCCAGAACTAAAATACCGGTATCGTCATGTCCTACTCCATTCATTTGAACCAGACTATGGAAAGGATGGGTGAAAGACAAAAGCATCAGATCATGTCTACTACTGATTAGGCGGGGTGGCACCTCATTTCCAAAGTAGCAAAAGCTTACAACTCCGTCTTAATACGCCGCGCAGCTTCCGACTCTCCCTCTCCTCTTGTGCCGGCTAACGAATCGATCTCGTCGATGAAAATAATCGCCGGTTTATTCTCTCTAGCCATCGTGAAGAGCTGCTTGACGAGTCTGTGATTTTACACCAAGCACAGGCACAAATGTGAATCAGAAAGACGTGTATACACACCAGGAGCGCGATCCCATTATGATTTGACCACCCATCTCCTGAAGAAATTGGATGGTGATGAAGTATGTGGAGTATAAACCTACCTTTCACTCTCACCCATCCATTTACTAACTAAATCCGCCGAACTAACATTGAAAAAAGTGCTTTTCGCTTCTGTAGCAACTGCTTTTGCAAGGTATGATTTTCCTGTTCCAGGTGGGCCATAGAGTAAGATACCACGCCAAGGTGTTCTCTTGCCGGTGAAGAGATGAGGGAATTTGATTGGTAAAATGACGGCTTCTTTCAAGGAATCTTTAGCTTGTTCTAATCCTGCTACATCGTCCCATTTGACATTCGGTGTTTCAGTTATGATCGCGCCTGTCGGGGTGAACGGAGACAAGGTGTTAGAAGGGCAAACGCTCGTGGATGGGTGAATACAATCCATGCAATGTGGAAAGGTGACGCACTCGCCAATGCTCCACGCAGCTTTTTCGTCTCTGCGTCATCTTCGTCTTTTTCTCTGTAGTAAAGAAGGACGCATGGGGTTTACAGTAACAATCAGCTCTTAGTCTGCCTAGAGATCTTCTCCAGACTGTGCCATTTGTTAATCACGATGAACTATCTTCCAAGACCTACTTTGAACTACCTCCTGACCCGGAAGACTTGCCATTGGCACCGACAGCTTCTTTCCCTCTCTTCTCATCCATAGACTGTATATGCTTCTTGAGCTTTTCGGCCCGATCTAGATATTCTACCATCTTAGCTTGTATCAGCGTTTTCATTTTCGGATTCTTTTCATCTGGTGAATCATTCCAAGTCAGGGTGATATTGGTATTTGTTGATACATAGGTTTGAAGTTGGGGGTAGAGGCAAGAAGCCCAGGTAAACAATTGAAGTATTTTTAGCTTATCCACACTATTCGGGAGACCTGTCCAGTAAAGGACATACATTTCAGGGCTAGATTAAAGTAGTCCAGGGAGTTCTTATACAGCTACAAAGCACATCTATGATCAGCCAAGCGCGCTATTGTAACGCATCTTCTTGAACGAGTCAGCGGATCTACCTTGAAAGCCTCTTGCCAATTCTCCTCCCTGTCCATATCGATAGCCTGCTTGACGATATTTGTCGCTTTCTGTAATGAATTTCGACGTGTGAACGGGTTTTGGTTGATAGAGGGAGGCGACAAGGTGGGTGAGGCAAAGCAACAGCGTCAGCTAAGGCATATCTGTCGGTTCTACAGCATCCGATGTGGCCTTCGTCGCGATAGACACATTGAAGCAATAGCACTGCTTCTGAAGGTCCAGTAATGCTTGAAATGCGCTGACTGTTGCCATTCCGCAGGTGTTGACCGGTCTCTTGGGTTGCGCCCGTGATCACACAGAACGCTTCGTTCTGCCCGGCTTTGCCTGGCCTACGCGCTACACGCTCGCTGCTTGTGCAAAGGTGTGCCATACTCACGTCTAGGAAATCGACTGTAGCCATCTTGACGGTCTTCGTGGGCCGGGTGACCGTGATGACGCCGTCGTCGACTTCAAGCTCAAAAGTGATGCGTTGCGTCTCTTGCAAACGAGGTCAAGCAAGAAGCACGCTTTCTTTGATTTCTGACAACACGATCAAACGATGGTTTGAGTAAGAGTATATATGAAGCTGTCAAAGAGAACAGGATGCAATACAAGCAGCAAAGTCTAATCGCGAGAGAGTGCTCTGGGCCCCACGTTAATCATCAATGTGGTCCGTACACCGGTGGCGTCGCTGCGCGAGAATCATCTGCCATGCCATGAAGCGACTCCGTCCCTGCGGGATCACCAGGACCAACCCCTGGGAAAAGAGGAAGGGTAAGCTGTGCTAGTTGAGCGTAATCGCTTTGGCCGTTATCGTAAAGCGGTGCAATTGATAGAGATTGGGCTACAAAGAAGCATCATTTTCGAGAGCTTCGCAACCATTGTCGGATCATGTTTGGCGAGCGGTTTCCGTCGCTGTTTCATGCAAATCTCCTGGATTGTGCAGTTCCAACCGATAGAAAGGAATAACTATCTAACAACAACCCGCGTAAACAGTTTCCACATGTAAGACCCATCCCCTGGCTAACTATGGTGGAGATAGGCTATGCCTCTTGTTAAGCGCAAGTCTGAACGAGCCCAGAACTCGAAAGAACGGTCTATTCAAATTGAGGCTTTTCAAATGATGGTTGATTGTCTGCAACAGCTACGTCTCGGCTGGAAGAGTCCGGTAAGAGAGAGATTTTCTTCCCGACCGAAGGGACAGAAGCTTAGCTTACCGAACTTGGGACTGAATGTAGATTCCTTTATAAGCTTGAGGCTCACGATTTTTCGAAAGATTGCTAAAATCACGCCTCAGGGTACCTGTTCCTCCTGCATTCAAGCTTGACGCCTTTTCATCATCATCATCGAAGTGTCCTAAACCAGTTTGGGATTCATCCAGTCCTCGCAGATTCTGCAAAGGATAGGTCGGTACTCCGTTAGTCTTGCCTGTGAAGCCAGTCCCAGCGGCAGTCGTATCTCCAGCCTTGGTTGTCTGATATCTGGACAGGGATGCAGCCGATGTTTCCGCGTGAGCAGGATCGCGCATGCTACAGGGTCGACTGCATCAGGCCATGTGGCGATATATTCCGAAATAGGTCACGTAGCATACCTCAAAGATAGACGAGACGCTGCAATCGTCGTAACAACCATTGCCAATGGCTAACGCAATACAACCCTTTCTTAGCTTAGGTCACGGCCATCAGAGTCCCAGATAGAGTGGAAACTCACAGCATGAAGAGCCTGGTTCTCTGTGACAGGCTTAGTTCTGAACCAAATAACATTGAGCAAATTGGCAGCTAACACACAAACGTAGAAAAGCCTTCGAGTCCGGAAGGTCCCGATCGTAAGCTAAGTCGAACGCGTTTCTCGGCTTCACACTCACATTCCATCCCGGACCAAACTAGGGGAAGCCATTAGTCAATTGGAAGGGGTAAAGCATTGAAGGTCCCATGGCCGCTTACACCTTTAGAAGCGGCACTTTGGCGCCACCAGCTCGGATTCGCAATTGATACGATCGTCTAGGTAGGATCAAAGTGGAATCAGCGCGTATTAGTTTGAAACATCCGTCTGAATAACTTGCATCAAGACCAGGAGGACGATGACGCTGTCCGTTACCACAGGGCAGAACCAGTACAACCAAAGTTTTGCGGCATTTTTCGGACCCGAGTTGAGGATGCAAGAGTATATGTTGAGTTGTGGTGGTATAGGCAGGGGCTCACTGCCAACTGGTCGAAATGACTGGAATTCAGTCGTCCATATCCTTCATTAAAGTTGCTAAGACAGGGAAGCTCACGGAGCGCCCATATGCTAATTCCAATTTCAGCAGATAGCATCACTACGAACAAACACGGAACCCAGATGGCTCGGTCCCATAATGCCCAAACACGCATGATGAGGAGGACTTCCGCAGCCAGTATCATGGCCATGAGCAGGCTAGGCTCCAGCCAGACCACCTTCAAACAAGTGTTATAGCTGATCTTAAGGTTAAAGAGAAGCTCCACGGCCGTCAACGCCATTAGCCCGAGGTACCTAGGGTCATACATCGAAGTAGTCAGCCTCCGAGCTGTCTACCTATACCCATCTAATGATATTGTAGGTAGGCCACGTACTGCTGAACAGGAACACGTAGGTAGAGATGTTCCATTTACGTCTCCAGTATCTCTCAATTTCCTGAGGGAGAGTCACAAGCCAGTCCCTGAGCACGAAGATAGGTTAGGATGGCCCTGGTAGAGGTCCAATGAAGAACTGAGGTGCGAACCAGATCAACAGAGTATACAGACAACTCATGTATGTCAAGGTTTTGTGAAGCTTGGATCAGAATCAGCGAAGTCCCAGGGCTGAGAGCATTTCATTATACCTACTATTTCGCGTAGATGCTCGAGCTGAGCCATTTGCTCCGGTGTGGGAGGTCCAGCCATTGGCGGGGTTGCAGAACTCATAGTTGTGTAGGGCCGGCGGGCGGCGTCTCACAACGAGCAGGTGTGCGAAGTCTTGATCGAAGAGTAGCTGTCAAGCTACAAGCCTGCCAAAACGGATGTTGCCGGAGGTGATTTGACTGCGCCAGTGAAGCAGGATAGTAAGAAGGAGAGAAACAGGGAGGGGAAGCATCTGCTGCGATTACAAGTCAGACGCACGCTACTGAAACTTTCAGTCTGGAACCCCTTTGGCACGCCGGCCGTCCGTCAGACGACATTGATCGTGTCTTCTTCACGTGCTGCGCGCAGGCCCACTTCCGCTTGCTTTCCGAAGGAATGGAAGACACCCGACGCTTTGGAGGCTGCAGCTTTCGTATATAAGGGTTAGCTCGGCCTTATTCTTGGGGACGGCAGGAGAACAAGGTGGATTGCTTACCGAGGAGAAGGCTTTCTTTGAAGCAGTACAAATCCGGGCAGAGATAGCCGCGAAAATTCTGCGCGTGATGATTTGCCCCTTGTAGCGGTCGCTGTCTCCATACGGTACCCAGTACTGTGCGAAGGGCTTGCATAACGCATTGACTAAGTCAATAGAGCATCTAGCCTCAACGCTAAAGCCTCGGCCAGTCAAGCTGTGGACCTCCGCCAAGATGGAACCCAGCCGGGTGGCGAATCGGAACAGCAGATAAGCGAGCGTGCAAGGAAGTGATGCTGAAAGTCGGTTCATACCTCTCTTTCTTGTCTTCCGTCTTCCATCAGTCGCGCCTGCTCGTTCATCATCATCATCATCATTACAATCTTGACCACCATCACGGTTTGAAGTAAGACAAGCATGGCATCCGTACATGTGGCGTGGCCAACTTCGTGGGGAAGTGCGGGCGAGCTTTGTCTTGCGGTCTTTCTTGCGTACTGGACCTGGATGATCGTCAGGGAACGCTACTTCTCACCTTTGGCGGGCATCCCCGGAGTGAGTGGTCAGCCATCAGGGCTTCTAAGGCCACAAAACGTTGTTTGTCCTCCTGCTACAGAATCCTTTTAAGCTGATGGCACTTCCCCGCGAAATGGTCATAGCCATTTTGGTATTCTGTCTCGCATATTCCCCGTATCATCGACTCTGCTTTAGGCCGAGTCGCCTATCGTAATCATGAGTTCTTCGAGAAGTATGGGCCGGTCGTGCGAGTGGAACCGAATTTCGTCATGCTGGCGGATCCTAAGTATCTGAAGCCGATCTACGCGCACGGGAGCGGCTTCTATAAAACAGAAGTGAGTTTGGAAACATTATTATTGGTAACTTTGAGGCTGACGTGCAACAGTTCTACCGGGCTTTCACGTTTTTCACGTCCGACAAAGCCACTATGGCTATTATGGATAATCGCGAACATGCCAAGAAGCGAGCTCTATATGCTCGTTGCATGACCAAGACGAGCATCATGAGCCAGCATCATCGTGTCCAAGTAAGTGACGTGGCACAAGTAAAAACCGCTGCTAACCCGTGTGGATTGGATAGGACCGATGCGAAGCGCTGGTTCGAGGCCTTGCCGCAAGAGCAGAGGCGAATGCTGGGAGCCTGGATCTCGTCAAAGAGATGAGCTTGTTCGCACATGATGTCGTCATGGTTGTCAGCTTGTAAGTCTAGACAGTGCCAAGCTTCACGTTATCGATATTACATGTGTCCGTTGGCTCAAGGCTGGCAGGACAAGATGTCAGTAGTCATAGAGGGACCCCTACTATTTCATTCGCATGCTGTTTCAAGGTGGTGCGTAGAGAGCGGACCACAAGTGAGACAGTGGCCGTCGATGGCTCCACGTTACTTTTGGGGGAATATCACGTCTCACCGATAAGAATGGCATACTCCGCCAAAGTACAGCTGGTCATGCTTGCCTGGTATAAACGCCTACGGAAGCAGAGACTAAATATTTCGAACGTGTTCAATGTAGGGGTCAGAGCGCCAACACCATCGAAGCTGGAGACAGAGATGAACTCAGCCGGGTATGTGGAATTTGCTTTATTACGAAGTACAAAGCTAACCTACTGCTCCCTGAAGGACCTATACTTTGGGACCATCAATGCCTTCTTGGGGAGTTTCCCAGCTCTTAATGCCTTCGTCAGCTGCATACCCTTGAAGAGTGTCAAGCAGATTACCACAACGATGGCCAGACTGCGCAAGCATGGAGCACGCATCCTATCTGAGTATCGCATGCTTCCAGCCGAGGAGCAGAGAGACTTTCAAGTCTTTCACCAGCTGAACGAAGATGCCAAACGATTGGGGTACGGAGAGTAAGCGCACATAATCGGTATCGTCACTGAGCAGTTGCCTAATTGACGCCATCCGGTTCAAGCAATACCATCATTAACGAGAGTTTCAGCTTGTTGACAGCTGGCGGGTGAGTACTTATAACCTTGTCAATATACTTTATTGACCTAAACTCTGCTGTCAGGGACACGACAAAATGGCTATTGGCTTACTTTACCTTCGAGATCTTTCGCCGACCGGAACTGCTCAAACGCTTGCAGGTTGAAGTCGACCAAGCCATGCCAGATGCAGATACCTGTCTGGACTACGACTGTGCTCTCAGGCTTCCGGTCTTTAGTGCCACAATTAGGGAATTGGTCAGGTATTATGCCGCTGTTCCAGGACCACTGCCTCGTTACGTACCGGCCGGAGAAGGCTTCATTATTGAAGAAAAGTTTATACTGCCGCCTGGAACGCAGGTTGCTCTGCAACCGCACACAGTCCATCGCAATCGGGATATATATGGCGATGATGCTGATGATTTCAATCCTGATCGATGGCTCGTAAGTGCTTCCAGGCTAGCCTATCTTTGCTCAGCTGAGGCAAGGCCCCTCTGATCCTGCATATGTAGAGGAGTCCTGAGTCCGCAGACATTATGTTCAAGAATGTACGTGTTTCGCATTGCGCAATGGCGCTCGGTAGGGGTAGGCAAGCTGATACCGTTGTTTCAGCTACTCACATTTGGATACGGAGGCCGTCGCTGCATTGGGTACGAGCTGGCCTGGCTAGCTCTCACTTTGGCCTCAGCCTGTATCGTTCGAAACTTCGAAGGTCGAATTGCGACAACAGGTAAAGCCGCTGCACCTATGGACTATTTCGTCATTTATACGACCTGTGGAGAGCTTAAGGTCGAGAACATGAAGAGAAGGGTTTGATCCGAGCATTAGACAGTAGATTTCACAATACCTCCAGCAGAGCTTAGCCGGCATCTTCAATTATCAGCGTTTCGTTCATTTCCAGCGCCCCCATCCAGCAGCCCAGGTTTTGGTGCTCCGGTCCGAGTGAGCCGAGACTTCTTGTCAATTAGTTAGGATCCTTTCGTCACTTTGTAGGGAGGTGCATATCGCAGAGGGAAGTGCAGGTGCTTGCACGTATTGCGCTGTAGTGATTGCAAAGGTAACACTACATATCAGGGAGAGAAGGCACAAGGCTCGATCATCTGCACCGTGGCGGCTACAACTGCAGGTCGACGCATGACTCGATAGTAGAAGGATGTGACTCGATAAGGACGACGCATACGGGCTTGGATCTAAGCTGTGCTGCACTGACCTTCCCCAAAGTTGCCGAATCATCATGACCACGGACGCAACAGAGTACCCTCAAACCTCTTACAGCACTGTCGGAGGTAGCTTGCACACCCGGGAAAGACCTGCTGCGGTCAGCGCTTCTGCTAACTGATAATACATAGGTCGGCTCAAATCTCGAGGTATCTATGACAAGACTGTCATACACGGCGTTATCAACTCTGCTCTAGTCGTCAATGTCGCTTTCATAGATGAAGAGGGTCTGCCATGTATAGTGCCAATGAATGGCCAAATTGAGGAGGATGACGATGGTCCATATGTTTTATTACATGGTACGTAATGGCATAGTGCGCCAACCCTTTGCAATATCGCTGAAATATCGCTAGCGATTGTCAGGCTATCAGAATGGCCGGTTTATCAAGCACTGCTCCAAACCTAATACGCGACTGGTAGTTTCCGCCACACAGGTCCACGCTCGTGTCCTAGGACTGTCTGCCAAGGCACATTCATACAACTACCTTTCCGCAGTTGTTCATGGTTATGCGGACCAGCCTATAGACAAGCACGACCTGGTCACCAAACGGATACTTTCGGAAAAGATCGTCAATCACATCGGTAATCCCCGAATCTAGAACAAATTCTCAAGCGGAGCGAAATTGACGCTGTCCTGTATTCGTAGTGCCTGGACGGTGGGAAGAAGTGCGGCAGCCGTCCGATATTGAAACTTACGAAGTCGGCTTCATCAAAATGCGGATTGATGCCGCAAGTGCTAAGCGACGAGATGCTGGACCTGGAGATTACCCTTCTGTAGGTGCTAGGGCGAAGAATTTTACCACACTCAGCTATTTCACAACCTCTAATTTTGCTGTGCAGGACATCGGCAATGAAGAGCTTCGAAACAGAGTTTGGGCAGGTGTGCTACCCATCGAGTTTGTGCATGGAAAGCCACAGCCTGCCGAATATAATGCTGTGGATACGCTCAAGGACTACTGGGCGGGCCAGGCACTTTCATAGTAGTGTGACAAGACCGACTTCGGACATAGAAGGCCTAACTTAGTCTTTTCGATTGCGACATGCTCAGTGTGTACTGCACGACAGGAGAGATAGCGTTACAAAACCTTCTTAGCTGAACTCTGGACCTGATAAACTGTAACATCTGCAAGGATAACATATTTCGCTGGTCGGCGTCGTACCTGTCGCCGAGCTCTTGTGCTGGAAGAAAGACCAGGCTCAAAGCCCACTGAGTCGCCGGAGCATCCCAATTCACCGTCGTCAAATCAGCCGAGCCTTTGGTTCCCTCTGTGTTCCGTCAGCGTGCTGATAGACATTCGGAACGTAGCAACGGTTGTGTACAAATCACTGCGATTGCCACGTATTCTGACATTCGTCTGATCTGTTGCTCAGAGAACGTTCGATCAGAGCTTCGCGCGCGACAAGAATTGCTGCTGTAACGAATGGCGACATATGTGCGGTGTATGCTACAATACTACAGACCAAAGGCAATTTCGATTTTGTCGGGCCTAGCGAGACGTTTGCGCTGAATGTAGATCAGTGCCCTCGGGGAATGGTGTAAGCTGGCTCCCTTCATTTTCCCTCAACGAGCGAAGCTCCTCCTGGAGAAGATGGACATGGAGTACGTTAGCCAAGCTGACTAGCCGCGCAATGACAAGCCACACAGAGATAGGACGCACCAGTTCCTTCGCAGCTTGAGCTTCTCGCCCAGATGAGAGGATTGATCGGTGCATTAGGCCGATATCCACTAAACCAACGACAGACACTCCGAGGAGTACTAAGAGGAAATGCAAGCTGTGTCAGTTTCGATGTGGTGTGGAATGTGGCGATGTGTCCGAAGAAGCGGCCGGCAGTCTCGATGATACCATCGACGAGTTGCATAGATTTCTTGTGTTGTCATCCTGTTCAGAGACCCTGTGGCAGGACTTCCTCTTTGTCTCATGGTAGTTTCCAGATATCGAGACTGCCGATGCGCTTGCTCCAGCGGCTCCTCCATGGCTCTGCGCCTACCCACCTGTGACGAGCGATTTGTGCAGCGTATCGGCGATGCGTGTCTTGGCCGACATGGTGGATGTGCAGCTCTGTGTTGTCCGTGCCAGCTATCTGGTGGAAGCCGACCCCCAGCAGGTCTGCATTATCCGATTGCCTCTGCACCTCGAGGCGAATGATCGTGGCAAAATCCTGCCAGGCGGGCGTTTGCTCTGCACCAAAATTTTCATACAGCCATGTCGGCATCAAGAGGGGCTCTCAAGGCCATTGCGCCGATTCCTACGGCTGCTGATTGTGCGTCGACGTGTCCGTGCTGCTACGCGATGGGATGAGCTGACTTCTGTGGCCGGATGCGCAGTCCTGGACATTGTGCTGTCCAAGACGCAGCGAAAGACTCCGACGCAAGTGCACAAGGGTTTCAAGATCAGCAGAATCCGTAGTTTGTACGTACCTCATGTACCCGCTGCTTCTGCCTGAGGTGTATTGACGGGATTTGCTGTGCCCGCTTACCTGTAGCTATATGCGCAAGGTAAAATTCACACAAGAAGCCTTCGGCGAGAAGCTGCAACAAATTCTCGAAGAGTTCCCAATCCTCGACAATCTCCATCCGTTTCTGTCGAGTTTGTTGAACGTGCTGTACGACAAGAATCACTACAAGCTTGCCCTCGGTCAAATCAATACCTGCAAGCATCTCATAGACAGCGTTGGCAAGGATTATGTCCGGCTGCTCAAGTTCGGAGACAGTCTGTACAGATGCAAGCAGCTCAAGCGAGCAGCTCTCGGTCGTATGGCTACCATCATGAGAAGGCAGAAAGAGCCTCTGGCTTACCTTGAGCAGGTCAGACAGCACATGTCTCGTCTGCCCGCCATCGATCCTACCACACGTACACTTCTCATTTGCGGCTATCCCAACGTGGGCAAGTCGTCGTTCATCAACAAGGTCACCCGTGCAGATGTCGATGTACAGCCTTACGCTTTCACTACCAAGTCGCTCTTTGTCGGCCACATGGACTACAAGTATCTCCGGTGGCAAGTGGTCGACACGCCAGGAATTCTAGATCATCCACTCGAGGAGATGAACACTATTGAAATGCAAAGTATCACAGCCCTCGCCCATCTCCGAAGCTGCATCATGTATTTCATGGACCTTTCCGAACAATGTGGGTATACACTAGAAGCACAAATAAAACTCTTCACGTCCATCAAACCCCTCTTCGCCAACAAGCCTGTCTTTGTCGTTATCAACAAGATCGATGTCACTCGACCCGATGAGCTTGATGATGCTCGCAAAGCCATGCTTGACGAGTTTGAGGCGGAGAACAAGGGTGATGGCGTTCAGATTGTGCAGCTATCATGCTTGTCCGAAGAAGGAGTGATGAATGTCCGAAACCAAGCATGCGATGCGCTACTCAATGCTCGAGTTGAGCAAAAGTCGCAGACAAAGCGAGTGGACAATGTGGCCAATCGAATCAGAGTTGCTATGCCAGCACCTCGCGATCGTTCTCAAAGACAGGCTTTCATCCCGAAAGCTGTCCTGAAGAAGCAACAGGAAGCCGAGGCGAGAAAGGCGGCTCAACTTGCTGCTGCTGCTGCAGGTGACGAGGATGCTCTCAGCGGTGATGAAGATGAACTGCCTAAGCGCAGACTAGAACGTGATCTCGAGTTGGAGAACGGGGGTGCTGGTGTCTACTCGCACGATATGCAAAGTAAGCTTATCTTGCCCTCGCTCCAATGAGAGTCCGTACTGACAAGTTCCCTGTTGTGTTTCAGAAATATACCTCCTCAAGGACGAAGAGTGGAAATACGACAAGATGCCACATATTCAAAACGGCAAGAATGTTGCCGACTTCATTGATCCCGATATTCTGGAGAGACTCGATGCACTAGAAGCCGAGGAAGAGAAACTGGAGCAAGAAGGCTTTTACGATTCCGACGAGTTTGATGACGAGGAGATCAATGAGAGCGACGAAGAAGCTATTCGGGAAACCGCCAAGGTTATTCGAGCCAAGAGGACTGAAATCAAGGATAGAAATCGTCTCAAAGACAAGAAGCAGAATAGAGCTGTTATTCCAAGACCTAAGCTTGGAAACAGGAAGTTCGATGATATGACTAGGGAACTCACAATGGCCGGCATCGATACGACCAAGCTTGAGGAACGAGCAAAGGCACTTGCACTCGCGAGAGGCTTGACGCTAAGGACTGAGGCTGGTGCGAAGAGGAAGCGAAATGTCGAGGCTGAGGATATGGCAATAGATGATGAGGGAGACGCTACCGCCGATATCACAGGCGCCTCTAGCTCCAAATGGGCCGACGTGTCATCTGACGATGATGGTGAGATGGAGACCGACGGCAAGATGAGCGCAAAGAAGAGGAAGTCGATTACAGGACGAGCTATTGCCGCTGCTGGAGGCAAGACGACTGCTCATGGCAAGCGTCACCCAGTCAAGAACAGGAAGCTCCTCGGTATGCGGGACGCAGAGCAGCAGAAGAAGGCTGCTCAGCTACACAGGCTCGCTTCGCGTGGCCCCAATCACCACGCTGTGGCAGGAGAATCCGACAGGCATATCTCTACCAAAATGCCCAAGCATCTCTTCTCAGGCAAACGTGGTCTTGGCACATCAAGTCACAGATAAGCTACTGTATCTTCTGGGTCGGGCTTTGGTATACATGTCTGTTTCCTCGGTATTGTTGTAACTTCTCCGCACTGTCTGTCCGGATTCAGCCTTTAGTTCATTTTTAGTATGAGGCTGGTCGTACTGCAATTCTAGACGCTTTGCAATCTGTAAAACTCCATTGCAAGGGACGGGGCTGGCGCTATAGGCGGGTTTAGGGTATGCGCGGCTCCTCTAAGAACTACATAACTGACAACTACCGTAAATTGCTGCGGCCATACACACTGCCTCGATTTAGCGAGCTCTGCCCCAGTCTGCTTGGAGTACCGGATCTGCCCGTCGGCGTGCCCTGCGAGCTCATGAGCATGCGTTGCGGCGTGCCGAAAGCGTTCCGGCCGATGCCGCTTGAGCCAAGCTGGCGACCCGGAGTACCCGCTCGTCCGTGTTGCGAACTGGAGAGGCCCGGCCACCGTCCGTTACTGGCCGTCTTGACGCGACCTTCCAGGTCTCCAACTTGTTCATTCAGCGTGTCTACGTTCTTCTCAATCCAGGAGAGACTGCCTAGGTGTGCATTGAGGATGGCAGTTATGGCGGAGATTGGGTCAACGCCGAGCTGTTGCTGTGTTTCAGAAGACGAAGAGCCAGATAATGAATTGACTTCGTTTATGAGTGATGTTAGGGATCTTGACAGGTCATCCAGCTGGTTGTTCAGAGATTCTGCCAGCTGGTACGCCTTTTCACGCTCAGTGTTTGCGTTCGTTGAGCTACTCGACCCTGGTCCAGTCAGTGCCAAGACTGAGGATCCTTGACGGCCTTGCAGTAATTCATCTAATTGGCTCTCATAGGCATCCAACACAGCTTCCATCTCTTTCTGCTGGTTTTCAACGTAATCAAGGGATTCGTTCACGGTGTTCGAAATAGGGTCAAGTGCTTGCAGACCATTGTATAGCTTGCTGATCTCCTCTCCATTTGAAAGGAGTACACTGTCCCACGACTTCACCTCGCCAGCCAGATGTGTGAACTCTCGCACTCGTTCATCAAGCTCGCTTGACCATCTGTTGACAATGTCTTCGAGCGTCATGCCTTTCAGAAGAGAAGGAATTGGCACGGCAACCTTTGGCGCAGAAGCGGTTAGGCCAGTGCCGGCAGGCGCAGGTGCTGTTGTATTCGAAGTTGAAGCTTGTGTTTGGGCGGTAGAGGAAGCAGCAGGTGTAGATGCTGTCGAATTTCCGAATGAAAAGCTCGGTTTCGCTGGTCCAGCTGCGCTGGCGCCAGGCTGGGTCGCACTTGGTGCACTTGTTGTCGCCGAAGCCGTCGCGGGTGCCGTTGTACCAGAACTTGCTGGCTTGCCGAATGAGAAACCACCTGTAGTCGCAGGTTTTTCGGAGGTATTCTCGGTAGCTGGTTTGCCGAACGAGAACCCGCCAGTTGTAGCTGGCTTGTCCGAGGTCGTCTCGGAAGCTGGTTTGCCGAAAGAAAATGCACCTCCGGAAGCTGGCTTGGCGGCAGTGCTATCGGCGGCTGGCTTGGGAGCACCGAAACTGAAGCCTCCAGCAGCGGGTGTTGGGGCTGCAGTGGCGGCTGTCGGATAAAGACGAAATAGGTCAGTCTATCGCGGGAGGAATATCGCTAGCTCTGAAAGGGGAAAGCGTACCAGGAGAATTCGTCCCTGAAGTAGCAGGAGCATTTCCGCCTAATTTGAAGCCGCCGAAAGGTGCTGCAGCTGCTGCGGGTGTAGAGGGTTTATTTGCATCGTCTTTTGGGGTGTCTGCTGGTTTAGCACCGAACGAGAAGCCACCGGCCGCCGGAGCTGGCGGAGCTGGGGTATCCTTGTTCTCGGCGGGTTTGGCACCGAATGAAAATGCAGAAGCAGCAGGTGCGGCAGGTGTATCTTTCTTCTCAGTTGGCTTAGCCCCGAATGAAAAGCCAGAAGGAGCAGGTGCAGCAGCGGGTGTGGTTGTAGCTGACGATGCTGTCTCAGCAGGCTTGCCAAAGGAGAAGCCCGAAGCTGGCGGCTTGGAAGCTGGTGTGGTCGATCCAGCTGTGGGATTGTTTGAGTTCAAGCCAGAAAACAGGCCACCAGCTGCAGTTCCAGAATTGGCAGTCGAAGCAGGGGTGCCTGTGCTTGCAGCCGTCTTGTTCAGGCCCCCAAATGCGAAGGACGGCATCGCATTGTTGGACGAACCTGTTGGAGCAGAAGCGTTGGCGTTATTGGTCGAGTTAGCTTGGCCAAAGCCACCGAACGAAGGCATCGCCGGGGCAGGTGAAGCAGCAGGCGTCGTTGTACCAGCTGCATTATTGACGGCTCCAAAACTGAAAGTAGGCTTTGGAGCAGGGGTCTGCGTTGCTGGATTGGGCGTAGCAGCACCAGAGGAGGGTTGACCGAAAGGATTGCTGGACGGTGTAGTGCTTGCTGTGTTGTTGCTTGCGCCTCCGAAGCTGAAGGATGGCGTGGAGGACGGCGCTGCAGGTGTACTGCCAGCCTGCTGCTGCTGCTGACCGCCCAGATTGCCAAACGAAAAGCCAGAGCTAGCCGGAGCTGTCGGTCACATTTCAGCTACGCTCTGTACCTTCAATGCAATATGTGCACACCTGCTGCCGAACCCGTCGACGGAGCAGTGCCAGCGTTTCCAAAGCTGAACCCGCTGGGCTTATTCTGGCCTTGCTGACCGCCAGTATTGCCAAAGTTGAAGGCTAAGAAACACCGTTAGCATGATACGGACCATTGTGCACCTGTGGCTCGGTCAACACACCCATGCTTCCTTGCTGCCCAACTGTTGTCGGGTTCGTAACAGGTCAAGATGCGCACTGCGTATGGGCAACGCTTCTTTGATTGACGCGCACTAATGGAGCACCGGCAAGGCAATGGAGTATGACGAAGAGGATCCATGGGCAAAGCAGACGCCGGTAGAAGAAAAAGGCGATGCTCTGGCAGAATCGCCCGAGTCGGTGGAAGCCCCGCTTCCATCATCCAGCTCAACTGGCAGCATTGTACACAAGGATATCGAGAGCGACGACAACGACGAGAGCCGGGCAGTGCAAAGCGACAACGGCGATAACGAAGCCTGGGATGCAGATTCAGATGCAGAAGCAGGCAACAACGATGATGCATTCGTAGAAGCCACAAGCAGAATGAGCTTGAATGCAAGCTTTGTATCGGAGGTGCAGGACACGCAAGAAAGCACTCAAGTCTTTGAGGAACCACAGCCGATAGCCGGGCCATCAACCTTTAATAGCGCTTTCGACACGTTTGAAACCCCTTCAGGCCCACCGTTGGATGATTTCGATATAGACGAAGATGATGGCTTTGGCGACTTCGGCGAGCCAGCTGCAGGGGCATCCGGCAACAACGACAACGACGATGATGATTTCGGAGCCTTTGACGAAGCGGGGACCGATGGTCACGAAGCCTCTTTCGGATTCGAGACCGATGACCACGAACAAAACACAGGCGGCGTACCGACTGCCAGAACATCGTCAATGGGGGCCGCGCCGCAAGCAGATGGAGATCATTTCGGTCCGCCGTGTGACATAGACTTCGACAGCATATGGCAAGACCAGGAAGCACTGACAGCCGCAATAGTCGGCCACTTTGCCAAAGCCTATCCAAACCTGTACGACGGGCTTGATACCTCGCCGGCCAGGCGAGAAGCCTGGAGTAAGATAGACATGACTCTGGATCCAGAAGAGATCCTACTCCGCAACAATCCGGGAGCAAGAAGAATGGTAGAGGAATATACAGACCCCAAGACGTTCCCTTACAAACCTTGGGAATGGAAAAGGAGCCAAGTACGAATACAAGCTATGCGGGAGAGGGATATTCCGGTCAATTTGGACGATGTATGTCACGTGCTTCTACAGGCGTGCCGAGTACAACGGACTAACTTTGCTTCACTCACTATGATGGCTCACCCGAATAGTTTGCACCACCGACAAAGATGCAACCGTTACGACTACCATCCATACGAACGACGGCCGCTTCGCCCACAAAGGAGAAATCCCCCATAGCTTCAACCTCAAACGGCCGGCGGAGCGGAGCTAATTCGCGTTCGGCATCCCCAAGCCGCTTACACCGAGACGGAACGGGTTCGTCACCTGCTTCCCCCTCGTCAAGCTCTCGGTCGCCTAGTCGGCAGAATCCACAGGTCGTCGTGCCACCGCTGGACAAGGAAAAATGCATGCGACTAGCCAACACATCAGAGGCGGATATGTCAATGAAAGCTGTTGGAGAGCTAGAGATTCTCAGAAATGACCTGCACGAGAGCGCTATCGAAGCCAGTCAGCATCTGACGGCTTTGCTAGAACAGAAGGAGACGCTGATGGGTCAGAATCAAACGTACAATGCAATGATTTCAGTCAGTCAGCCTCCCCTATGGAAGCGTCGGCAGTGTACTGATCCATTCCTCACCATATTCTGTTTATCGTTGTTGCAGGATTTGGTTGCACAAGCACAAAAAATAAGGTCTACCGCGTCATCTGGAGGAGTATCTCGCAAAACATCGGTACGGCGATCAGACGCAAGCTCTAAGCCACCAAGTAGACCTGCCAGTCCAGCAGGTAGCAATCCAAGCCTCAAAAGCTCAGTGGGGAGGAGTTCAGCTGGGCAAAGTACAGCGGCTGGGAAGGATCCATCGAAGCGGACTTCCTTGTGGTAGTTCTTGACTAGCGATTCGCGCTGTTACGCGTAAATTGATAACACCATATTACTCATTTACTCTCGTTCAATATGTAGTGGATATGTAATACATGCACTGCAGCCACCAGCATTGACAGCGCAAAACTCCGGACAACAAAGGGCTAACTACCTGAAACTTAAAACACCTAGACGCAGTACCTTCCTGCTCATCTCCGTCTTTCACGATCGCGGTCGCGTTCTCTCTCCCTGTCTCTATCCCGAGGAGGCTCTCGTGTCCTGTCGCGCTCTCGATGATCATCCCTGTGGCGTTTAGGTGAACGTGCAGGTGATCTCGAGCGACGCCTCGAATCCCTTTCTCCATGCCGCCGTCCATTGCCAGCCCCTCTATCATCGTATTGAGATGGTCTAACATTATTCCTTCGGCCATCGCCCCTGTGACCACCATCCCGCCTGCCATTTTGCTTGCCTCTCTGCCTATCCACCTCATCCAAGTCGAAGAGCAAGCCGTTATTCGCCTCTTGTCCACCATTCCGGGACCGACTAGGGGGCGAATTTGCACCCGGCGATCCACTGTGGTGGCGATCGTTTCCACCGCCCTTGTTTGGCGGTGGTTTGCCTCCAGTCCGTTGGTACACCCAATCGTTGTGCAGCTTTGAGACACCTGAGGCACCACAAATAGCCAATTAGCGTCTTTTCCGGATCTCATAGGGGAAGAGGACAAACATACTCTGAGAGAAGTCAACGTGTATCCGCCGGTCGTCAATGAGGACATTGTCCATCTTCATGTATGCTCTTTCCGCATCCTCCTTCTTGTCAAATTCGATGAAGGCGTAGTTGAGTGAGTCACCGGTCTTCTTGTCGCGAATAACTTCACAGCTCATGATGTCACCAAAGCGACTGAAAATGAGCTCCAGATCTTCTGACCTCGTTACTGCATTGAGCTTGCATACGAATAACACATTCTCCGGGGGTGCGACATCAGCAAAAGGCAGATCTCCCACCATTTCTAATGTCAGAGCTTGAGCTCTCGCTTCTCGCTGCCGCCGGATCGCATCGAGAGCAGCTTGATCTGATTCTTCGTCTGGAAGTTCTTCATCCTCTGCTACTCGGAGACTCTTGAGTTGTGCTGCCGTGGGCAGTGGTGAGTTGGGAGGTACATTCAGTCCTTCTGGATCCGGGAACGGATCATCTAGGACAACGACATGCCGTATCCGTACGTCCCGAAGGGGTCGCCCATCGTCATCCAGCAGCACTTCAGTGTTGAACTTTCTCAGTGTCTCAAAGCTCTCCTCTTCGACTACCTTGCCAAAGGGTGCATGTTTGCCGTCCAAGTAGCTCGCGTTCTCCTTCAAGGTGATGAAGAATATGCTCCCTGCTCCCCCTTGATCGCCTGCACAAGCCATAGACAGCGTTCCGAGGTCAACATGCTTCATGCTCGGATGGCGTTCTGGCTTGAATAGCCGGGAGACTCCGTCCGAGTGTTGCTTCTGCTGGTCGATATGGTACCATATGCTTGAACCGCCCTCGCCGGTGTCGGTTGGATCGCCTGCCTGGACAATGAAGTCCTTCTGGACATTGAAGAATGCACAGTAATTGTAGTAGTATATCTTGCAGAGCTTCAGGAAGTTCTCGCACAGGAGCGGACACCGTTCGACTGGCGGAAGGGTGCGATTGCCGTCAGCAAGTCAAGCTCCAAGCGTTGCTCCTCCGGCACCGCACTCACCGTCGAGGTCGAAGATGATATCTCCAATGCTTGTCTCGAACAGCACGGACATGTCCCTTTCTGGAGCTCCTGCTGTTGCTGTTGCTTCGCTGCAGACGAGAGAACCGAGAATAGTCGCCGTCAAAGTGCAGGCGTGATCGGGCCGAAAAGCAGTCGCCACCTCCAGGCAAGTCCGTCAACTGCTGCTGAGCGCATGTCTGGGGCAAGCAGGCGATCTGCCGGGGAGACAGACAGTCTCTGTGCAGTCAGCTCTGCGGATATGCTGCTCCCGCTGCATGCTTCCGACCTCCGTGCCCCGATCGCCTTTTTGCGGACCTTCTAGAAACACGGACACCGGTATGACCACTGGTACATGCTTCTTTGCTTCGTGGTTAGCTGGACATACACACGTCAAACCAACACGGGGACACGCCTACCTAAGACTAACTGGACCAAGACACCTGCACCGTATCCACCAAGGCTGGGCTGAATACACTTTTAGCGACAATGGCAGACGCAGCAGCACCAAACGCAGAGAAGCAAGACCAGCTGCAAGCAGCACCGGGTGTACAGCGACCTCGAGTCTACTTTGACATCACCATAGACGGTAACAGCGTCGGCAAGGTTGTCTTCGAGCTGTTCAGCGTATGTTGAGGTCCAATGCTTCTATACTTCACATTTGACTGTGCTGAAGACCCTACATGACTGACACCTTTGATGGCACGGGCATCACAGGATATTGTGCCCAAGACAGCGGAGAACTTCAGGGCTCTCTGTACGGGTGAGAAAGGGGAATGCAAGACCAAACCAGGTCAACCGCTATCCTACAAAGGCGTAAGCTTCCATTTTCCGACAATACGCGCTGCCGCCACTATGTTATACATTGGCTGACGGTACATTCGGGATTACCTCATGCAGTCGACTTTCCATAGAATCATCAAGCGGTTCATGTGCCAAGGTATGCGGCGTAATGTTTCCGGTATCCAAAAAGGGAATCAACTCTGACATTAATTATAACCTACTTCAGGTGGAGACTGTATGTCTATCTTTGGCTGGTAAGGACACCAACCACGTTGCTGACATGCATTGATACGACCCACAGTCACCAATGGCGATGGTACCGGTGGCGAGTCGAGTGAGTATAGCAAAATACATGATTGTGTTTACCTATCACTGATGCCCATAGGCAGTTTACGGCGAAAAGTTCGAAGACGAGAACTTCCAACTCAAGTAAGTCTACCGGAAATAATGTGGGACCTCTTCTCCGTTGGCTAACTAGTTCTACCCACAAAGGCATGATCGTCCATTCCTTCTATCTATGGCAAACGCTGGACCCGTAGGCTCGCATATTCCTTGTTAGCGGCATACACCTTTGCTTACATGTAGACGTCCGTGATCATAGAGCACCAACGGATCTCAATTCTTCATCACTACCGTACCAACCCCGCATCTTGATGGCAAACATGTTGTCTTCGGTCGCGTTTTAAGCGGAAAGTCAACTGTGCGATTGATGGAAGATTCACCCATCAAGAATGATAAACCGGAAGAAAAGATTGTCATTGCCGACTGCGGAGAGATGGGCAATGAAGAAATTATTGAGGAGAAGAGACAAAAGGATGAGTCTGGCGATGGTTACGAAAGCCATCCATCCGGTATGTCCATGCCATGCTGTAGCACAACAGTCCATTAGGCAGAGCTGATGGTTGACGACACAACATGACGCGACGCTAGATGATGATGCGGATGTACACGATCCGGCAGTTGCGAAGAGGATTGCAGAGGAGTTGAAGACGATTGGCACCTCGCTGTACAAGAAGGGCGACCTTGACAAAGCACAGCAAAAGTGTAAGCTCTCGCGTAGTCAGGCAAGCTCATCCGCACCGGCTGAACCTACAGCTACCTTACAGATCTCAAAGCTCTAAAGTATTTGAACGTGCACCCGTACACTCCACCAGGAGCCTTGGACTTTGAAGCCGTCTACGTTGCCCTTCGCTTCTCCATACTTCTCAACTCAGCTTTGGTCGCTCTCAAACAGAATACTCCCAAGTCCTTGAGACTGTGCATAGATCAAGCCACCAAGGCTCTTGATATCCACTCTGATCCCGTAGAAGCCGGTAGGGTCGTGCCTATGACAAAAACGCTGACGAACGAAGAAAGGGCGAAGGCCCTGTACAGACGGGGGTCGGCGAAGGCATTATTGAAGGAGTACGATGAGGCCTCGAAGGACTTGCAGCAAGCCGCTGCTTTGATACCTTCCGATCAGGCAGTGCAAGCAGAGTTGAAGAAAGTGCAAGCCAAAAAGAATGAGCTGAAGCAGAAGCAGCAAAAGGTGTATGCTAAGATGTTCGGTTAGACATGTTTGAAAACTCATAAGACGGCGAATAAGAGGGTAACATGATAGAGTATTAGCAACGACTCATGAACTCTAAACAGTGTGCGCTCCTTATGAACGGCTCGAATAGGTAATGAACTTGTTCGTTCCCGAGGAGGTCCAGCAAATCCGGCTCAAAGAGCCATTGGCGATATGGGAGTTACATTACCGAATATCTATACTAACACAAGGATATACGCCTCCTGATACAGAATAGCTGACGTCTCAGAGCTTGGCTGAAGCCTGTGCGTACTTTGACGCGCGCTGCAATGCAGCGACCGCTTCAGCCACCATCTCATCAATGATAGCCTTGGCGGGTTTGACATCGTGGATGACAGCCGCGGTCTGACCTGACAAGAAGGGCCTATTGCTTGGATCTTCGGGCTCCATTCCTACTGGGATGATTCCCTTGGAAGTGAGCTCCTGAATCTTCTGTTGCTTGTTGTTTTCCCAATCCATGATGAAGGGTGTTTTGATGACTCGGAGGGTTCGCCCAGTATAAATAAGGGTTCGGATCGTGTCTAACAAACGGGCTCGCCGTCAGTCAAGTGCGGTCTGGACGTGAAGCAGCCGAAACCTACCGTCATATCCGGCGTTTATGACTGCTTCCTGGTGCTTCTTCGAGGCACCGGCTTCTTCTGCGCAGACGAATCGTGTGCCAACCCATACACCGGTAGCTCCGTAACTCAACGCGGCAGCCAAACTGGATCCTCTATATACACCACCTGTAAAATCCTCCCGTCAGCCGGCATGCCCAGATCCAGAAAAAGGACAGCACGAATACACACCGGCAGCGATAACTTGTACAGGCTTTCCAGTGATGGGTGAGGTGTACTTGCGGCAAATATCGACAACTTCGGGAATGAGCAGCGAGAACGGAATGGAGCCGGTGTGACCGCCACCTTCTCCAGCTTGAGCACAAATGAGATCTACGCCGAGTTCGCAAGCCTTGACAGCATGTTTAGGTGCTCCAACCATGTTCATAACAGGGATTCCAGCCTTGTGCAATTTCTCGATAACATGTTTGGGAGGTACCCCGACAGCGCAAACGAAGAGCGCAGCCTTTTCCTCGATAATAATATCGATTAGGGCGTCCAGTTGTCCGTTTGTGTAATCTTTGTTGGTCTTTCTGGCACTACCGCCGACTTGGGGAAGGAGCAGATCAACACCAAAAGGGGCATTCTTATCTTTGAGATCGTCCTTGAGCTCCCCGATTATGGATTTGAGCATCTTAGGGGTCTACAGAAAGCTTTAGCAGGGGAAGCTGCAAAGCTATGCTGGAGTTCCTTGCTCACGTATCCGACACCACCTATAACACCTAGACCGCCTGCATTTGTTACTGCTGCCGCGAGCTCAGGTCCGGCCGCCACTGCATGTGACAGGAACTCAGGTCAGTATCATGGTTTTCTCGCCGGGCTTGACTAGCACGCCAGACTTACCATTCATCCCAGCCAGCATGATAGGATGCTGATGACATTGTGGAACGCAGAATCAGTCTCTCATCCGGTTTCGATTCGGAACGATGCGCACCTGGATCTTGAAGAGGTCGGCTATGTACCGAGTTTGTCCATTCAGCTGAAGCGTACCAGGCTTTCTTGCCGAACATAGTACTCACTGCATGGTGTTCTCAAAGACATGGTAGTTTTACTGTGTACAGACACTTGGCGACGACGAAAGCAGAACCAAGCCGGCCAGAGTGGAGCTCCACTTCAGCCGAGTTCAGCGATCAACTACGGCTCGGCGACTTTGACATCCGGAATGCCGGAGATTTGTGCACGCAAGTTGCCGGACAAGCCACTGCTGCTATGCACGCTCGGAGTTTGGCCTCGTGTCACAGAGCAACGCGCTACGCGCATTACACGCATTGTGTTGCATACCTGCAGGTCGTTCGCCGAATGGCGGCGTCTACAGAGCAAAAGACTGCAGGTACGCCTATATTTCCATTAGCGATAACATGGCTATGCGCTACACATTTTCACAACTGCTACAGATATAATGAATTTCGTCGAGATATACATTGACGGCGCCACTGATGCGATGCATATAACCCCATGCGCCACTCAGATTTGTACATCCACGGGGGTAGCAGGTCGCGTATTCCGATTTAGTGAGCATGATCTGCTTGGGGGAGAATAGCCCAACGTCACTTCTTTGAGCCTGTCCATATGCAGTTTTGACAGCTCGTCATTGCTGTTAACATTTCTGGTATCTTTTGCGACCTTGTGCAACACGCTCTTGCTATGTCGTTCTTTAGCTTGACGCTCGGCTGTCGAAAGAAGTCCGCTGAAACGAGTACCACATCAGATCTTGCCTAAAAAGCGCTTGGAGCTGTAACCCACTATACAAATCTAATAGCCTCTCCGCACCCATCTTCGGCACGTATACGCTTTCCAACGTCCTCAGCCCTCTCCTGCATGATACGGTTGCGGGTTGCTAATGTAAAGGCCTTTGCGATATCGCTGGCAGCTAGAGACTGCAAGCGTATGCCGACTCCCAACTTCTGCACTCTTGTAGACCAGAAAAATTGGTCGCCAAAGAATGGCTTGATGATAGTGGGGAGACCTGCCCTTAGGCTAGCTCCCGTTGTTCCCGCACCGCCGTGGTGCATTGCTGCATCAACCTTTGGGAAAAGCCAGTCCTGTCCGCCATTGATGTCAGCTCGATCGGTATGACTGTAGTTGGCAGTCTCGTCACCTACATGTGGTATTGAGTCTACTAAGAAAACGTTCGGTGGCGGATACTTGAGTTGAATACTTCTTTCTTTCCCGTCTTTTCCCCTTGCAGACCAGCCTTTACTGAGAATGACTCTGACATCTGCGGATAAAGCGGCTTCGTAGATGTGCTCGACGACTATTTCCACATCTTTGATAGTGATACTACCGAAACCCGCGTAGATCAGAGGAACATTGTCGTTGCGGGCTCGTTGCATGAATTCTAGAAGCGGTGCTTCTGGAATCCAATCTGTGTCGGGCTGATCTAAAAACCAGTACCCGCTGATACGGATGAGTGAAGACCAGTCTAGCGGGGGAGGGACTACCGCTTGGCTAAAGTTGTAGATGAACGGGACTTTACGCTGTTGCATCTTTTCGAAAGTTGTACGCTTAATGCCAAGAACATGCTTGCGCCACCTGTTGATCTGACCTGCTGAAGCTTGCCAGAGAACCTTGTCGAAAATCGAGTAAGATAGACTGTTGTAAGCTCCGCCAGCTTCCAGCATTGGGGCGAAGGCTTGTGGGTAAGCCGCTGTTGATGCTATTTCCGAATAATTAGAAACGAATTTTGGTATTTGGGGCATCGAAAGCGTTCGCACTTACTCCATGGCATAGTAAAAGCTCGGAAATAGGGTATAGCTGCTGGTAGAGTTTAGGTCCTTCCGTAATTATACTTGACGGCAGGTCAACGTACCGAGAGCCTCGGCAATATGGATACCCGCAAAAGCAGTGGGGGATTCGATGAGAATTTCGGCTTGCGTGGAAAGCGCATGTGTGAGCCTCATCACGCGTATACTAAGGACGTGATGAGTGCTTACCGTCCTGACAGGCCGCCCAGCATTCTTGTAATAGGTCGTCAAACCAGTCTCGAAACTGCGGTCACAGCTCGATATCAGCCTGGGAAGGGCAAGGCAGTTACGTTCCTCCTTACTTTTCCCAAAGACTCGCGAAAGAAGCCCGGAGAAAACATCTTGTGCTCTACGGACAGCTGCATCAATGCCGTGGGCGAGCCTGTACAACCCTGACATGAGTTAGGTATATCGTAATCCGGATCAGCTGGTATTCCTCACCTCCGATGCATTTGTATTGAAGACCGTGACTCTCTGCCCAGCCTTGATACTGCGAACAAGATCACAGTCAGTTCGCTTGCGAAGTACTGCGTTATCAAATGCTCTGATGTACCTCCTCATGCGAAGCAATTGTAACGCGATGACCCTCTTGAACTAGACGCTTGCCTAGAGCAACTGCGTAGGCTATAGTCAGCGGCTTTCCCGCGGGTCGATGAGATCTGCAAAGGTACTATACGGTTGCACATCACCCCTTGAGCCTATGGTCATGAGCACAAAGTGTCGAGACGGAATCTTCAGCATAGCTTCTGCAGGAAGATTGATAATCGTGCCTAGGCAAGGTATAGCACGTGGCGGTACACGAATGTTCGGATCTGCCATACTTGCCTGCCGCTCGGGCGTTGACCGCATTTGGAGTGCATACGTAGAATCGCTACTAGTTGTCGTTGGTTTCGATAATCCCGGGCCTTCCTGCGTAAACGACCCATGTGACCCAGGTCTTTTATGCATAGTTGCCATAGGCGTAATAACAGTCGGAGAACCTTCGCGAGAGTTCCCAGACTTCAGGTTGGCTATGTGACGCCTCTCATGATACTGTTCTAGTCGTTGCTCAATCTGTTCGATACACTCATCCCTAATCTTCTTAGAGTGGTACTCGAACTTGACATCTTTCTCTGCCCGTACCTGTACAGTCATACTGTATACACGTAGGCGGTAGTTTTTAGATGCAAATACATCGTCGATAGTACTCATCGATATCCGAGCTTTTGAGTCTTCTCCAATTATCGACTTTCGCCAGAAGCACAGGTAGTCTCTAGAAACAGCTATATGACCGTAGCTGGGATCAAAGGGAACTTTAGACAGGTGGTGAGCTATGTATCCCACATTACTCACTCAGGATATGGTCGTAAAACGTCCACTGATGCGACTGCAGGGTAAGGAGGCTTAGATAACGAGCTTCGTGACTACACTGCGTGACTACCCTGCAGTAATGACTCACTGTGAAGATCTTCGGGTTTATCCTCCAAGCCGAAGGCCCGTACAAAATCGGCAGCTAGGTTTCTGGAGCTGGACTGAATTTGGTCAATTTCGTTTCGCCGTTCACCCTTGTCATAGCTGATAACGACCTCAGGTTCTTTTGGCAGAAGAGTGGCACGGGAGACCTCGGGCAGTTTGTTCTTTTCCAAATATTGTTCGATCTCTGGAAGGATCTGCCAGCTTTGTCGTGTGACCCCAAATACCACCTGGCGCATTTCGTCCTCTGGGCGAGGCATGTCATCCGAAGTGGCGCAATTGACATCAAGCTGCATCACCTTGCAGAACTAAAAGGGAACTAACCGTCAGTTACGAAGACATCGCGGTAGCTTCGCAACTGCTCCTTACATCCATAATGTCGTCGAGTCTGAATGATTCGACTCGCGATAGCGGAATAGAAGTCACCACTTGATCTGACCGAAATCTGTATCTAAACAAAGCTGCTTGCATGGCATTATACCATTGCCGCGTATGTTCCTCAGTGTCGGTATACACCCATCTATATGATCCATTAATCTCCTCTACCCTGAATCGTAGCGGGTTCTTCGGATCCATCGTGATTTGCTTAAAGGCCGACAAAGATCTTGCACTTCTGGGATGCAGCTTGTCTGTGGCTGAGTTGTACGATACGATGCCGTAAGGGCTTAGTACGCAGTAAACGCGTCGATTTGCTTTCAGCTTTTGTGGATACACAAAAGTGAGCACGCCATGCTGTAGAATTGTTGTTTCGTCTTCTTCCTTGTCTAATGCCAACCACGCGTAGAAGATCAAACGCTTATTGGTGAGGTACAAGGTACCCTTGATCATCACTGTACGGCACTGGATCGCCGGCACAGAGGCTATCAAAACTTCATCTTCTTGGCCTGCTCGGGCTGGCCATCTTCCTGCCTTCTTCTCCACAAAAGCCAGAGTCTGTATGCCCCCAAGAATCAAGCCATCGACGGCAGGGCTCTGTTCGGCTAGAGTCTCTACAGCATCCCTACTAGTACTCGCGGGCTCTTCATACAATGGTCCAGGTAAAATGTCGCTTTCATTGCGCGCTGTAACCGTGGCTAAGCGTCCAGGCCCGTTATTCGTATAACCATCGCCAGCCAGATCATCAGGGCTTTCTGTCTCATCCTCAAGTCCATAATCCGAATGCCGAGATGACGAGAGGGAAAGATGACTATCGCTCGCGTTGTCTTCCTCTTCGTCCTCTTCGTCTTCGTCGTCCTCTTCACTGCTATCTGAGGTCATGGGTGTAAGGGGAGTTGATGACGAGGGCGACGAGGTTGTCGTAGCAAGATAGAGCGAATCTTTGGCATCGTACCTCGCTGATGCCCTACCTCTTCTATTCTTGCGCTTGCAGCCTGCGGCATCGTGGTAGCAGCCGCTGAGTAAGTGAAGCAATGACTCTTTCACTTCGTGGCTGTCAGCAGTCAGATCGGCTTCTTTGCCATTCTTATCAGCTTCAGATGCGCGCAGCGGACGAGGAGATCCGGACCGCGAGTTGGATGCACTTCGCCTGAGGAGGCCTTGCGGCGTCCAAAATGAAAGCTGCTTGATTGTGGACAGGTGAATGTGCGCAGGCCAGCCCGTCGAGACTTTCTTTGCTTCGCGCACACCCGTACCAGGTTGCGCCATCGCGGGATCTCGTTATACCGAGCAGGTTATGGCTTCAGTGTGGAGGAAGTAGCAGACGAGCAAGACCGCCGCATGTTGTAGTATCGCTATGCTTATCGCGCAATAAGCAAGCTGATGAATAAGTGCATCTGACAGCTGACTCTGCCGTCGGTGGCGGCGCATGTGCACGCTTTCGGATATATCGGCGGCAAGCCCACTACGTGGATGATGCGAAATTACAGGCTGCATTGCCATACAAGAGCTTACGGCACTCAGAATTAAGATTGCTACATATGATGCTAAGTACGCGCTTCTAGACAGAGAGAGGACAAATCATGTGGACCATGTGTAAGCCGCATCTTAAAGTCTTACATGTCCATAGTGATGTCTTCAGTTGGTGTCGCACCCAGCGTTGAGTCCGCATCTTGCGATTGCACCGCATGTCGAGCTGCCTGCAGTCTGTTCAGTCTTTCCTGGCGGCGTTGCTCGCGGAAAGCCTCTATTTCCCCTCGCAACTTGTCGTCCCGCACGACCTGGTCGATAGTTAGCGGGCTTCGGTTGAAAGGATCTTGCTCGACCGTGAGCAGATGCTGCTTGATTGTGCTGTAATCGATAACAGTCTTCGACGACGGCAGCATGACCGGATCTTCCATGATCTCAGCTGTTAAAGGATCTAAGTAGTCATCAGGTGTCTCCTCCATTTCTTCTTCCTCCTCTTCCTGGGCCTTCAACGCCTCGATCTCCGTAACCATACGTCGAAGAAGGTGCAGCTGTTGTTCCGACTTCAGACCTGTCCGACCAGCAATTCGGATTGCATTGTCAAACAAAGCCTTAGAGTAACTTCTGCCATCCTTGGCCGTAGCGGTAATGTATCGATCCTTGTTTGCAAGATTGATGATGATCTGCATGATGTCTCCCAATAACTCGCGTGGCCTAAACTTGTACTTCTCCTTATCTTGCACTCGAAGTTCCTGACATCTTGGCCCAGCGAGAACATTGAGGTTGAAATCCAGACTAGCAGCTAGTCTGTCAACAATCTCGCTTCGGAGGAATGGATCCGGAGCTTCCACCGTCAGTGTTTTCAAGAGGTGCAGAACTTCGTACGTGTATATCAAGAAGGAAGTTGCCTGTCCTTCTGCTGATTTGAAGAGTTTCTCCTTGTCCTTTCTCTGTTCATCTGTCTGTGCATCCCAGCTTGCTTTATCTGCCATCTCCAACTGCAGGTCATGTATAGTCTTGAGTTTGGACAGTGATTCGTCCAGCAAGAAGGTAGTATCATTAAGAAGGTAGTTGACGAAGCGAACGAAGTCCTCTCTACCGGTTTCCGCCTTAAATGCTTCCCTGTGCTCTTTTGTCTCCCAGATAAGTTTCAGAATCTTAGCGATCTGATGTCGAACTTCGAACTTTTCGTAGAACTGGTTGTGCTGCCCGGTGTATTCGATCTCACAGTATATCCGCATAAGGGCCGGCAAAAGACCCTTGAGAGCGAGCGGATGATAATTGAGGGTATCGCCGAGCGTGCCGCGTGGAAAGCGAGGTCCCCACGAGCGAGTATTGCGGTAAAGAATTTCGACGAATTTCCCTTTGAGATATGGATTCTTCACATATGGCGTGCAGAGGAACACAACAATGAATACCAATAACTGGTCTTTTTGCATGTCAATCATAGTTTGCGGTGCATATCTAAAACAATTCGGTGTCAGTAAGGCTGCTTGTAATGTTTATCGAGACAGTACTGACCTAGAAATGAAGAAATAAAACTCGGTCACATCCTCTATGAGATACTCTGGAAGCATCTTGAAAGCTACCGGCGTCTCTTCGGGAAGATCGGAGAGCGAGATTTCTTGCAAAGGATGTTTGCCCTTGGGGTCAACAAGCCTGACGAGCCATGACATGACAAAACTACAAAAGTTCGAAGTTTTGGCAATGAAGCCGGGGTCTAGGAGCTGGACCTCTGCAGCATATATGCGAGAGTGGTAGCCGTCAGTGCTTGCTTTCAGACGTTCGACTTGCTGCTGGAAAGCAGCTTGTTGTGGAGTGCCATCAAATTGACGGTTGTTCTCCGCTTCTTGCAAGTCTTCCCTCATGTAGCGTAAGTGCCTGTAGAGTTGCTCGTGTCGATTGAATGCAGGATAAAGGCCATAGTGCATGAACGATGTTGCCAAGAAGAACACCTCGGAGATGAAGTTTGAAGTGGAGACTGCCAAATGAAAACGGCTAAGCTAATCATGAAAAGCAGCCCTGATTAGCTCGTGCTCACCGCCTTCCGCTACCTGATAATCATTGTAGTAGTCCTTCGCTTCTTCTCCAGATGCGTTGATCTTTGTCACGTCTTGGATATCTAGTCGCCCTGACTTTCTGAAGTATTCTGGGTCAATCTTGTCAATCTTCGAAAAACTCGCATCCATGAAAGGAGTACTGAGATCCATCAAGATACTGAATGTATTGATCATGAATCCGTCGCTTGACACGGTCCTGGGATCGACTTGCATACCATCCCGCTTCATATTGAGCTTGATTACATGGGCAAAGAACGCCAAAACAGCTTCCCGCTGAGCCACTCCCGAACGAACGATGTTATTGAAAGAGCTGAACAACAACCCCTGCAGTGACCCCAGAGAGCTTCGGAGAGCATTTGACGATGCCTCGGCGGCTTCCCTAGATAGTGCCGATGGTTGAGCAAAATACGCTTTGGCCACAGAAGGCTGTAGATTTACTTAGTGCAGAATGATATGATAGTTCAAAAAGATTGGCTTACAAATGCGTCAAAGAAGCAGCTCAAGCGCATTGCCGGGCCAAGTAGAGATTCGATCTCGAATGTGTTTGGAGTGGCTGCACCCGGCGTCCAGTTCGGCATTGCCGTAAACTGGAAAACAGCCAGCACAGGCCGATTCAGCGAATGATTGTGAAGCTAGGTTATCATAGCCTACCATAGCGGCCAAGGCCTTGACCTCTGTCATATCATTTATCGCGCGCACGACTGCCCTCCAGTCCGAGCCCGTGAGATCCATAACGGGTGATGCAGCTCCCGTGCTGGCACCATTGATAGCTGCCAGCATAGCTTGTATGCTGCTTGACTTTGCTCCTAGTTTGTCCACAACCTTCTGTACGACGGGAACACCAATAATATCGACCAGCTCCTCAGGGGATCCAGTGCTCGAATATGCGCTCGCCAATTCGGCAAGTAGCGTCTTGACTTGCTGTGCGTCTATGGACAGCGTTGGCGAACTCGGAAAGCTAGGCAATTGTAACAGCACGGGAACAAGCTCTTCGCCTCCTAATGCTTTGCTGGATCAGGAATAAATAAGGCTTAGACCCGCTCTGAGCTCAGTTGTACGACACGCTGCTTACTCGCTCGGCTGGGGAAAGAGCTCCGGTTCTTGTAGCTGAAGGCCGATCCCTTCGAGCAGCTTCTGCCTAATAAGATCAAGGGCTTGACTTCGCTTTGAAATCTCTGGATTCCCTTGCTGAGGATTACCAAAGCGCGAGCGCTCAGCATGCCATCTGCGCCAGCACCCTACTAGGTATTCGAGATTCGTCAAGCCAGCCGGAAGCCCTGCTAGAACTGTTAGAGCGACAGGGTTTCTCTCTGCTTCTTCGTCATCTACCAGCTGTACGGGGTCCATCGACAACCTCGCTACAATTGCTCTCTCTAAATTGTCTTCATCGAACCGTAGAGATCCCTCAACTTCGACGCCACCAGTTTCTTCTATCAATTCGTCATGCAGTGTGTACAGATAGGTGATTGTCCAGTTGCTGGCTTCAGCTCGCGATTGTGAGAGTGTCACTTGCAAGATGCGCGAAATTGTACCAGACAGCCATTGTGGGAAGGGTATGCTCAAGTTCGTAGCGTTACTCGATAGCGATGTGGTCGTTGAAGGCGGCTTCTGCGACGATATGGGCGAAGCTCTGGCTTGAGTAGTAGAGATGGTGGGTGATTTCGATGCTGACGTGTTGACTTGGTTTGCAGCTGCCCTTGGCGGTTCATTCGCGACTATCTTCGATGCCACTGATGATGCAGCCCCATTTACTGGCGAGGCAGCACTGGATACGGTCGGACGAGATGGAGCCCGGGATGGAGGACCAGAAATTGAACTGCTACTGGCAGTTGGCGTGTTCGATGCGACACTGTCTGAGCTCTCCGCTTGCGTTGCCCGCAATCGTTCCAGACGTTTTAGTCGGATCTGATGGTTTGCCATTGTACGCTCGCGTGAGCTCGGCAAACTTGATATCAACGACTGAGTACGGAGCTCAAGACTCACTCTATCAGCATCATCCGCGTTTTCGGACATAGTAAGGTGCAAGTAACTTGTCACTTTTGGTGGGCATCCCCTAAAGATCAGTATTCAATAAGGCAGTCCTTGTGTATCCTGGGTTGACTGATCGGCCCATCACATGTACTATATAAAGTGATTACTAGAATGCGATGAAGCTTGACAGTAGCGCTACTAAAGCTTCTGCCAAAATCTACCATACAATCTCAGCGTTAATGCGGACTTCGCCATTCATCATTGCATACTTCGGCCAAGTGGCGTTCCAGGAAGAAGCAAGTCGATGCGCTTCTGCTATGCTAGGCAATCGCACTAGGTAATTTACAAATTTTTCTGCATCACCATGCGCTCGAAAACTGACCACGCAATGTAGGGTGAGTAGCTTGTTGACTACCGAACTAAATATCCTTGTAGCTTACCTCTTGAGATGAACTATTTCGTCGATTGCCGCCCATCCTTCGCGCATACCAGGACCTTTGACAGGATAAAAGCCATCTCTGTTGAGTCTCTCTATCAGGGTGAATGGATGAATCGTAGCGGGAAAGCCGGAGAGCCGGACAGCGCGTCCACTAAAATGTAGTCCAGCTTTCAGATTGGACGGGCCCTGATTGTAGACGGTGTGGACGGCTGCTCGCGATGCCAATGGAGATCTGTGCTGAAGAAGTGAGGGATAAGGCTTCTTCGATAAATCTACTAAGCGGCAATCAAGTATGTCGTCAACAATGCCAGGACTTGTCTTGCCACGAAGCTTGTCGACGGCTGTCTTCGCATTCGCAGCCCAAAGGAATTCTATAAGTGCATCGCCCGTCCACCTTAGATCCGCTGTCGGCAAGAATACAACTATAGTAGATGATACGCATCAGCGATGTCCGCTCTGCTGAAGATGCGTTCGCTACTCGTACCTTCTTTGACACCTCCACCATGACCCGCTCTCTGTACGACCAGTCGCCGCACGTCATTTGGTGTAGTCCGCGGACGCAACCCTTTAAGAAAGACAGTAGTTCTTTGCTCTCGAGTTGCCAGCTTTTCCGCCTGCGACCGGCCTCTGTATGGTAGACTTGCTCTGGCCTCGACTTGCGGTGCTGGACTTTGGATGGACTGATTATAGCTTCCCGCAGTGGATTTCGATGTCATTTGACGGACAGACTTCAAAGCACCGCATGTACATGGTGGTAATGTCTTTGCAGCTGCAAGACTGCTATTTAAGATAGCCAAACCGGCTCGAGACGAAGAAGCCTGCATGGTTGCTAGAAATCCGTGATCGAGTAAGAGCAGAGGTAACAAATCTGCTGAAGACATGTACATTGCGAAGATCGAATGGTCTGATCAGATAGACTATGGTGCGAGCGAGTTTACAACCTTCTATCGACACTTTCACAGGGAAACATTCTCCGTTAACACTCAACCCTGCAAGTACGTCTGCTTCACAGCTTGCTTGGCTTCCACTGTGGAGTCTGTCTGGCCTGGAAAGCTCTCAAGCTGTCACGTGAACAACATACATTTAGTTAGCCGAAATAAGAAGACAAGACACATGCCTGGCTCTCCACTTACCCGATCTGAAGGTTCTCTCCCTCCCAAAGTTTCCTGAACTCGGTAGAAGACTCGTTCAGAGCGAAAGCCCTCTGAACAGATCCCATTTCGTGTGTGAGTCGTATGCCTGAACGTTGGAGCGGGAGATACTGTGAGCTTTTGTGGATATCATGTGTGAGATATCACTGCCTACCATGCATCAAGACGATGATTGAATCCGGTGAATTGGCAGCTATGGCTTTGGCCAGTTCAAGCGCCTTCGCTTCGACTTGATCGTCGGGAACTACAGCATTCACGAGTCCGAGTTGCAGCGCTTCTTCGGCCGGTATGTTTCGACCCGTCAGCAAAAGTTCGGTAGCTGGTGTGCGGGAAGAACACTCGAATTTAGTAAGAAACAGGAGAGGATGAGGATTGATCTTCGCCCACCTCTAGTGTGCCCCACAAGCCTGACAAGGCGGGGTACTCCTCCTGCTCCAACTGTGACACCTCTTTTCGCTTCCGGAAAGCCAAGTGTAGCGCTCTGACCGGCGACTGCCATATCTAGGTTGACTACCATTTCCGCACCACCACCCATTGCGAAGCCATTTATAGCTCCTATGATTGGCTTGCTAACCAAGCGGAATGAATCATTAACGTGTCAGACACCTTAAGTACTGTGCTGTGCTGATGAGGTTTACCGGGTTATGCGCGTGCTGATACCGCCAAAGCTGTTCTTGCCCTTTTGTATGCGGGCACTAGGATGCGTCTTCCTGCGTTCAGCCTGTCGAGGATGGCGTGATCAGTATGTCTGGGGAGGGGGGAATTCTTAGACTCTATCAGAATTGGCTTGCCATTTCCTTGAGATCCTGTCCTGCACACCAAGCCTTGGTACTCGTGCTTCCAAGGATGGCTACCCAAAGCGTGGGTTCGGCTTCAAACCAATCAAAGACTTCGTTCATGGTCTTCTCTAATACCTGGTTCATGGCATTGTACTGCTTGGGTCTGTTCATAGCGACATGCAAGACGTGCTCCATGGGGAACGTGACCTTCACGATATCGTCCGGGATTTGCGGCATAGGTGTTGCGAATTGGGCTCGAGACATGATGGCTCACTTATCTGTCAGGGTGCAAATATGTACACTGGCTAATAGCACTCTCCCTGTCGGACAGATTCCATTACAAGCGTTGCCTTGTCGAACAGCGGGATTCGGCGTGTGGGGTGCATGATCGACATCTGGCTTGCCGGCAACCAACAGACCGGCGTACATGCAAGCCGGTGTTTTACCTCGCAAGCGACTACCCACGCAACATAAATTTTGAAGACCTCGTCTTCGTTACGACATATCCTAAGACTCACCAATATTGCCCCCATCTCTCAACAAAGTCTTCAAACACAACAATGGCAGATCGTCTGAAGCAAATCGGCTCGCATGTCTCCGGCAACTACCCCAAGGGCATGCTTGCAGGTGAAGTGGCCATCATAACCGGTAGGTAAAGAAAGACTCCGACATCTGTCCGAAGCGTTTCCAATCTAACAGAGACTCCGCGAACTGCAGGAGCTGCACAAGGTATTGGCAAAGAAGCTGCATTGCAGTTTGCGCGAGAAGGCGCGAAGGTGATCGTGAGCGATTTGGATGAGAGTAGGTCTTATTGGCACTCAGTAAGACAACAATCCAATTTGACATTTTGACTTGTAGAAAAGGCACAGGCTGTCGTTGATGAGATCAAGGCAGCGGGAGGAGAAGCTTTCGCTATATCAGGAAATGGTCAGTATCGGGAGGGGCACTTATCTGCTGGTGCTTGCCTAGCTTATGCGACTCGATGACAGTCATGGACGATGCGTTCCCAAAGAAGCTCGTAGAGGGTACAGTCAAGTAAGTACCCGTGGTAGCATCGAGCTGATCTCAGGCTTACCGGGATTAACAGAAAATACGGCAAAATCAATCACATCGTCAACAATGCTGGCTTCACCCACGATAAGGTCTGTACTCAATGTCATGACATACCTTGCATAGTCAGCTGATTATGTTTGACCTGTGCCAGATGATACACACGACTGATGACGAGACATTCCGAGCGATCATCGAGTGCCACAACGTAGCCCCCTTCCGCATTGTACGCGAGGCTGCACCCTACATGCGCATCAAGGAGGAATCCAACCGAGAGAACCGAAGCATCATCAATGTTTCTTCTACTACTGGTCTACACGGTAACGTTGGACAAGTCAATTATGCAGTTGCGAAGGCTGGCGTTGTTGGTTTCACCAAGACAATTTGCAAGGAATGGGTAAGGTTTCGGTAATCTGTATGCATGTACAAAGCGAAGCTGACTTCCTGCACAGGGTCCATTTGGTGTTCGAGCAAACACCGTAGCTTGTGCGTGCATATGCGAACTAACTGCGCAATCTTACGACTGACTCGGCGCATTTGCTTTAGACGGCTTTATCTTGACGAGATTGACAGCTGCAAAGGTGAGACGCAATGCAATGAAAGCTGTCCGCAAGCACTGACTGAATCCGTGGACGTATAGGAGTCGGGCGAGAAAATAGTCATCAACGGCAAGGAGGTACCATTGGGAATTCCCCAAGGACCCGAGTCTAAGGGCTCTGCTGGCGTGAAAAGCGGTACGTAATTGGCCCTCCTTCTTTGGGGATGAGTCTCGTCTGACGATGTATTCCAGTGCCCGACATTCCACTCCGCCGTCCAGGAACCGCTGATGAAGCCGCACGTGCTATGCTTTTCCTTGCATCCCCTCTGGCAGCCTACATTTCTGGACACACTCTCGAGGCAAGTCAAAGCGTCTGTTACAGGAAACCTGGATCTGCTGACTTATTTTGCTGCAGGTTACGGGAGGTCGTGGAATTTAAAGTCTAATATTGTTGCTATCTATTCTATCGATCGGTAACATGCATTTTTGAGGGGATCTGCTACATACTATCGTGAAATCCAGACTCCACATAGTCCGTGACGCTGGACGCACCAAGATTCTGAGGCAATTGAATCTATTATATACTTTTGCCTTGCATGATCATCAGTATTGTTCTGCCATCATCAGAGTGACTAAACTTGTCCACTGTGAGAGCAAGTCAGCCAAGTCCGCTCGCTTTGCAGCACACGCGTGACTTACACCGGTGAAAGGATGACTAACGCACACAAGGAAGTCGGAAAGGTCATTAATGCTCGTATATGCACGTCGCGGTGACCGACTCACCTCCTTTTGCCTTCACCAGTAGCCGCATCGTATTGCTCCCAAGCATAGCCAGTACGCACGAACTCCTTGTACACATTTTGAACCACGTTACTCCGAAGTTCGTTATATATCTTCGCAGCCTGTTGCTGGTAGGGACCAGGCTCTTTCGCATATCGCTGCAAACAAGCTTTGTCACTCAGGCTGACAGGACTCCCGGGCAATCAGGACGAGCTCACCGTGTACAGACTTTGCAATGCTAAGTAGTTCAGTGGAATCCAGATAGGGCTTCGCCAATAATCCTCGCCCGATCCGTACAATGGGTGATTGCGACTGAGGCTTCGCAGACCGAAGTCTGTCCAGAGCTGAGCTGGATCACTAACAGCCGTTAGAATCGCACCAAGATTTGGGGAGTCAGGCTCTAATAGGCCGAGCAAGAATGGGAATATGGAAATGTAGCCCTGCCAAAAAAACCCACATACTTAGCTCTACAGCATCCGCTCTTATCATAAGCATCGCATCTTACCTGATTGCAGACATGGATAGATTCCTCTGCGCAATACAGTTAGTATTAGAACCGGCGAGCTTGTGTCCGTCCACGTACCTTCTTCGTCGACGCCCAGGTCACAATACATTTGCTCATCTTCGCTCCAGTGTAAATCTGGAGGCGACGGCGTCAGGTTTGCGGAGCGGACAAGGTAGCAAAGCTCACCGTCCAGATTTGTCAAGATCGCCTTGACGATTTTATCATATTCTTTGACATCGTCCGCCTCGCCTATATATTCAGCTATTTCTTTCATGGTACGGGTGAAAAAGGCCATCCAGCTCATCAGGTCCACATGGAGCTCTCCTTCATGTGGCTTTGGCCGCGGATAGTCATCCAGACCACTAGTGAGAACGTGATCTTCAGATCTGCCACGCCATCTATATGCTTCTGTCCTACTTCCGCTTGGTCTGCGGCCCCATTCTCGTAGTTGACCTTTCTGAGTTTCCCTGAACCAGTGGTAGTGGCGTTTAAGTTTGGGATAGAGCTGGTTCAGGTAGGACCGCGCCAGTACGGGCGAGGAGAGCAGGATTTGCGATAACGCTTGAGGAGAGGCAGTGCTTGAGAGTGAGGCCAACAATTCGGATGGACTGCCTAGCACGTTGTCCGGTCCAAAGGGGTTGTCAGGAGTTTTCGCAGATTCTGGGCGTGATTTGAGCCGTCGAATAAAGGTTGTTATGCCCATCGGTAATGTAGGAGGATTGCCATAGGCCGGATATTGTGTCCTGAACTGCTCGGGCACCTACAGTAACTTGTCAGGATGATATGATATTTAGCTTTCTCGTGAATGCGCAAGGGGCTTACCTTGCTGCGAGCTTCCTCGCCCAGTATTTGCTCGCGGCCGACCCAGCCATCTTCGTCAATCAGATTGACCCAACTCTTCAAGATCTCGAGGCTAGAATGCTATTCAGCAGTGTATGAACATCTCCTTATCTTTGTGAACGTACCTTAAGTCGTTGTCCCATGCGCCGACCAACATCAAGTGAAAGCCTTCGTCCCTATGGCAACATGCCAGGTCAGCAAATGTAGTACACTTTCCGCTGAGTACGTACCAATAGAAGCCTCGTGGAAAGAAAGATCGGCTTGGTGTTGAAGTGTAAAGCTCGTGTGGTTCCGTCAGTTCTGGCTTAGGCTCCCTTCTGCTACCGGAGCCTTCCTCGTCATCGTCGTCCTCTTCATCATATGGATGACGGAAGTTGCGGTCTATAATAGAGGGACCATAGAAGTAACCGATACCACCCAACATGCTTGCTGTAAGAGCCTTTGCGAAATCAACCTCGGACTCGGAGTAGCCCTTTGCTGCCAGACGGAACGTCTCTTCAAAGCGTACATTGTATGCTTCTGCCGAAGCGGCTATACCGCTGGAAAGTGCGGTACTATCCATGCCCTTTGCGGCCGGAATAGCCTTAGTCTCGTAGAAGACGTCCACGGAAAACGCATGCTCGTAAGTTTTCTGAAATGCATAAAAATTCGCGCCAGTCCTGACTTCATTCGGCAGACTGAAGAGAATAGCAGGATCCGGTGGACTATCCTGGCCGTGTACCTTGATCTTATCCTGTGCAGCCTTGACGATGTCTTGCAACACTACATCCTTAGCCCTCCAAGCGTTACCTGGCGGAACAGCTAGACCAGCAATACTTGTACGATCAATGAGATCGCCATATTCGTCTGCGTGTCGACCTCGACGGTTAAGCTGGCTTTGACTTGCTATAATAGCCAACAAGCTGTACGTCAGACACTCGGTCGACATAACCTGGAAAGGCATGACGACTGACTCTCGACTTGACGAATGCTGAAGGCCCCAAGCGATGCGACTGAACCTGATAGCTCGATAGGGCCATCAATTCCCTAGCATAGCGATATTAGCGAGCTATAACCACGGATTGATCGCCAACCGGTACGAACCTCGTTCAGCTCCTCTTCTGGGTCGAATTGCAATGTACCAAGGCCTTCCAGCCCATAATACGTTACCAGTGCTATCCGAGAGGGTCGTGCTATAGGCAGAAAAGCCGATGGGATCAGCTCCCCTTTCGACCTGTAGCCAAGGCTGGGCTGCGACTGTCGACTAACATGCATTTATGGGAGCACCCGAGATTCTAGCAGCCCAATTCCCTCCTTCGAGCCCCCCGGCGGTCTTCAGCAGCTCTACGGATAGCTTGACATTGTTTTCCGCATCATTGATCTGTTGTATCCCGGCACTTCGCCCATCATGCATGACCCAGTTGTAGCTTGAAAGCTTATCTTCTTGCTCACACGAATGCCGCATTTCTGCATGGAAAGCATAATGTGACACACACGTCAGTACACATACCGAGCCGCAGCTTTTATGCTGCCATGTGTCAAGGCTATCACTGACTCTGGTATCCATTGTAATCCTGCACGCCATACCACGCAATGCCGAACATGGGCGAGTCGCCCTGCACGCGAGCACGCATACCGAAGTACAGATTTGGTCTTTGCACCCATCTTAGAGACGAATTGGAAAGCCTAGTGTATTCTTCTAGAAGATCTGCCGCCCCTGTCGTTGCGTCCGGGTGTGCCTTCACGGAGGCGAAGGCGATTGCCAGCGCGATACTTAGGAAGCAGAACCACGAGCCGCCAAGCAGCGGGCGTCTGCGAGTATCATGCCGCTCTACGAGCATGCTACAGGATAGCGTGGTAGTATGAGACCAGCGCAGGAGCAGACTTCTGTACCATCCGGCAATTACACTCGATCATCCTCAGCAGCTTACAAGATAGCGACGAGCCCAGCCTGCCCTTCATAGATCCAGGACGTTTATATACAGTAGACGGCTTCTCACAATCCCTGTCAAGCTTGACTGGGCATAGCTTGGGCCCTATCTGGAGACCTGGGCCAAACTGGGTGCGATTATGCCCAGGTTCGCATATGACGGGCCGGCAAATACTCCAGCGTCTCTTTCTACACCAGCTGTTACCGAGGGCCAAAGCTACGATCTCCAAATGCGAGCAGACATCGCCATGTACTGGCGAGGCGCCGACCCCATGCTTTTATCACTAGATCCATCCGTAGTTGATACGTTACACGAAATTACCGGGGCAAGAGTACCGGTATGCCGTCGACAACCGAGGAGAAGAGGGAATAACGTAAATCAGCGGGGTTACGAGTTCATGTGTTGTTGTCTGGGTCATCACGATGCAAAGACGCATGACAAGCCTTTTTTATTGTAGAATGCCCGGACCTGACGTCAAAATTCGGAACCGACAGCTGAGCTTGTTCCGAATGGTCTGCCAAGCCTATTCTTCCAGTCCGGCACGCCACCAATCTCCGCTGCATACAGAATTAGCATCGATACTAGCTGTGATATCATATCAAAAATGCCGAGAGAAGGTTTCGGCACTAGCGCTCGACGGACGTTTCTAATGCCGCACTTTCCCCAGACTGGGGGTCCCAACAGGCAGAACAACAGAGGTCTCCCTTTCCCTCCTGGGTTTTTTCCTTCGGCTGCAACCTGGACCTCCCTACCCTTTGTATTCCGGAGTGTCTACACCAGCTTACTATTCCGTTTGGTACCAATCTGCCTATCGCAGTGACTGACGATGGGCAAAGAATCAAGCATGGCCGAGGCTAAAACGCCTGTCGCGCCAGATCACGACAGATTTGATCAAGCATCAACACTCGCAGATGGTCACAACCCCGCACATGATCCGAAAGTCGAGAAAATCATGGAAGAGAACGCCAAACTGGCAAATCCCCTGGCTGGACTTGGTAGGGAGAAACTGCTCATGAGGGCAGATGAGTTCAGTAAGTCGATGTCTAGCCGACTGATGCGACGAAAGCTTTTTCCTGAGCCAAACGTCTAAACATGTGTGTAGTTGCCGAGAACGACCTGCAGGATATGTCAGATCTCATCCGAAAAGGTGCCCTGGTTGCCGGGAATCAGCACACCTTTGAAGAGCTACCTGATCTCACCGAAGAAGAAAAAGCTGCCTTACGGATGGAACATACGAATAAATGGAAGCAAACCAAGACCTTATATGCACTAGTTATTTGCTGCTCTATGGCTGCTGTCGTACAAGGGCGCGTCTCTTCGCCTAGCACGCAACCACAGCTACTAACACCATCCTCTCCAAACAGGCAGGATCAATCCCTCATTAACGCTGCAAACATTTTCTTTCCCGACCAGTGGGTTTAGCGCGGCAGCGGTCAAAGACTCCGATACATGAGCCCCCACTAAATGCTGGTTGTTCCTGCAGATTCGGTATCGGCTCGGACAGTCGTTACGATACGCTCATTCTCGGTCTTGTTAATGCCGCCCCTTACTTTGCTTGCGTAGCCTTCGCATGTTGGCTTACCGTAAGTACTGTCCTATTGTCGAGCCTGTTCAATCCGCTTAGAGGCCGATGACTCTATAAAGGACCCCCTCAATCGATACTTCGGCCGCAAAGGAACTATCCTTATCACTTTAGTATTCGTGAGCCAGTTATCTGTTCCTTGGATGTTTCAAACTCGCCGCTGACGGGGAAATACGGCATCAGGCTGCCGTTCCTTGTATTTGGGCCGGTCTGTCCCCGAGCTGGCAAGTCTTGATGGCTTCTAGAATCGTTTTGTCTATCGGCATCGGCCCCAAATCAGCCACTGTTCCGTCAGTATAACACAGGCTTTGGGAACTAGTTAATTGCTGATACGTTGAACATTTAGCGTGTATGCTGCTGAGACTGCCCCTCCCGCCATTCGAGGTTCACTCGTCATGATGTGGCAAATGTGGACAGGTAAGGATTAGCGTCCTGCCTGATGCTACGAGACAGATACTTACTCATTCAAAGCAGCCTTCGGTATCATGATTGGTTACGTCTGCGGACTCATCTTCTACAACGTCAGCTCGAGTTCAATTGAAGGCCTCAATTGGCGATTGATGCTGGGAAGTGGCTGTGTACCTCCTATAATTGTGTTTTTCCAAGTCCTTTTCCTCCCTGAGTCCCCAAGATGGCTACTACAAAAGAGACGGACTAGAAAAGCATACCAGTCTCTCGTCCGTCTCCGCAACACTGAGATCGAAGCTGCTAGAGATCTATTCTACATCAGTCAACTTTTGAAAGCTGAAGATGAATTACACAAGGGTAACCGATATGTCGAACTGTTCAGTGTCCCCAGAAATAGAAGGGCTGCCCTGGCTTCATTCATTGTCGTAAGTGCTGGTACAAAAGATGTATTACCGTCCGGCAGGACAATCTGTAACATTGTACAGATCGGGTCTGCCGGCGGTGGTACGTATAGGTGGTAAACTTAAGCTGACGCCGGTTCACAGATGTTCATGCAACAATTGTAAGTCATCCGAACGTGATTTGTGGCCCATACTGAATCATCGCTGCAATCGTAGCTGCGGTATCAACGTCATCGCTTATGTGAGCAGATCAAGCTTGCCTGTGAATTTGTTCGAAGAGCTGACTGGGAGTATGGCATTTATTAGTATTCCTCGAGAATTTTCGTCAACAATGGCTTCAGCGAGTTTCAGGCTTTGCTAGCGTCTTTTGGATTCGGGGCTATCAATTGGTCAGTCTGCTGCTCTTTGTGAAAACAACCCTTCTTGATGTACGATCTCCATAGGTTGTTTGCAATCCCAGCCATACACACCATCGACCGCTATGGTAGACGAACGTTATTATTGATCGGTGCGTGCAATAACATCTACAACATACCTGACAAAAGATGCTTATTATAGGGCTCGCTTACCTGCAGGTTTCCCTTTGATGGCATTTTGGTTGGCTTTCACTGGGGCCGTTTTTTATTTACCCGAAGGACAGGGAAAGCTGGCAGCCATTGCTATCGGTATCTACTTTTTCGCCATTAGTACGTGTTACGATAGGGAGCGAACTGTTTCAGTCTATTAACCGTTCATTACTCCAGGTTACTCACCAAGTGAAGGTCCAGTACCGTTCAGTAAGTAAGAACTGTGCGAGTAACAGCCCGTAAAGGGCATGGACACAAGTGCTCCCATAATCCTAGGCAGCTCTTCAGTCAGCCACCTGCAGCGCCAGGCGCTGAAATGGTTAAACGAGAGCTCGACAGCCGTATGGGGATAAATGTCACACCCCCTCGTCCCACGGTGCTATGCGTACTTTGTTCAGTGGCTAACCCAACTGTCGGCGTTTCAGCATACTCTGCCGAATGTTTCCCTCTTTACATCCGTCCAATTGGAATGGCATGGGCAACTGCCATATGTTGGGGATTCAAGTGAGCGATTTCATCGTCCATTGTAACGGGACTACCTAATACTGAGGAGATTCACGTGATTAGCGGTATCCTTGCATTCACTTGGCCACTTCTGGAGGTCGCCTGTGAGCTGCTCTTGGCTTATTCCATGATCTGAATCACAAAGCTGATGTATGGGACTATATCCATCTCCCAGTCACAACGTCTGGCGCATTCTTCTATTGTCAGCCTGTGCTTTTCACTGATGTAACGTTCGCAACATGATGCTAAATACCGCTTTCTCGTCTTTGTTCGTATACAGACGCCGCATGGAAGTGAGTGATGGGCGTTAAGGCTACACTATAGCAAATGGGCCATGCTTACCGTCAACTTTTCTTTTACCATAGTTTGGTCGGCTTCACGGTCGTACTCTTGTTCCTCCCCGAAACTGCCAAGCTGTCGCTAGAAGAGTTAGACATGGGTAAGAAAGAGAGTTCTGTTCATGGTGGCGTTTTTTTGCTTGAAACTAAAGGAGCGATCTTTTCTCGAAACTAGTCTTCTCCGTACCAACCCGCAAACAAGCACAGTGGGGCGCCAAACAACCCCGCTTTTGGTTCCAGAAATACATACTTCGCAAGGATGTACACCCTGAACCTCTGTATGAAATTGGTAAGTTCGAGTCCAATGATGCTTGTCTTCTGGTTCCCTAAAAGGTAGATACTACTGTAATTCTAATACAGACCCTTCAATGCAACGAACATACGTTGAAAAGTCCGGCGGCCACTAATCAATCGATCTCTCTAGTATGGCGATAATGTAACCAGCCTTGTTTCTGCAGCCCCACAGAGTGCGCACTGGCAATAGCTCAAAGTTCTGGAATGCCTACAGGCTTAATTGTATCGAAAGCAAAAATTTTGGTTGAATCTATTTAATTAGCATTGTTTCCTGTAGACCGAGGCAAAGCATGCATACGAGCGCGTTTTCTCTTCAACGAGCTTTGCTTAGTATCTTGGCGTATCTTGTTAATTCGCTTGTTCGCGTTGCGTGCTCCTGACTCGGACTCATAATGCGCTTAGCGCGCTGATGTCGATGCATCTCTCACAGGGGACCAATACCAGCGCCAAACTAGCCAGACATGCACGCCCCAACTTTTCTGAAAGGAACATGGCAAGCCAGGACGGTCCGGGTATTAACCGTACTGTCATGTCAACCAAGCAAACATAATTGCAGTATTCATTAATCACCGTAATGAGAACAACATGCCAAATAATAGGAGGGGGAAATCTAGCACATACTCATAGGCTAGCAGACAAAAAAAACACCGTAGAGGAGACATTAAACTAACTAATTTCGCAAGAGTTTGTTGGAGACTGCCTTCAATAGCCAATCTGCTTTCCGAGAATATTTTCCCTCGCACCCATATGGAGGTATGTATGGAGGAAGAATATGACGCCCTAGACAGCTATCAAGAGTGTTTTAAGATGTGTGTGATTGCTGCGTAGCAGACGGAGACGAGGGAAGGCAGTCGGACTTATAACCTGCACAATTCTAAAGGATAAAAGGTACTGACAAACTGCTAAGTTGATTTCTGGCCTGATACTGGCGGAGAGTATCCGTGCAGAGGACTGCACAAGCCACCCATGATTATCCATACCTCCTCTTCTCTTTGGATAATTTTCACATCAAGGAGGTTCACATGGCCACACAACCGCTGCAGCAGCCTTTGCCGTGGCTGTCCTTCTCCGTTTGGAACTGTTGTAACCCAGCTTGAGCTCCAGGTCTACCTGCCGTTTGTTCCTGTATGTGTCAGTTCGGTTCAGAGTGAGTCAGCTTTGTTTCCTGCGAGGCGCATGCTGGGATATGCCATACGAAAGATGCCCTTACTTTGTTGAACTTTCGAATCTCCCGCACCAGTTGAAAGAATGCTTCTTCAACGTTCACTCTCGCTTTTGCTGATGTTTCTACGAAAGTGCAGTCGAAATGCCTCGCTAAGTCGGTCCCCTCTGCGATTGTAGGCGAGCAGGGAGAATTTTAGGGTTTTAGCAGATGCGTCAATCCCGTGAGGGCACACATTGGAGATTAATGGTTCGAACGCACCACTCGTATGCACTTGGCGCTCTGACTCGAGATCAGACTTATTGGCTACTACAATCACGGGGAAATAGTCGCGGTCCTTGACGCGCAGTATTTGTTGATGGAATTGGGAGCTGCATATGACAGGAGGGGTCAGACGTTCGGTAGTCACTGGGCATCATGGGCAACCCTGTCGCAGCTGTGCTGGTATCGCTTGGCGATGATCACCCGGAAACTCACATTTCTTCGAAACTATTCCGGCTCGTAATGCTATAGACGAGCAGGAACCCCTCTCCCGTCCTCATATATTGTTCGCGCATGGCGCTGGTTCACGAGCAAGGCGAGGGACCGGTCACGTTGATAGTCAGCACTATTCCTGAGCAAACCTTCGCAATGCGGCCATACAGCCCGGCAGCTTGATCTGCATGATGGCCTCCAAAGCCATAGACAGCCGTCCGGCTCACTCACCTATACTCCTCCTGTCCCGCTGTATCGAGAACATCGAGCAAGGCGACCTCGCCGTCTATCACGCATTGTTTGCGGTATGAGTCTGGTTTGAAGATGCATATCGCGAGTTGGGGGATTCGAAACCGTCAGTACCAAAGCCATGACGTGTGTCCCTCGTGTGAGTAGCCATGCTGCCTCGCTGTGACCCACCCTCGATTGTAGGGTCGTATTCGTCGACAAAGTGCGATTGTATGAACTGGATGGTAAGTGCCGATTTGCCGACGCCTGGAGGGAGAGGTGCCCGAGCGAACGAGGTATCCAAGAGGTGTCAGCGGGGTGGATTTGTGCTACCGGGACCTGCTGCTTCGTGCTCTGCTGCTGCTGCATCCATAGCCGCAGCAATCTAGCAATCGCAGCAAGCTGGCCCGGGTCGATGTGCATAGCGGCACGAGGACTGACCACCACCACCGACGACGACGAGCTTGTACTCGCGGACCTGGGAAAGAGGCCACACGGGGGTTACACATGGGCTGCGAGCAGATCAAATGCCAGCTGCAACTCACAAACTGGGCCTGTAATGCGACGCGATGCGAATGCGCCAGCATGGGAATAGGCGGCAACAAAGGACGACCCGGGCGAAGGTGGGAGAGAGTGAGCCAGGGCAGACAGAACAGTCAGCAGGTGGACATGCAGCATACCGGCGACATGTTCTGCTGTGCGCTGAATGAATGTGTGTGCAGCTCTGCAGTGCGTGCTTTCCGGTCCGAGAAGCGGGTCGGCGTGTGTATACGAGGTGCAATGGAACAAAAAGGCAGAGCGAACACGCTGGAGCGAGCGAGACGCAAAGGTGCATCAGGCGGGCAGGAGGTCGGCAGGCATACGCTAGGCAGGCAGAGTCCATTCCGTCTTGTCGTGCATGTCCCGTTGTCGCGCCGTTGTAGTCTCCAAATGCTATTGTGCAATTATGATTCAAACACATGCGATTACTGCCGTCCTCGCGCCTTACATTGACTGCGACGGACGCGTCCAGTCACGCCTCCAGTTGGAACTCGAGGCAGCAGGCAGAGACAACTGCACAGCAGATATGCATGAACACTGTTGCAATGAGACCTATTCAGGTGTATGGCTACATAGAGACTGCGCTGCATTGGTAACTGCTCAAGCCTCGGTACAGTCTATAACCCCCCTCGATCCTGATCTCCTCCTATACATGGTCCCCGCTTCTCGCCCTTCATATCAAGCAGTTTGAAGTAGTTGCACTTCTTGCCTTCGTCTGTCCGCGCGTGTGTGTGTGCGCAACCATGGTCAGCTCCCATAAGGGCGCACTCCGATAATCTCGCATGAACCCACTCTGAGCACCTGCGAAACACATCCAAAAAAATCTCATCTTGCTGTCATCTACGTTCTCACCCGGTTGCTGCAGGCAAGACCTGGCTGAATTCATCGCCGCCTTCCCTTTCGCATCTGCTTTTAGTACACATGGTACATTGCAGTGACAAACTGGTGTATTGGCCGGCAGAAAGTCGGGTCGATAGAATCTGAAGGTAATCTGTAACGTGGGTTACAGTCACCATACATTATCAAATGCGAAGCAAGTATTGGTATAGGCTTACATTGATCCGTTCGATATACGTCTCCACTCTATCTCCGTTCTTACATTTGAAAACATCGATACTCCTAGCAGGTGGTATAGTGTGCTTGAACTTCTCCTGACATCCAGCTCCCATGATGCACAGGGAGTTATGAGGCAATTCGATATCATACGTGCGCGGTGGAGGAGCTGAAGCCGGCTCTTGCAGGGATTGTACCCCTCGCAGTCTGAACACGCGGGTTGTTCCGAGTGAGAGGGAGGCTATTGTTGGATACGGGCCCAGGTAAGTGAGCTGATCCGCATGATACCCTACTGTCTGCCAAGTTTAGATTCGCATGCATGAGTATGGCGTCGTATTTAGTTTAAGCGAGTATACCAGGATGTCGATGACTCACCTCTGCACCCCCTCGATAGCAGTTCGAAGCAGCTACATTCGCCTTCCATTCTCCGTCATATTCCAAATCGTATCTTTTCTTGCCTTTCAATTGCTCATTAACAAACTCCTCGATGATTAGTCTAGCCTCTTCCATTTCTTCGACATATGTTCGGCCTTGAACATTGCCACCATTGTCAAGCGTGTCGTTCAATTTACGACCCATGTACCATTGCTCATCGAATCTGCCATCTACCTCGGAATGGTAGAAGCATGTCTTGTGATTGCTTTCTACTAATCTGTCATTTAGATACCATTTGTTCTTGGTCCATGTTGCGCTTTCACGTAACATTGCTTTGTAGAGGGTTTCCGCTAGTTTGGCTGGTAGGATGTCATAGTGTAGAGAGCAGGGTGTATGGGTTGAGACCGAGAGGGGCGTACTGAGTAGCAGGGGAGGCAAAGATCTAGCAAGTGTTGAAGAGCTTAGCTTCTTGTCCTTTAGGACATCATTGATCGTCTTGCCAGTCGAAGGGGTTGCTTTATTATGCACCACAGGGTGGACAGACGGGGCATCCCCGTTCTTCACGAAAAGCACTTCATCCCCATCTCCTACAGCATCATCGCTGAGTACTACAATATTGTTACCCTTCTTGCCATCCTCCTTGGTCTCATCTTCGTCCGAAAGAGTCAGGTCAATCGCCTGGTGTTGCTTTTCGTGTTTCTTCGTCTTCTGACAGCGATCTTGCCTTGAACCATGTCGCTTGCGTTTCATCCTGCCATAGAGGCTGCCATAGATCCTGCCATCAGCGCGAGTTGTTCATATGCGCTCTGATCGTAGATGGTGGGAAGGTCGCAAAGAAGGTGTCCTACCGTAGGGACTGGGAAGGCAACGAAAGAAAGTGGCAAAGGTTTCTTGCAGGCTCACCGGCGCCAGGCCTTCAAAGTATCACAGCAGCTTCACCATTTAGCACGACTCGGCCTTTACAAACCTCTACACGCGAGCTCACTGCCAATGTGAAGCGTTTCGTAAGGCTACCGGCATGCGGCATTGTCGTACGCCACCATCGTCGTGTATGCAGATTGCCGAGTTCACGAGTACCTCCAGAGGAGAGGCACACAAGCGATGCCCCTAACAATTCAGTTGCGATCCAATACCAGGAATGACCTACCGGCCAGGCGAGTGTGCCATGTTCGATGCCGGCAGTTTGCCTCCGGACAGCTTGATCGGGGCGTTACCTAGTCCAACGTGCTTGCTCCTTCTTCGCTCTTTCTTCTCTGGCTCAAACAATTCACGACATCCAGTACAACCAGCATTCCATCAAGCACCATGTACGTCCCATTCCAAGAAGTCTTCACTGCCGGCCTTATTGGCGTCGGAGTCATGAAGAACAAGAAGGGCGAGGTCATTTCCGAGGGCAAGATCCTCGACTATTGTATGCATCACACGTAGAGGACGTGGTGGGGGAGCCTATGCTGACATACATTGGTGCTGCAGGCCCCAAGAAGTGCGTCGACGAAGATCTCAACCAGCACTGCACACGTCCCATCCTCGTCCACAAGAGCACTTGCTACACGGTGCGTCACCCTCGATCGGCCGGGGCCGAGGCGAGAAGTGTGGTGCCCCATATATTCTTGGTGCTGACATGACTATGGACAGATCGAATGGAGCACCGAGGGAGCACTCTCACACACCACCGCTGAGTTCCGAGATGCAAAGAGCAATGAGGTGAGTCGACTTGCTTCCTTTAGGGAAGACATTGCTGGCCTTTTCTGACCCAAGGCGACCCCCTTTTGTTCCCTCCCCTCCACTACCAATCTCCCCCTCTCCAGATCGTATACTACAAGGATGTCAACGGCGACTGGACACCCGAGAAGACAGAGTTGGTCTACATCGACTTCATGCCCAAGGTAAGGACTCATCTGTTACCGAAATCTAAGAGGATATCGTGAAGATTGCAAGCTGATCCCGTCCGCCTGCCTTCATTAGACACCAAACCTGTGCAATTCGACTGTCGACTACACCCTCAAGACTTGCAAGTAGACGGCATGCTGTACACAATTGCATATGGGCTTAGACTGCCCTCGAGGCTTGACTCGGAAATAGATCTGGTGATGTGCATTCCTACAACCGATTAACAGGGAAGGAGGATATGTATGCACCGATACTTGATTGCTGTTGACAAATGCGGCTCCGTTCATGGCTAGCTACATACTATCGTTGGTCTCCTAGTACACCCACATATTTTGTAACCTCTTCGCAATGCATATAAGGGCAGCGCTAGCTAAGTCCCTTCTTATCCCGAGACACAGTTCCTGCCATAAGGTGTGGATAGAGTTGCTTGAATACTTGGCAAAGCCTGCCTTTCTCTCGTGCTCTTTCTCCCTCTTGGAGTAACAACGCTTAGGTTGTGACATCCACGGCGCGTGTCCGCCAAATCAGTCACATTCTCCATTTCGCTGCCACAGGTCGATGGACGTCGATGGCAGAGCGTCATTTACTTCGTCATGTCAGACATCACCTGAACGCTTCAGCGCGATAGGCGTTGTCAAGTACCTATTGGAATAAAGCTCTGGTATGGGTGCCCCACTCGCCTTGATGGTGTTCGGAGAAAGACAACCTCTTGATATCAACAGTACTTGTAGGCCGGGGGAACAGCGGAGGTATCCCTCTACACATGCCGCTCCATTCAAGAGAGCAACGAATCACCTCAACTTACCTGGAGTGATATGCAGCTCAATAAGGACATTTTGCCATTGATCATGGAAGATCTCGGGGAGAAGGAAGCTGTGGATGTACGTTGCTGCGTTCCGTCTTAGACTTGCTCCTCCCTCCACGTTTCAACCGTTCTTTCTATCCTCGTACACGCGTGTTCCAGCTATTTCCTCAACAGATCGGGGCGTTCCGAATCTTTCTGATTACTTGGAGATGTAAGTCTACCTCGAGGACTGATGAAGAGAGAATTGCTTTTACTGAACCCGGCACTGTCAAGGGGACTCACCTCTTCCGGTTCGGTAGTCGTCTTCCTGTCTAGCGTGTAGTCGGCTTTGTTAGCGCCTATTGTCCGGCGGAGAATGACTTCGTTCCTGCCTGTAGGACTCCGTCCATCACTGGACCAGCTACCGGCCAGGTCGGCTGATGCTGCTGTTTCCTTCAGTGGCCTGTCTTCAACGCGTCTCAATGTATGCAATAAACGTGATCAGGAGGAGAGAAATAGACAGCGAAGAATAAAGCCATCAGCGATTCGACGGATGACAGATCAGTACTCCAGCTTGCCCAACGTCTTAGTAACGACTCAAATGTACTTTCATGACGACATTCTCGTGCAAAAGGTACGGGCGGCTCTTGGCTTGGTAGCGAGCTTCTGCTAGCACTGTTGCATGGACAATAGGAAAGAAGCAGGAGACGCAAACGGCGTGAAGAGTCACCGCGACTCCTCTAGAGTCTTAGCCGCTACCCGTACGTGCTTTGTCGACGCGTACTGGTCCATCCCTCATCAATACCATTGCCCACCATGAATGGGTTGCTCCGGGCGAGTGGCTTCCGCCGGACCTGCCGCATTCTAATGTCCCTGTTCGATAAAGGAGCTGTTTTGTATGAACTGGTTGGCGGTGTTGGTGAGTTGTTGCATTTGTCTGGGTGGAATGGTATATGGGGCAGGTTAGAGTGGAGCAAAGAAGCGGGAGAGCGGTCTCGCAAGCGTCACGACAGATCCTCGCTGACTCACCAGGAGGCGTCAGCAGGGTCGACATACTTCAGAAGAATGCAAGTACAAATGGCTGCACAGCTCAGAGCGTGAGTTACCGCTGCCTGCTCGTTCTCGAATGCTTGCTTTTCTCGTTCAAAGTGCTGGAGTGGCGGCAAGATGCTGGCTCGCCACGTCCGAGCAAGCGACAATTCTCCCGTACTCGAAGCGATTCACTCAATGCGCAAAGATTTTGAATGCTCGACAATGGCGCATCGCAAGGATTATGATGTTCGACGTGATCCCCACCATCTCACCGTTGCTTCTACAGCTAGAACAGACCAGAGGTCTAAACCTTGTACAGGCTGACCCAACATAAACATTAGCCTCTTTCACAACCGGGCCGAGATTCATCCCTGTCAATTTGTTGGTGATATAATATATTTCAAGATTGGCGAGCCTGTTCGACTATTGCAGACATACGATCCATCACAGCCACCGTCATTTCACAATATTTGACTCCCTGGGCATTTTCTCGTTCCAGCTGCTTCCCAAAAGACATTCCCATTGTTCTCATCACGTCCTTCGATAACAGTTCAATGACAGTAGAGACCAGATACTCTTTGGTGGGAGGATGAGCATGTAGCCTTCTCCACTTGCATCTAGCTCCTGCCATGCAATCGATCGATACCTCAGGTATTCGGCGTAATGCTCTTCTCGAGATGACCTGATAAGGACCAGGAAGTTGTTGACAAGGATGGCACACTACGAGCCATTGAGGTCCGACGTCGAGCAGCCGACCCAGATTCGTGCGTGCCTTGGAGTGACATGCGGTACACCTGTTCTTGACGATGTGAAAATACGTCTCTTTCCAGGTTTTGCAATGTGGGGATTTTCTGCATGGCCCAAAAAAGCGGCATCGTCTTTCCCATTCCTTGTCTGGATCAGAGAATGTGTCGAAGGTCGAAAGAAAGGTTTTGGAGACCAACATCGAGCTCATGATTGTGTATATATCATTTTCGAAGTGGCCGAGAATCATGCAGCGGACTTCAGCTGGAAGCTGCATGAAGGCGGATGGGGAATGCTGAAGTTCGGGGTTCACTCCCTCCTCATTCGCGTGTTCTATGGCTTGATGTATGTACCGTACAGATCCACCCATTAGATACTTTGCTGCATTAGATGAAAAGCAGGCTTGAGCTCACTGGGCATGTTTATGGTCGAGTAGGTGGTAGATAGGGGCTTCGTGTTTTGCTCTTGTGTAGCTGCCAAGAGGGTGTATCGAGTACCGAGAGCACGTTGATGGCTTGCAGTATTGCACGATTAAAGTGATTTCTAGATGTAGTGGTAGAGGAATCTCAAGGGTGTCGAAGAGCGAGTGCAGCGGTCACATAAGGAAAGGTCACAGGGCCTTCTTAGCCTTCTCAGCACTAATCATTGGGGATGACTCTGTGAAGTCCCCCCTTTTGCCGAGCTGAGCGATGTCTGGCTGCGATCCGGGGTTTTCGCACAGTCGGCAATCACCCGGTCCAAAGCGTGGCTACGTTCGGTCATCTAGACTATTAGCGAAAGTTCACAGCGTCTGAGGCGAGCTTGCGCAGAAGCAGGATGAGGGGGCATGCCACGAAATACGGTATTGCAGTATGGAGGCTATTGAGGCTACATAGGCCATCGCAGTATATTCTTAGTAGAAAGCACTAGTCGCTGGGGACATGCACAACCAGTACCGTACGGCTAAACGCCACCGGGTATCACGGCTGGCGACGACGCCCATGCGCTGCTCGAAGTTTAGCATGGCTGCCATGATCATTGACGAGCGAAGGCCTGCGAGACGGAAACCCGCAGAGCCCCATGGCAAACAGTCAAGACGGCATTAGGCTGGTTGACACCTGATAATTGCTGACGGAAACCACAATGTCAGTTCAGGTTTATGCTGTTATTCAATCCTGTTTTTCTGTTGTGTCTTCGCGGTTATCTCGAGAGACATTAGCATTCCATCGAAAAAGTGGACAGTTCCTCAGTGACCAGCTTCAGTAAAGCCCCAACATGGAAGCCGCGGTGCTCCTCCCACTCTGTCTTACTGGGTGCATGGATCCCGACTGGGGCTCCCAGGAAGATGTTCTGGTATCCAGGAAAGTCAAGCGGGACAGTCAGGCTCGCTCGAATTTCGGTTCGGTCCACATGATCGAGGTATGCCTGCCGTATCTCTTCTTTCATACAATTGGTACGCCGAATCCGACGTTCATGACAAACTCAATGCACGCTACATGAGAAGGTTGCTCTGAAGATTATGACCAAGCTAACGAAACGCCAGATACCGACCCGACGTGGACACGTGCCTCGATCATTTTGCGAGGCTTCTCCCACGGAGCTGGGTGTATCTTATCGCAATCATAGCCTGCATCCTGAGCTTCTAACTTGACTAAACAGTAAGGTCAAACCTACCATAAGGTATGTTACAGCCGCTGAATGGGCATATTACAGCATATCGCTTTCTCTAGCGGTTTCAAGTCCTCGGTCGTACTGAACTCCTGCAATCCATCGCCTACAGCGTTGTCAAGGCATTCTTTGTCCCAGATGACGGTAAGAGAAGTGTCACACGAAGATATGCACGTATAATACATGCTGAGCTAATGTTCACTACAATCGCCGATGGACGATTCGATCCAAACCAGATGCTTTGCGCATTTCTTCCGGATTGAAGGACACCTCGAGGAACAGGTGGACCAAGCTTGTCAACCGGGTCAACAAGCTAAACGACTAGTCAGATGGTCATACAGCATACAAGCTACTCTTTGTAGCACAACATGGTGCGGGCGTTCACAATGTAGCAGACGCTCGCATTTATATGGCGACGGTGAACTGGTATGCGTGTGGATGAACGTTGCTGTGTTCCATCTTAGACTTGCTCACCTCTGCGCCTTTCAATCTTCTTTCTATCCTCGTAAACGCGCGTTCCAGCTTATTTCCTTTAACAGTTCGAGGCGTTCCGCATCTTTCTGATTAGTTAGAGATGTAATTCTACCTTGAGGAACGATGAATAAAGGATTGTGGATTGTTTCTACTGAACCTAGCACTCTCAAGTAGACTCATCTCTTCCGCTTCGGTAGCCGTCTTCCTGTCCAGCGTGTAGTCGGCTTTCTTAGCGCCTATTGTCCGGCGAAGAATGACTTCATTCCTGCCTGTAGGAATCCGTCCATCACTGTTGTCGAAGACTGTCTCCATATATGCTGAGAAGGTGTATGCCGTCTAATTCTCCTCATGGAGAAGATCCGTTCGTTTTTCGCGCGACAGCGATGTGCACACATCTGACAGGATGAAGCGGATGCGCTGAAGAATTTGCTCTTGCCAGCACCATTACGACCGACTACAATGTTGAATCTCTCACTGTATATTGAGGATGGCTTAGCTGTGGATCACATAATCAGGGCAGGACTGCGCAACTGCAACATGCGGTCTCGTATCTCTCGCCCGGAGTCTCTCGAAAACTCGCCTGAATGGATCTACGACAACGATATCGCGGTAGGTCTTGATACCTTGAATGGTCAGCTTCTTGATGTGCATTGTGGACTAACTGCCGGCCTGGCCGGCTGTTGCTGCTGTTTGCTTCAATTGCCTGTCTTCAACACGTCTGAAGTGCAAGCTGTAAACGTGATCAAAAGGAGAGAAATAGACTTCAAGGAATGGACCCATTAGCAATTCGACGGACTCGCAAGACAGACCGGTACTCCGGCTTGTCCAATGGCTTAGTAACGACCCAAGGTGCTTCCATAATATCATTCTCGTGCAAAAGGTACGGGCGGCTCCTGGCTTGGTGGCGAGCTTCTGCTAGTAGTGCTGCATCGACAATAGGAAAGAAGCAGAGACATGGACGGCGCGAAGCGTTACACCGACTCCTCTCCAGTCTTAGCCACTACTCGTACGTGCTTTGTCGACGCGTACTGGTCCACCGCTCGTCAACATTTGCCCATCATGGATGGGTTGCTCCGGCTGAATGGCTTCCGCTGGACCTGCCGCATCCTATTGTACCTGTTCGAGGACGGGCTGTGTCACATGAACTGGTTGGCTGTGCTGCTGAGGTTGTTTGCCATTGTCTGGGTGGAATGGTATATGGGTCAGGTTAGAGTGGAGAAAAGACGCGGGAGAGCGGTCTCGCAAGCGTCAAATCAGATCCTCGCTGACTCACCTGGAGAGCATGAGCAAGGTAGACGTACTCGAAATAAAGGCCTTGGGGACCAACATCAAGCTCATGATCGTATATCCTGTCATTCGCAACAACTTTGGGGGGGCAAAAGCTTCGCCTGCTTCATGGCGGACTGCGATTGCTGGTGTTCCGACTGCACATTCCCCTCTTTCTCCTTCTTTCACTACTCTGGCCTTTAGTGTCTTCTCCTACCACAGTCTCGATATTGCTCCTCGCTTGTGCTGTTCATTGTTGCTCTCGTTGCCAGCGCAGCTGCGCTGTCTGTGAGTGATGGATGCGCCGTACAGATTGACCCTTCAGACACGTAGATGCAACCAGTTGAGCAGTAATGCTCATGAGAACGCATAGCAAGCAGCTAGATAACTTGGAGATGAACCTTTCTACCAGTCAGTCAGCATTAAACATCCGCTACCGTACGCGATAAGCCTGATTTGTAGTTGATGTACGCTCATGGGCATTGTGCGGACGTGCACAACACGGGAGTCGAGTCAGCACGGCTAGACTCTGGGAGATGCAAACGCGGGCATTTCAGGAATCACGATAGTAGAGAGCAAGATCTTCAACGTTTTTAGCGAGTCAGTTTCAGACTGTGGGTGGGTCTTACGCAATCAAGGCTTTACAGAATGTCAGTGTTGCTGTACATGGAGCGAGTAGCTCTACAAGCTAAGGTGTGCCGGTACTTTTAGCGAAGAGCATACGACAAGGAACACCAGCAGCCATTACAGGGGCAGCAGACATATAGATCAATGCCGTCCTCATCGAGCGTATGCAGAGAGCGTTTCCTCTGGCTCTCTTGGAAGCTGTTATGTCTCAGTTCACGGACGGGAGCGCGGGGCGCATCACGAAGGAGGACGTGTGTATGTGAAGTCCTGAGTGCAAAGACTAACAGGACAAGGCTGCTCTGCCTGTCGTACAATGCGTAAGAAAGGAGCAGTGCTCCGATAGTCGGCAGCGTGCGACAAAAAATGCGGCGCAACTCACGCGCGATTGAACTAGTACAAAGGGAATACAACCAAACAACTTCAGGTTGAAGTGTTGCAATCGTGTGTTCATTCTGGACGCTTGCTGGGTTGAACACGCGACCCGTTTGACAAAAAAAAAAAGTCAGCGACGACGAGGGGGCCATCGTCGCTGTCCCCTTATACCGCAGACTGGACCAGCCAGCATATGAGTAATAGGGTAGCCAGCATAACTATTAATGGTGCATTAGGCCAGGCAGACTACAGCTAAGCTGCATTTCCGCGACGCGCTAGTCTATCGGTGTGGCGGGGCTCTTCGACCCAGCAATAGGGGCCCAGGTCACCGCTAGGCTAACAGGTCAAATGCTGGATAGATCGAATTTCAGTGGGGCGGTATTGAATAGTCACTTTAGGTGAGCAAAAATTTCGGGATCCGGCCTGGTCAGCGCCCGGACGCACGCTATCCAACAATTCGTCTAAGGGCCTGCGTATTATATGCAATGATGACGCGGAATCCTGGAATCACGTGCTACGGCTGCAATGCTGGCCGCAACGTGTGGCAATATCTCTGCCCACCCACGCGTCATCCTACAAGTCCCGTGGATCTACTCAGCATAGACGGACCCTGATCCTTTGAATGTACGCTATGTAGCATGCGATGTGAGCATACTGCACGGGCTTGTTATCACTCGCAGGATATCTCGCAGCGAGCTCCAACCGTTCCATCACGTGCGCCTCGAGCATGAAGCAGGATACCTAGCAAGACGTGCAAATCGGCTCGAACGACAGCAAGTCGAGGATGTACTCTGGTGATTTGATCACTCACATTGACTGCGGGCCGTCTCTCTTGCTGGTATCTTGAAGCAAGCTCGACAACCCACGAATGTCAGCAGCAAGACTGATCGGAGAGCAAGCGGAAAGACAACTACAGGACAGACCGCATTTAGTAACTTTAGTATATTTTGATAGCTTCAGCCTACCKTGTAAGAGCCTCTCGTTGTCCTCAGYAGCTTCTGAAGCAGCTGCTCTTCTTCTTCGTGCAAWATAACGAGTATTGGCCAAACGTATACTTTGAACTACAACCCGAATATTCCCTTACCAGCGTTAGCTGGAGAGTCCGTTAGGATTCGTCAAGCACAGGAGCTGCCCTCCTTATAGCAGTATCGTCTATATTTGTCGTTTTAGGAGTCTGGCTCTAGAAGCAGCAAGTCATTTAGCCTCGGGAATACCGGATATCGGAGATCGCCGAAGGACTTCAAGACTTGGTACTCAGATTGCCCAGCTATATTACGCCAATACATACGATACGTTGCTCTACAGTACCTCATTATTTGAAAGCCTTAGTTACATCTTACTCTCACACATAGTCATTAGCTATACTACAGATATAGCCTGGCCTCACTGAATCGGCATATACCGGATTCAGGCCATCGACAAGTCAGTCCACAAAGCCTGGGAACACCGAAAGATCCTACATCAAGTCAAATAGCTATTGTACATGATTGATTGCTCTAACAACTATTGATATTATTAGTCGCTTCTGTGGGTGGCAATCCAGAACATTGAATCCAAAAAAACGACGTCTCGCAAGAGAAGCCAACAAGTTAGAACGACAGCAGGAGGCTCATGAACAGCTCCTAAGTGGGTTGAATTGATTAATATCAACATACACATAACGCATTTTAGCATACCCCAGAATTAGCCTGATCACCGTTGTTGCGAGGTTCTTGTAAGGTGCAAGACCGACTGGCCGACTTCGCAAACTCTCTAAAAATGGACACCGCCCGACAACAAGGCCGATCGGGCTGACTTCAGTGATGAAGACCGAGTCAGTGTATGTTAGTCGCAGTCAGTTGTGGTTAGTTGGTTGGTCTCGGACCAGAAGCAATATAGTCGAACTTCAAGTCAGTTACCTTCTATTGTACCTTCCGAAGACTACACACTCCCGCCAATTCCGCCTCGTTAAGCTAGCGAATCCTCGCGCTCAAGGTCTGGTTGTGACAGTCACTAGTTCTGGAGACTAGCTCATCATTGATAGCGACGTCTGCACTCTTCTGTTAGCACAGCAATACAGAATGTCAAGGCCAAAAAAAGGACCGAGTCATGGCAGCATCGTCAACACACTCGGGGCCGGTATAGCGCTAAGAGGAGCGTCGTTGCCTCCAGAGAGCCGAATTACCCTTGCGGATGTAGCAGTCGCTACCGTATATGCAAGACAGGTGGACTGGGTCACCTCTGGCAGCCTTTCGTGCACAATAAGCAGTTTGTCATTCAAGCTCTTGCTTCCAATGTTCACATTGAAGCCATGCGGGCCAGATTCCTGGCAGAAGGCCTCCCAGTCAAGGCGATCAACGTCAAATGTTCCCCGCTTTGTGACCTCCGCTAACAACAAGGACCTTATCGAGGGAAAGGCGAGATTTATGCACATCAGAAGAGAGATTACGCCTCATTAAAGCTGAACTGAAGAAACTGGGAAAGAGCCTCACTCTCCGGCTGGAAACGTTCCCTGGTTCTAATGGCGCCAGGACCGGTCGAGCCTTCTTCTTGCTAGACATGAGGGAACATGGGAAAGCTCATTACATTCTACACGCTAGACTACGGTACATGGTCTGGCAAAGTCCAGGTTAGCATTATGGGTCGACACAGCCAATGCTTCGCACTTGTCAGCTTCTACTGCAGCGCTAGCTGAAGCGAGTCTGGTTCCAATCCAGAGGGCCCATCCTTTCAATAGCAATTCGAGCACGACTTTGCATAATGGTCCGCCAGCCGCTTTATTTCATAAAGGTAAGTCAGATAAGTCAGTTAGTCAACATGTTTCTTTCACAGGCGTTACACCTGAAGTGGCGACCGTCAATGATCTGAGCCCACCGAGTGGAAGTCTTTCCTGTGACAGTCGCACCGAATACCACAGCCGAGGTCCTGAGGCGGAAGATAGAGAAAGTCGAACGGAAGACTGGATAATTGACCCTGTCAAGCCACCTATAATGTGACGTGGCAATCTTCCAGCAATCACATGTTCGTACCTTTAACCTTCACAGATGGAATGGATGCATTGCGATGCGGCATCAACCGTCCTCATCCCTCTCGACAACAGTCTCCGCACAGTACCACTTCGGACAGACTACGTTGAAGACTAGATTTGTAGTAGTGGCTTCGACTGGGCGAAACAGCTGAATGGAAAGAAACGGCTTGCCGGCGTACATACGCCAGTAGGGTAGAATACTTTAGCATGGCGGGAAGCATACGATCTTCTTGCTGTTGTATTGTCAGACTTCCCGTCAGTGCAGCTGGACATGATGCGGTTCGCTTCCAATAAGAACATTGTCGGCCTCGCTCTTCCGATAAAGCAACAGAGTAATCTTGAGCTGAACTTCCATGTGTAGCCAAAGAACTGGCATAACAATGAGCGTTTGCCTGACATGTACGTATGCAAAGCTGCTGTACAACATAATAAGACAACCCGTGTTCTGGTCACCTGCAAAAGAATGCTACTTCTGTACTTATCTCAGTCATCACCATCTGTCTCAAACCTTGTGCTCGTTATTTCAACCTCCAAAAAGCCAGGAACCTACTCCCCTTGCTCTGTACAACGAGTCATCCCGCGAAACAGGCAGTTCTGGGGGCCACAATCCATTCCGTGTTTCTCATAGAAGTCTATGCGAAGAACAGCGATTCATCTAGAATGTGAAGCCAGGTTGCCCAGGTGGGGGCATACCAGGACCGGGCATCATCATCGACGATTTATTGGTGGCAGTACTGGATCTATTCGAAGACGACCTCCCCCAATAGCAGTAGCATGCTGCCCAAGTCAGAACAATGCCAGCAGATGCGCCAATCAATGCCCAGCCCCAGACGGGTAGTCCGCTAACATTGGTGCTTAGGCTAGGAGAACCACTGTCTTCTTTTGCTCGTCTCACAAGCCTTGAGTGCATATCAACTATTTGCACAGAAATGTAAGGGATACAGTCAGACATACGAAAGCCGTAATATGGTCAAACACAGAGACTTAGACCATACCTGGGGCAGCCACGGTAAGCTGGCAGAAGACTATGAGCATGAACAGTAGGTGCAGAGGGCGGGAAGCAGCATGGGCAGGGAAGGAGGAAAGTAAGGATGAGGCAGCTTGGGTCGGAACAGACATTTCGATATTGGGGTAAGGTAGCCTCAAAGTCTGGAAACGACTGAGAGGGTGGTGTACGTTGGTAATGAAGATGATTTGTTGTAGCGGTGGCACAGTTGTGCTAATGTGGAGGGCTAGACTGAGCGTCTTGAGTGTATGAGTTCGTGAGAAGTGTACAGGGAGACGGGTAAACCTCCTCAACTAGAAGGCTGTTAATTGAGGAAGAGAAAAGAAAGGTAAAGGCCGAGCACAAAGTCTACTTGTATTGAGTCACGCTTGAGCTTTTTTTTCTTGTTCGATGGTATATCAAGAGGCACAGCTCAATGTTCGACCCGTCTGGCGAAAAGACCTGCGTTGCAAGTAGCGTCACGTGTAGTGCGGAGGATACGCTAGTGTTCCTTGCAGAAGGCTCTTCGGTTTTGTCCTGCGGGCGGTGAGGCTGTAGTGACGTGGACGATTGTTGGCGAAAACCTTTGAGACCTTTGCCACTAGGAGCTCCTCTGATAGATATATTACTTAGTTGAAAGAGTTCAGTAGCGAGGTTACACGCCAGGACGCTGCTTTTGGCATCTTACGGAATATGGGGGCGCTTAATGTTTTGATATTCAAAGGTGCGGTAGGTCCCCTGAGTTTGTTAGATCAGAGAATAGCATTACTGAAAGACAGCTAGAACACAGAGACAGCAATCCATGCCCCCAAGAATTCGAGTAGGCCATGACAAAGCAGAGAAGTTACCAAGTTATAAAACCGCATGTGCGCACATCCAACTTTTAATAGCGTTCTTAGCACAGCTTTCAGTTTGCATGCTGAGCTGCCGAGGCTGATAAATCGCTTAATACATGGGAGGAGGAGCGCCACCTCCCATTCCTGCAGCCCCGCCGGTGCCCTTAGAGGCTTTGCCGTATTGGTACGCTGTAAAAGCGGCAATCTACGGCGAGGGTCGAGCGGACGCGTATCAGAATAACATTCGTAAATCAAGGAGTAGGTATAGATGCCCACCAAAATGCCAGCAATCGCGCCAGCACTCAGGCCAAGCGTGAGCCTTGCAGAATTATGCAAGTTGTGTACAGTGAGCAGGATGAATTGACACATCTGTAGATAGAATAACTCACCATAGTGGAGTAGTATTGGTGCCTTCGATCATACGGCTCCATGCACACTGGTTTACCCTTCTGACTTTCGGGTCTTTCTTTGGTGTTGATTGCGACTCAGGTTCTTTTGCAGGAGAGGGTGTTGGTCTAGGTCTCCGTGATATTCTTTCTTCATCTTCGTCGTCATCTTCAACTGTACTGCGGGTAGGACTCGCGCGACTAGTAGTTCGACTTGTTGTTCGAACCCTGGAAGAGCTAGTAGAATCTTCTTCTTCCCCATCTACAGCGGGGTCTTCGTCTGGACTGTCTACCTCTTGCCTAGATGCAAGCAAGGGGTTGCCGAGCATGTAGCCCATTTTTGGTGGAACAGCACGCGCTGCAAGAGCAGGTTGCGGAATGTTGTAAGTAATCTGATGTAACGCAGAGGACATGTCTTCATAGTTTGCAGAATGCGAGCTTCGAACTGAAGAGGGAAGAAGAAAGGCCTCTACGAAAAGGACTGCGAGCAAGGATAGGGCGAAGCACGTTCAACAGCGGATCAGCCTCATTATCTGCACGCGATGTAATATGTGTTTCATGCTGACCAAATATCACCGGTACCAGGAATGCGGTAAAGGATAGAGCCAACGCTCCTTTTTTGTCGATAGAACGATGAAGAGGGACCGGCATGGTGCTGCAGACCTTGTATCACGTAGCAAGAGGCGGACGGGTAGGAAGGGGAGAGGGAGGGGGAGTGTGCGCAAAGCACCGGGATCGGGAGGAAGAGTAGAGAATAGACGACGAGACGAGTAGAAAGACAAGGGACATGCGGGAGATATTGAACGACAAACCCAAGGTTTCATGCTTGACCAGTGTGGCACAGTCTGGTCAGTCGACCTTTTCCGGGCTGTGTAGGCTTGCAGCCAGGGTCACCTGTGCCAGGTGAGCAGAGCTTAGAACAGCCCAAGATGGCTAGCAGGCGGGCCACAAGCCTCAGCTCATTCGCCTTCTGGTGAGGTGTCCATCTAAGGTGTAGCGACAGTGTCGTTCGCGGATCTGGACGTGAAGCTCGCGGATCCAGGTCCATGCAAGTGGAGAGTTGACGGCAAAGGCCCAAATTTCGCATTTTCCGCCACTAATACCCGCCATAGCCTCCTCCTCCGGCCATACCACCTTGCATCCCACCCGCTCCACCACCCCGACGTGAGGCTCTTCCGGTTTGGTAAGCAGTAAATGCAGCTAGCTGGAATGCATGGCGTGCATACGTCAGTCATTCCCAAATGCAACATTGGTGGGACCGCTCCACATTGAAGCTCACAACCAAACCAGCAGCTGCTCCAATAGAGAGGCCTATTACCAGTCTGCATCCAGCAGAAGAGGCATGTAAGCCAGCTACAAGATCAGCCAGGGAATGCTCGCGATCACTCACTTTACAGGCGTTGTACCGAAGGCAGCCGTATGCACTTGGCTAGTCCACTCGCATCTCGAGACAGCTTTCTTCTGCCTCTGCTGCCGGGAAAGGAGGTGTGATCTGGATGCGTATAGCTCGGATGGAGGGTTCAATGCGAGCTCATATGTAGGAATAGGAGAGTATTGGTGGACAACTATTAGAACTGGAATCGGTGTTAGCAACCCTTGACATGAGAGCGAACTTGTGTTACGTACCACAAATGAGGGGCAACAAGTAGATACACGCAGTTATCAAAATGGCCGATTTAAGCGACACTCGCCGTCGAATAGAGATGGGCCGCTGCCCTCCTACTGTCTCTTGTGTTTCCATTATTTCGAAATGAGGCCATCGTTGGTGCATCGATATCTTGGGCTTTCCACCACGCAATAGAACCTCATCTTGCCAAGCATGGTCTGAGGTGTGGTACACCGCCTCTTTTGAGCATCGAAAGGGCTAGGTGGAATACAGCCGGTGGGGACCCTCACTACGCGCGAGTGCCTTCTGTTCAGTCGGCGCATCGAACGGGGTGTAGCAATCATTTCCCGAACTCTGCATTCAATGGTAGTGTCAGCCTTCACATGGAGTGATCCACCGAGGGGACTGCGAGACTGCATCAGAATCTGTAGCGCCAGTTTCTATGTCAGCAGCGGGTAGGAGGAACGCGAATTCTTCCTTGATTCCGTTCTTGAAACTACTTCAGTGCTATCTATAACTGCTGCATATATTTGCACGAGTATTTAGGATTCGATCGAAGCGGAGGCAAGTTGCAGCAAATCCTGCAGTCGCGTTTCCATTGCGTTTTTGCGCCTCTTGTCAAGTGCACTTCGTAGCACCGACAACATAGTAATGGCGCGCCAGACGAGGTCAGAGACAGCCGTCAAGGATGAGGTAGCCATGAAGAAGGCTGGCAAGAAAGATGCCACAGGAAAAGCTCCATCTGCTGCAGCCACCGCTGGCAAAGACCGCAAAGTTAGGATACAGGATGATAATGAAGGCAAGACAGCCAAGAAGGGCAAGAAGCAGGCCGCAGAGAATGGATCCAAGCCTAAAAAGTCGGCTGCGGCAGAGCTTTTGCCTTCGCTTGATCCAAATGGACAAACGGGTACCGAGCAGGTGGCGCCAACTGAAATTATCAATGAAGCCGAAAAGAAGCATACACCCAAGCATAGAGATGGCAAGCAGCAGCCTACAAAGTCTGTTATAAAGAAGACCAAGAAGAGAAAAGCAGAAGAGGCCGTCGCTTCGGATGATGATGAGGCTCAAGCGGATGAAAGTGCCGCACCAGAGACTTCCCTTGCTGGAAGATCAGCAACTGGCGATGATGAGGAGGCCGATGAGGAAGACGAAACCAGTCTCTTAGCTGGTTTCGACAGTGGTTCAGACGATGAAGATGCAGACGGAGCCGAGGACAGCTCTGACGAGGAAGATGTGACTCCCATCACAGCTAAGGACTTGCCACAGCCTGCAAATAGCAAAGCAGTAGCAAAACAGGCCAACAAGGGCAAAGCAAAGAAGGACACCGTAAGTACAGCGTTTTATGAAACGTCCACATAATGTATATCTGGTGTTGATATCGGTATATATATAAGCCCGGCGTGGTCTACCTAGGAAGAATACCTCACGGTTTCTACGAGGACGAGATGCGTTCGTATTTCGAGCAATTCGGGGAGGTGACCCGTTTACGGCTGTCCCGAAATAAAGCGGTGAGTTTTTTGTTGCGGTTACAAGTACTTTTCCGCGGTCGTAAGTGACCAATAAAACTGACTTGTGTTGTTTGGACTGGACCAGACTGGCGCATCGAAACACTATGCCTTCATCGAGTTCTTGCACTCTGGCGTAGCCGACATTGTTGCTGAAACAATGAACAACTACCTATTGTCTGGTCATATCCTACAATGCCGGGTCATTCCGCCCGAAGAAGTCCATCCGAAACTGTGGATCGGCGCGAACAGGAAATTCCGCCCTGTACCAAAGGGGCGTATTGAGCGATTGAAGCACAATGCTGTAAGTTTGCCCCAGCTTTTCTCTTACGGGGTTAAATGTGTGAATCTCAAGGAACCAGACTGAGACCCCCCTTTTTCTTTGCAGCCTAAAACCGAAGAACAAAAAGAGGGAATCAAGAAACGTCTCATCAAGCGGGAAGAGAATAAGCGAAACAAACTGAAGGAATTAGGAATCGAGTATGACTTTGACGGGTATGCAAAGAAAGCAGCTGCATTACCAACTCCAGAAGAGAAGAAGGCTATAAAAGAAGCAAAGGATTTAGAGAGCCAAGTCAAGAAAGATGCTGCTGCTAGTCCTGCTCCTGTTGCTGCTGCTGCTAAGAAGACGAAAGACTCGAATGCAACCAGCAAGCCCAATAAAAAGGCTAGAAAGGTAGGCGTCCACTTATCCACGCTTCCATTAGACCTGATCGCTAATGCGGATATTTACCCTTTGCAGTCCACTTAGAGCATCTTCATCCCCTGCAAGACTATCATCAGGTTTATACCGTTGTTGTAGTACTGGACCGTCTCGAAGTATGTTGTCCTAGTATAGCTAATTGGCAATACGATCGCGTCATGAGCAATACATTCTTATTAAAATACTAAAATAAGCAAGAGAAGAATCCATCTAAGGCTGTCGTCAAATAGATAGACCCATTACGGAAGAACCAGCAGGCAGATGCAATTCGAATGCAGAACGAAAAAAAACAAGTCTTGCTATCTATGATACACGTGATAGATATGCTAGAAGGGAGTGCAGCAATCCTGAGAACCACCTGTAAATGATTCTAATGTCTTGCAGAACGAAATAGTGACTACTTGCGAAAACCTGTGACTCCTCCTGAACGAAGAAAAACCCCCTAACTGAAACTGAAAAGCACCCGATCTTGAAGACAGAAGAAGAAAGATGACCATGGCAGATGAAAAGCAACTACTGACCCATCCGATAGGCGTACTGATGTGAATGGTCTGAACGACGTATTTCCCAAGACCGACTGAGATCCGGTAAAGCATGCGAGATATGTTCTTGTAATCACGCTGTTTTGCGAGGAATAGAAGGATGAGGAAAGGCCCATGATCCAATATGCGCGACGCTTAAAAGGTACGCGCAAACCGTGCCAGTGAGGGGCGTTTTTGGGGGAAATTGTGTGCCAACTCGAATGAAGCGGCGAAACTGATATTGCAGTATTAAAGGTTATAGGAATGTGTGTTGTGTTGTTGGTAGGCATATAATAGCTTGTGGCTGAGTGCTCGTTGAAAAAGTTGTAGAAACATTTGCATTGTGAAGGAAGTAGTGGTGCGACGACTTTGGATGATGATGATTCTTGTGTTGCGAACGGATGCCTGTACTTCAAAAGTGACACCCCACGCAACGCACGTAGCGCACCATAAAGATAGCAGATGTAGGCTTGGGGGTAAAGCCAAAGCTAAGGTCCTTGGAGAAGAGTAAAGGGTCTCAAGAAGCCCGGCTTCAATAGGAGTGCCCCCATACTCAAGGTCCTTTGCGATCATTTGTCTAGCAATTAAGGTCTGTGCGATGCATGTCGTCAGTCCAGATGCCTCCCAAAAAATGGATTTTATACATCAAGAATGATCCAACTCACATTTATAGTTGAGATCAGCAATCTCAGTAGCCAACACTGGCCAGCAGATTCTACTCGAGGGCGATCTTGAATTCGAAAATTTTTGATCAGAATTCTCATTCTCCTTTGTCTTCTTCTTCAAATTTCTAATCTCCTCCTCCCAAGTCCAAAGAGTATGCATGAAAAGAATGGTGGGTTGAATGAGTATATTCAATCTTCTAGCTCTGACCATCAGATAAGCTTGAGCCAATGACATGTCCAGGTCCATCATGACCTGTGCAATGACAATAGTAGCAGAGCGAGATACTCCAACTCTGCAATGCACCAATACTTTACCACCTTTGGCCCGAGCATGCTCAATGAACTCGATACCGCTCAACAAATGAGGAAGAATAGAATCGACGCCGTCATCGTTTATATCCTGAACATCCATAACTTGGATATTTCCCAGACTATGTTCTAACCATAGTGAATTTGTAGGTGTTCGAGCACGAGCAGCAGATGAAGGTGACGAGGGAGGACATTGTTTCGAAGGTGGAACCAGAGCACTTTCGCCAACTGATAGGACATGGGTAATGCCTAGTTGTTTCAGCATGAGTGCATTGCTGGCATGACTAAGATTGCCAAGGTACAGATAATCGAGAATCCTTGATGGGAAATGACCGTCGAAATGTTCGCTGTGGAACCAGGCATCCGAAACGGCGTTTACATCCTCCTTGTGCTGCTGCAAAGCAGACGCAGGCGACAAAGAAACGCGGGCTGGCGTAGAAGCCAGAGGTCCACCGGATTTCGATGTTGGCGCAGGTCCCCGGATTGAAAGACTTGAAGTGCACGTCGAACCAGCTCTGAGAGTTGACGTGGAGCCAGTTGAATCTTTCGAGCTAGACCTAGAGAATAGACTAGGTCTAGTGATGATTGACTTGACCGAGGTCTGTTTGGTAGCTTGAATGGCCACTTCTCCAGCGATTTGAGCTGAAGCATGGTTTGTCCTCTCATTGGCTTGCATCTCAGCAATCTCTTTCTCCTCTCTCTCCCTTGCGAGTGCAACATCGATAGCCTCTTGTGAAACATCATCGTTGAACTTATCTCTACCTTGAGAACTGATGACTAGGCTCAACCTCCTCTCTATGGCCTGCAAGAACGCCACATCCGACGGATAGACAAAGAAAGAGCGTTGGCAATCATTTTGCAGATATAGATAAGCTTGCGGTAAAGAAATAGCTTGATCGTACATGACGTAAGAAAGGGCCAGAACGGAAGAATCGGTGTATCCATCCGTACAATGAATAAGCACTCTTCGAGCCATAGGCTTGAATTCTTCTTCTCGCTCTTGCACACTGGAGTGACTGACACTCCCGCCATACCGTTGATGGTGTTGTGCTTGTTGACGAGAATGTTTGTGATAATCCCCCTGCTGCTGCTGATGCCTCTGATGATGTAAAGCACAGGCTTTTTGCAATTCTCGACTCGTCCTCAGATGAGGTCTAGCCTGAACTCTCAACCAGACGACATATTCAACAATAGAATCCACCATAGCTGGGATAGAGGCTTGATTGAAGCTTTGTGCACTGGAAAGACATTCCATATGTATGATTTCTTCTGTGGCGACTTTCAGAACTTCTCTAGGCTTGCTAGCATCCTCTTCATTCTTAGACGGAGCCTGCAGCTTTGCCTTGTTTTCAGCTTGTACCTTTAATTCTTCAGCTTCACGAGCCAATCTAAGACTTTTGCTTTTCTTGTACTGCAATTTAATAGGAGTGGACCGATTCGAAGCAGCGACCTGCGAGCTGATGCTATTCGACAAAGCGGTAGTATATTCATAAGATGGAGGCGGAGAAACGCATTTTCCATTTGTTTGTGCCAGAGAAGCTCTCACAGCAGACGAAGTGCTACGTATCTCGTCCAGCGCCATAGTAAATGTTCCAGGTGAGAGGGTGATATCGCCATCTTCGAATCGATCGAATGGATTCTCGGTCGAATCATATAGTACTTCCTGCTGACCATCTGCGAGGTCGGCAACGATATTTGGATAACCCTCTTCTCTATCATGATGAGAGAGTTGATTATGATGATGATAAGCATCAATAATATGGTCTGTCTCGTCTGACTCTCCTTGCGAATCTTCGGAAGATGACTTTCCATCCTCTTCCGAAGATGAAGAGGCGCTAGAGAACCAAAAAGCGCTAGGTTTGTTCTTCCTCCTTCTGTTCGACTTCCGAAGGCCATGTTGGACAAAGTTTACGCTGGTGGACGAGAGAGATTCAAGTGTCTTCCTCTTACAAGCTTCTTCAATAGCTCTCTCACGCTCAATCTGGACCTGCAAGTCATTCAGATACGCTTCTCTTTCGGAGAGATGCCTGGTAGAGCACATAGCAGCCATATCTCTTCCTTCGATGCAAATACTGAATTTGAGAGGATTCTCTGAAGAATCCGGTTTACCTTCTTCTTCTTGTAATTTTGCTTTTGTGCATTTCTCTTCTGCAGATTGTGCTATGGAAGCTGAAGAGATTGAAGAGAGCGAGGACTGTGATCGGTGATGTGAGAAGGAGGATCGGGCAGCGCTTGGAGAAGAAACGGGAATGTTCTCTTTGTTCTGTCCAACCCCGTGGTCTTCCGCACTCACGTCCGGACGGGAAAGAGGTACATCGAAAGTGTTTCCGAGCTGTGATGGATAGAGTTACAGCCGAGGTCAGCTCGGGGAGAAACCAAAGATCACAATGAGACAGAAGAGGGGAAGGTGTGAAAGACATCGGACGGCTTCCTGTGCAAGAGGAGCTTATAGATGGTTTCCAGTTACGGGGAGTTGCGGAGGTAGAAATCAAGCCAGGAAGAGAAAAGGATGTGATGGGAAGAAGACGGTATTATTAAAAATCGACTCACGTAAACATTCTCACCAATAAGAGAAGCCTTGGTCAATTTCCTCATTTCATGATGTTCACATTCTTCAAAATTTATTTTATGGGGTGTAGAATAAGCTTTGGAGTCCACGGCTACTAAATGAGGGTAGTGTTTTTCAAAGATTTCAAATGGCTCTGTTGAATGTTTGTTCATTGTTGTTATTGGTTTTGGAGGTGAAACGAAGCGGTGAAAGGTAAAGGATTATCAATAAAATCAGCTCATTTTCACCTTCTTCGGGAAACAATCTTTAAAACAGAAGATCCGAAATATTAAACTCACCAGTTATAACATAAACATTATAATCGACCAAATTACGTTCACCTCTTTCCAATCTAACCATTTTCATTTTCTTGATAGCACTGCTCAATTTTTTAGCCAAATCAATGATATATCGATTACTCGTGTTGTTCTGGTTGAATTCTGCTGAGAAAGACGACGAGGAGGAGTAAGAACCAGGACCACTTGTACCACCAATTCCAGAAGGATGATAAATGAAAAAGTCAGATATAGTAAAATATTTGTATCTTTGTAATCTGAAATGTCTGAATGAAACTGTTGAAACTGGTATGGGTAATGTTTGAAAGCAGACATATTTAGAATCATCATCCTCTCCTTCTTCTTCGTAGGCATCCTTATCTTCTCCATGATCGTCATCATTCTTATCATTTCCATCTCTGACATCTTCTCGAAGTTTGTGATCATATTCGGAAGAGGAAAATGAACCAGTAGAAGAATACGATGATGATGACGGTCTGGGTTGAGTTGATATAGTGGGATCATAATGCTCGTCATACGCTAATATCTCATGTGGATGGTGGGAATTGACCAGTAAACAAGTATACTCTTCAGGGCCGAATCTTGCTCTCTTGTCCTTTTCACCGCCGCGCATTCGGAGATGGTCATTCGCTTCCATTTCTCCTATTCGTTCTGCTGCTGTGTCGGCATGGCGAGCCAGACGAGCTGAAGAAGGCGCCGAAGAAGCGGGAGCCACAAGTCCTCCCCTCTCTTCCTGTCCATGAAGATCATGTTCGCCCAGCGCCAAATCGCATAGAGCATTCTCTTCTTCATCAATGCTATTCGAGAGCGATCTTGTCATGGCGTTGTGGTGGAGATGAGTCTGTTTGCTATCCGACCCATCCCATGCACCAACACCCTCAACACCGCTCGACACCCTATCGCACGAATAGACAGAAGAAGCAGAAGAAGCCAGCCCTGAACTTGAGCCAGATGAGGAGGCGGTATTGGTGCTTGCGTGTGTACCCGAGGAGGAAAACGAATCTGTGGAGAAAGACGTCGCTATCGAGGCCGATGTCGGATTTCTGGCGTGGGAAGAGGGGTGGTCATCGTGCGTGGAGTTGGACTGCAGATGATCCTGCAGAGAGTGAGACTGGAGGGGGTCCTGGCCATGGTGGTGTGTCCCGTGATAGCCCACTGACGAGGAAGACGGGAGTGTGCTGTCCGACTTCTGACACGAAGGATCGAGGTAGATGGACTCGCAGGGTTGGTCGTCTTCTCCTTCATCTTCGTCTTCACTCTGCGTGTTCACATGGTCTAGGTTTTCGTCGTGGCTTCTTGGACCATGGGAAGCTACAGTGACCATGCCGCGGTATCTGAAAGGCGAGTTAGCTTCAAGTGTGTCAATAGAAGCATGAAGAGACCAGGACCACACTCACCTAGGGACCTCGCTGTACGCCCCATCCCGGTATCCAAAGTTCTCCGCCTGGGCAGAGTAGGGGATGTCGGCGCCGTGCAGCCACGGAAAGAGGACGCGTTCGTCGGGCAGCTTGATCGAAGCGTGCTGGTGGGCCAAGTGGGCGTACTGGGCTGCGCTGATGAGGCGGATGCTGCCCGAGGTGGAGCTGCCGTGCGAGGACGAGGCAAACTGGGGATGGAGCGGGAACGCAGCCGCGTCGAGCTGGAGGCCGTGGATGGGGAGGGGGGATGAGGATGGGGGTTGGGGTGGGTAAATGGCGGATGTGGAGGATGTGGAGGAGGCAGTCGGAGCCCCAGCTGCTGCAGCGCTGCCGCGGTCCGCAGGGCCCGCTGTCGACAGCTGCTTCCTTCCTCCCCTCTGGACCTGCGGATGGAAAGTGGCGGCCATCTGGGCGATAAGCAGTCAGTCTGCGAGGAGAATCCAGAAGGCAGACGAAGCTGCGATGAGGATGCGCAGATGAGACTCGAGCAGACCAGATGTTCGAGTAGCTTCTCTCTTCTCCTCCGCTCGCTTCGCTTGCACTTCTCTTCTCCGAGCTGTGTGCAGCGCCAGAGGCCTGTGTTGCGATCAGGCGAGAGGTGCGAGAGGGAGAGCGCGAGTCTCTTGTAGTTTATGATGTGGACAGAGCGACAATGCAGCGTGCAGAGTGTGCAGCAGTCCTGCCAGTTGATCTCTCTCTCTCTTGCAAGCCTGTACCGCTGCCTGTACTGCTGTCTGTTCTAAAACTGTGCCCGAGTGCCGACTGACGGGGCAAACTTGCAGCTGGAGACAGTCGCGTCGCAGGTGGGGAGGGATGGATGGATGGATCCAGACGTGAAAGAGAGCAGTCGATGCAGAGCGGCAGCAGGTCAGCAGTGGATCCAGGGGTGCAATGTGTCGAGCAGCTGAATGTCGGGTCTACACCTCGTCGCGCTCTTCACCTGCACCTCCTCCTTGCCACCTGTTTCTGCCGCAGAGACAGACGCCCGTCAAAATCAACGATCACAGAGGAGACTCGAGCGTGCATGCACGCGTCCTGATCAGCAGCAGGCAGGATCAAATCAGTCTGAATGCACACGTCTATCCCTGCCCATGCAGCACAGTCAAGTGCATACATAATGCTGCTCCATGCATTGACTAGCGCTACTGCCAGTGTCGTCGAACCCCATGCCGTTACTAGAGTAGATTAGAACAGTCCGTCATATCCATCTATGCCAATCGCGTCGAATGGCCGCCAGCAAATGTTCCCTGATCGAAAAGACAGGAGTGTGCCTCGATCGCGTTCCGGCGTGTCTCTCGAGAACTGGCTGACAGGAGGGGAGCGGTGTTATGTGGGAACAGTATGGTGTTATCAGTAGTTAGCGGTAGTGCACGACGCACCGAGCCATCTGAGACTCTGAGTGAGATATTGCGTGATGATCTTAGATTACCATACAAGATGACGAAACTCCCCACGCTTTCTGTCTATTGTGTGCATAGGAACCAACTTTCATCATCATTGGATACAACAGTCTCTATCCTTTCCGGACTTGCTCGTCTTACTGCCCTGTTGTGCTTCTAATGCTTGCAAAGTCGCATATCTTACTTTCTCATCTTCTGTCAATAGGCTGATAGAGCAACGGGAGAGAGTAGCCAGGGGATTGCAATGAACTTAGCATGATTCTAATACTAAGCATCCTCAATAAAATCGTTCTCCCTCCGCTCACCCTTTCTTAGCTCTATTCTTCAGCGCCATAGCTGCTTGTTCACGTTCTCTGGCTGCTCTCCTACTACTTGACATATCGCTGACGTTGGAGCTCGTCTTCCCTTTGATGGCTTGGATGACATTGGCCTTGGTGGTTTGTGTGGTGTTCGATTTCTCGGAAGAGGAAAGAGGTGACGATGAAGATGCTGATAGCGATAATGTTTTTATCCCTTGTTGTATCGCTGATGGACGACTCGTACTGAGTACTGGACGACCCAGAGACGATGTACTCCTACTACTGCTATTGTCATTATGAGGATTCATAGCCCTCTCTTCTCCGCACTTATGACTCTTCTTGTCTCTATGGGAGGGACAGAATTTATCTCCACAAGCAGGGCATTTGATGTCTACCCACATTATATTCTTGCATTTCCCATAGGTGCATTTCTTCTCATTCTCCTTCTTCTGCTTGTTCGTCAACATCTTTGAAGAACTATCACCTAACATCTTATTTGCTCTTATACTATTTCCATTCCTACTATCTTGCCACAATCCATCCTTACCTACGTCCTTCAATACCTTACACTGACCGTTGGAGATATGCCATTCCATAGCTGTATTGATATCCGTTTCTCTTCCATTCAACATATCAACACGTAAGGGTTCTTCGCACCATTGACATAGGGTCGCTCTATTATCAAGCTTACTTTCATCGTAGGCCGAACATGAATGGGAGAATGGTAATCGATGGTATGAACAGTAGGATAGTTTGCAGTATCCACATTTAAAGGGTAGGAAATCTCCGAGATTGCATGTTCGTTCCTGACAGTGTACGCCGTAGGATTCAATGTGGCTGGGCCGCCGTTCGCCTGTGGCTTGCGTAGATGATGATGAGGACGGGTTGGGTGAGATGTCCGCTAGCTGCGGTAGGATAGCTGGCAGGGTCATGGATTGTCTTCTTTCTCGTTGGTGCTTGTATACAGACCTCGCGCTTGCGATGGTTGGATAAGTACGGTTGGTTTGCTATGGTATGTATGACCGGTTACTTGCTTGCTTTGCCAAGCCAGTATCCAGAGCGTGTGCAGAGATCAGATGTAACCCAGCAAAAGGATGGAGCAGAGGTGAAAAGGAGGGCTGCGGCAGAATACTATCTGACGCTTATGAAGCTACCCTTCGATGCGTCAGGTAGTCCTCGAGCAGGCGTCGTAAGCTGTGTCTCTGTTTCCACCTTGATCTGTCAGTTTCCACCGGCTTTCGTTTCGACAGTCGGCCACGCGGTCTGGAGGGAGTACCTGCTCGACGATGCCCAACCAGCTGGAGAATACAACCCTTCGGAATAGAATTGGACAGCTAGATAGGCATGAGTGCAGTACCGGAGGGGTTGACACTGTTGTTACTGACTTTGTGGCTGAGTTCTGAGATGCCGACTGCTTGCTGGAGGGATGATCGGACCATGCAGCTCGGTGGCAAGTGGTTCCTGTCATGCTGATGCCGCTACCGTAAAGTGCGTACACTTGGTACAGCTATAGGTCCTTGACAAGACGGCTATGCTGCTGTCTTTTCAGGTTCGATAGATTATATATCGGAAGCCGTGGGGGACTTTCGTGCGTTGTTCATCTAGGCTGCCAGCCGGGAAGCGATGAAACTAGGATATCTCCCCCGATGAAGCCGCACTTCTTGACTCTGCAACTACCTAGAGCTTCCTCTTTTCAGAGCAGACGAAACACCTCCATCTGCAATACCTTCTCGGTTACTAGCTTTGCTTTCGTGTCACGTCTACAACCCTTGGCTTCCTTCTGTTCGCAATCTCCGAATTACCGGAAACTTGCCGCTCGCCGACTTTCTAGAAGACACTGCTCCTTATCTCCAGATTTAGAAGGGCAGACAGACTGGACGGGAACTACATTCACATTTCGACGAGCTTTCATCGCATCCTCCTTATACTTGTCGTAGACAAGCACCCTTCACTAGCTTCCTTGGTAACTGGTAAGTCTGCACGGCTGGTCATGCTTTCCCGCCATACCTTAACTAGCGGCTAAAACGTGTTGTCTCTCCTATGTCTAATAATCCTTCTCGGCAGTTTCCGACACGTCGCATATCTAACTACTTCTATTCGCGAAATCAATCTAAATGCATACCGACATGTCCGACAATATCGAAGTACCCGCTGTAGCGCTCGGGAATCCCAATGTCGATCCAACTTCACTGAATTCCACCTCGACTGCAAAGCAAAACGCCTCTCTTCTCACATCCAGCCCAGATGCACCCGACGAGCTTTCATTACATAAAGTAACACCTTTAATCCATTCAAAGCCATTATCAGATTTAACAGGTCATAACATATATCTAAAATTAGATGCTCTCCAACCCAGTGGTTCATTCAAAATACGTGGAGTCGGAAGAACAGTAGCAATAGCTTATAAGAAATATGGTCCGAAAGCTCATATAGTCACTTCAAGCGGTGGAAATGCAGGTCTTGCAGCTGCAACAGCTTGTAAAATGCTTTCTCTAGAATGTACAATCTTCGTCCCTGTTTCAACTGAAGAAAGTGTTATTGTTCTACTGAGAAATCTAGGTGCTCGAGTTGTAGTGGGAGGTGATTCTTGGGAAGGTGCTGATGCTGGTGCACAAGAATTAGTTTCTAGTAGGGAAGAAGCAGTTTACATACATCCTTTCATAGGTGACGATCTCGTGGAGGGTCACAGTAGCATGTCACACGAGATCTACTCTCAACTTGAAGAACTCGTTCCTGGTCAGCAACCCGATGTTATAGCATGTACAGTAGGAGGAGGAGGTTTAATTCAAGGTATCCTACGTGGAATCACCCAAATCAGATCTTCAAAAACACAAAAGGGACAAGATTTCAATTCACCTAGAGTGGTAGGAACCCAAGATTTCGGAGCTGATTCGTTTTCCCAATCTATGAATTTATGGCTGCAAGATCCTGTTGGAAACGCAGATGCTCATGTCGTTCTGAAAGCCATAACTTCAAAAGCGACTTCTATGGGAACTAAGAAATGCTCGCCTATTTCGCTGCAAGCAGCAAGAGATTACGCAATAAACGGAGCATGTGATTCCTCTTCCGAACCTATTCCATCACTCGCTTCCAACGGCACAAACGGCCACTCTGAATCACCCCTGAACAACGACAAGAAATTCCTATCTACAGTCATTCAGTCAGATTCGTTAGCCGCATCATCAGCATGGCAGTTCAAGCGTGATCACAGCTTGATGGTCGAATTAAGTTGCGGAGCTGCATTATCAGTTGCCTATCATCACGATAGACTCTTGAAGCCGCTACTGAAAGGGCTAGAAGGGTCAGAACATGAAAGCAAAAACATCGTCATTGTCGTTTGCGGTGGCAGTAAGGTTGATCAGGCCATGTTGGACGATTATGAAAAGTCCTTTGGTGATATGAAAGGCAGAGGAGAAGCTATGGTGGACGGAAAGAGTGTGTGAAGATCAAGCAGCCTTAGATCATAGCATAGACCGATGAACAATATCGCCGTGCATTCAATGTAAACTTTACAATCCTAAGAATGGACACCTCACAAGCCGGGCGTACGCTCCTCTTAGCTATACAATGCTTGTAACCGGACTATCATCAAAGGTACTGTCTTAACCACTTTCTAGCATCGACATCATCCTTGTCCAAAAGCGGCAGAACTGCGTCCGCACAAGCCCTATTATGTTCGATCAACCACTTTTTTTCTTCTTTCGATAAGAGCTGCCAATCTATCAATCTGACATCAATAGGAATCTGAGTTATCCTCTCAAATCCCAACCACTTCCCATGTCCAAAGTTCTTGTACGTTTCAACCTCTTTGACGAGGTAAATACTTTCAATGCGTATGCCAAAGTGATTCTCTTCATAGTATCCAGGTTCAATCGATACAAATTGTCCCGCTCGTAAAGGTTCACTGGAAAATGCCGCTATTCTTTGCGGACCCTCGTGGACGTTCAAGTAGGATCCGATACCATGGCCTGTACCATGAAGGAAATTGTAGCCATCCTTCCAGAGTGGCGCTCTAGCTAGAGCATCTATAGCCGCACCCGTTGTACCTTCAGGAAAAATAGCTTCAGATGCATGTATGTGTCCCTGAAGAACGCGTGTGTATGCGCGTCTACACAGGGCTCCGTCAGCGTGTCTAGGCTAGCTATCTGCATCATTCAAAGGCAACCTACTTGTGTTCCGGCTTTGGTTTGCCAAAGTGATAGGTCCGAGTAGTATCGATGGTCCCATCTAGGTATTGGGCTCCCGAATCGTTCAAGTAGACATCCTCTCGGTCTATCGATACAGCCATAGCTTTGTCGGTCGAGTAATGGGGAAGTGCTGAGGATGTAGCCTTAGGAATCGGCCATTGTTAAAGGGTTTGGCCTTCACGCTTACCTGCATTAGGTCCGGTAGCTGATATATTCTGATACGCCAAGCCAGCAAACAAAGGCTGATTGGCTCGCAACTTAGTTAGATGGTTAGCCGCATCGTATTCCGTCAAGCCTAATCCAGACTTCTGTTTCATTCTCTTCTCCAGCCATGCTATCCATTTTACCCATGCCATGGCATCACGAAGATAAGCGGCTTTCATGCCTGACAGATTCGAATCAGCCGGGAATGCGTGATGACTTGACAGAAGCTCAAAGGTAACTTACCTCTGATTTCTGTCTCGTTTTTGATAGATTTCAGCAGTTCTAAGGGGGATGTTACAAGGATCGCGTTGTTCTGTAAAGTCCGAGGATAAGGCAGCTCCCTCATTTCTGTTATGGTAATACAGACGTACTTCTCCAACAGCTGCGTACAGAGCGAATGAAGCTGAAGTACTCAGCGCAATCTTGGGAAGCATGAGTCAGATCCAGCTGTATCGTAAAAAGAAAGGGCATTCATGCCATGCACTCACAGGTTGATTTGGGCTACTGATTTCTCTGATTGCTTGCCATACAGCTTGGTATGGCTGGATATCCACTTTCAAATCGTCTCGCAAGTAGGCACCAACCTCTTCGGTTACCTTGTCACGGTCTAGGAAGAGTATAGCGTTGTTCAGGGTAATCAGCAGGTAAGACTCGAAGACTGGACTGAATGGTATGTCTTTGCCGCGCAAATTGAGGGTCCATGCAATCTCAGATAACTCGTGCACCACGTATGCCATTGCGCCGTTGGACTTGATGGCTGAGCGTACTTTCTCGAGCTTGGATAAAGAAGCTTCCCCTGCATAATTGGCATGACAGCTAAGTCGTTGTCTGCTTGGATCCGGTCGATCCTGCCATATACTGTCTATCAGGTTCTCGCCGAGCAGCACGATCTCACTCTCCTTTTTTGATATAGTCCCACGTATTGCTTTAAGTTCTGTGATGCTGAACAAGGTGGCATCAAGACCAATGCGTGTTCTGGCAGGGAGGGACTAACCCAAACCAGCGTGTTAGTCGTTACTTGTCCGGGTTTCAAGCCCAACCCCAACGCTTCTACTGACCTCCAGATACTTTGACCATGTCGGTACATTCTCCAGACCGACTTTGTACAATGTCCAGTTCTCGTCTATTTCCTTCCCTGCAGACACGTGATATCGGCCATCTACGAAAAGGCATGCCTGTTCTTGCGACACTATAGCCATGCTCGACTCGCCCGTGAAGCCACTTTCCACACAGACGTAAGAGACAATGATCCAGAGCAGGTAGTTCGTTCTACTTACCTGATATACTCCTGCCGGCGGTCCTTGCGAGCAACGTATTCGGAGCCATGTGCATCACCACTATACAACCAGAGTCAATGCATGCACTTAACGCGAAGAATATCAGAAGCACCTTGGGATAACATAGCAATCTATCTTGCTGTCTGTGATAGCTGCTCGTAGCGCCGCCAGCCGCTCTGTTGTATTCACCGGCGCTTTGCCAATGTCCGGAACACAATCATAGTCATTGAAGTGTTTCTCCGATAGATATCCGTAGTCATCAAAGGCGGCCTTCTGCTTGCCTTTGAAGCAAGAGAACATGGTTGGAGATCACACGTGTGACAGCGGACTTTGCGGAGCTGTTACGACCCTGGTGATAGACCGTCGGGTCGAGGAAGAGGCCTCGGAGAAGTGGACGTGATCGGGACCTTGCGAGTTGCTTGCTGCTTTGCATCTGCACTAACCACGACGCACGAAACCCATGCTCGAGATACGGTACTGAATCAACTATACACGGGAAAGCCCTTCTCTAGAAGCCCTGCTCGACTGCAAAGGAAAACCATGTCGACGTCCCTGGCGAATATCAAGAATTGGCCCAGCAGCCGGCAACTACGAGGGCACCGTGACAAGGTACGCTATGTCTGTTTAAATAGTCACCAACCTTCAGACTGATTTCTGGCTAGATCTTCTCGCTCGACTGGAGCTGCGATGGTGCGGAGACCCTTCTGGACCTATATTGCTAACTAGTCTAACGGGTTCGATGGGCTAATCCTGCAGGCAAACGATTAGCAAGTGGATCAGCAGACAAAACCCTTGTGAGACGAGTTCGCTTCTGTGTAATCGGTCAAAGGCTGATGTCGGCCACATAGCGTATATGGACACCAGAAAGAACCGAGTACGGCAAGTCAACGGAACTTAAGGGTCATACAGGGGGCGTCGACCAGCTACGATGGGATCCGGCAAATCCAGAAAGACTCGTCACAGCGTCAACGGACTCTACAGTCCGCTTTTGGGACATCCGGCAGGGCAAAGCAACGCAGACCATCCAGACTACAGGCCAAAACATCAATCTCACGATATCGCCAGACGGGAAATACGTAGTCATTGGTGACCGCAAAGATGTTATTACATTCATAGATGCGGGATCAGGGAAGGTAGTTGAAGAGTTGAGCGGCCGCCCGCTAGCTCCTCGTGGCATCGAAGTAAGTTCAAGCTGTGTGGCCGATTGGAACGAACTGAAACTCAAGACTCACCTGCCAGATTAACGAATTCAAGTTCAGCAACTCCGGCGAATTTCTCTTCATATTGCTCGGTGATGGGACAATACGAACATATGAAGTGCCTTCACTGGAGCTCTATCACAGAGTTGTGGCGCACCCGGCACCCTGCTTTTGCGTAGACGTGGATCCCAGAGGAAGGTAAATTTTCGGCTGATCTTTACCCTCTGAGTTACCACAATGGTTTGCTGAGATTTAGATGTTTAGATACATTGCCGTTGGTAGTACAGATGCGATCGTCAGTCTATGGGATCTGAAAGATTGGTACTGTGCGCGAACGTTCACAAAGCTAGAGTAGGTAGCGATTCACATACAGTCTCCGTCGTGCGCTGACACTTATCTTACTAGTTCGCCTGTCAGGAGTGTCGGCTTTTCCGCCGACGGCGAGCTCTTGGCCAGCGGAGGAGAGGACCTGAAGATTGATCTGGTAGGTGTGGCGTATGTTGTTTGTTAACGGCAGACTGAGCGATATGTAATTACAGTCACATGTCGAGACAGGACAATCCTTGCACTCAATACCAACGCCTGCGCCATGCAACTCGCTGTCGTGGCACCCCACCCGGTCGATACTAGCATACGCTGTTGACGAGCCTTATGGGATTGTCCGTTTGTTCGGCTTATAGCGCATAATGTAACAAACTAGCTTCCTGTTGTAATGTCTGTAACGGTAATACCCCCACTAGGTCGATCAGTCCGTTCATTACTGCCCACGTGTTGTTCAGGTCTTCTTTCTTGCGTCTGGACAGCTGCCGGCAAGCAATGGAATGGAGGAAGACTATGCGTATGGCGCACACTTCGCATTGCGTGTGCTGGTGTTGCCCGTCGCACCTCTCCGCAAGAAAGAATACGAAAGACAGCTCGCGTTGCTGAAACAACATTCGCAAATAGCATTAGCGGACATTCCCCCAACAACGACAGCAGGAAAGCAAATCAGCCATCTCATTGCACCAACCCCAGCCAGCCGTAGCTTTCTGAACCTTAACTTCGTAGAATCATGGGACGCAGATCTCGCATGGCTGAACGAGTACCAAGTGCACCGGCGGGTTATGGGGGTCGTCGGGTTGCTAGATTGTGCAGAGTGGACAGGCCAGAATGGCGATGGGGATCTCCAAGATGGGGCAAGAGCTTTCAGGCAGATCCTGAAGGAGGAAGCGCCTTCCGACGTGTTTGCGACCCGATGTTATGCATTTAATCCAAGAGAGACTCAAAGTGACAACGCAGAAGGTCTGGTTGTGATACCAAACGTTGGGGATCTCCACTTTTACGTCAATACACTACTGGCGGAACTCTCATCTAACATGCTCGCTGGTGTGTCCCAGATTGTGTGTCACTGCTCGAAAGCTGCCATACTTGTGCCAGGCTAACGACGCCACCCCTTCTGTGATATTGCCATCCGTTCAGCTAGAAGCGCTAGACAGCAAGACGCAAGTGCAAATGCCGATGGGCAGACCTGTAACTACATCTGTACCTATGTATAAAGCTGCAGCGACACCCAGTACGCCTGGTACCGAGCAAAGAATGTCGCTAGCGGTCTTCGGCACGCCGCCATTCGAACGCTCAGCCAGTCCACTACCAGTTCTTCCACCGACCCGGCCTTCATCCGTTGCGTCCTTCACAGGATCATCAGCCGGATATGGACCGTCTGGTGACAATACAGATGCGAAAGCGCGCAAGAAGCATCCAGGCAGAATAGCTAAGTTGAAAGGCGATTTACTTTGCCTGGCTGGACGATACCAGGAAGCCATAGCTAGGTCAGTGCAGTATGATTATAATCACAGCCACATACACAGTTCTAACTGCTGTAATAGCTACAACGAAGCAACCGTTATTGCACGCGCGCAGAATGATTATGCGTGGCAAGCAGCTGCCCTGGAAGCCAATATCCTAACGCAGACATATCAATCTTGGCTCCAATTGTCATCACGAGGCGAACATCCGGTAGCGCCATCGAAGAATGCTACACTAGCAAAAGATCTTCCTTCGCGCTATTTGGAGGCTTTATCGCTGTACTTGCGTTCTGCGGGACAGGGAACTAATCGATCCGGTGCGAGCAACGGCTCGGAGGGTTCGACTACACCACAAATCTCGACGCCTGTGACGTCCGAGCCCGATGGCGTGATCCACCCTTGCTTGTTCATTGAGAGCTGCATGAAGTGCCTGCGGATGCAGCTAGCCATACTTCTCGAAGGCGATGCATGGGACGATACGACCGCGAACTTGCTGGTCGGCGCAGCATCATTCTGGCCTACCCTGTCTGCCATCGACTTGCTGGAGCGGGCGGTGCGATCTCCGGTAACAAAAGCAGACGCTCAATCAACCATCATGCTGGCCTACTCACAGTCGCTGAGCACGAGCTTGCGTAGACAAGACCGGATACAGTTCCTACAAGCGGTTATACAAGCATACAATACACTGCACTTGCACCGACGCAAAGCGGTAATACAGAGAGAGCTGGCTGTTATCGTGTCAAGCAATGCTACTGCCATCATCGAAAAGGCGCAAGCTACGGAAATGGACCTAGCCGCGGACGTGTCGACCATTCAAGGTGGCCTTCCTGATGGAAACAGAGCAGTTCCAATGTCCCGGAACGAGGCCCTTTCCGCGCTAGAGACCGCTTGTCGAGCCTATGGCTTGCCAGACGCTACTTCCGAAACCAACCACGAGCCCAGCTTTCTTCCGTCTGGGGAGATGTCCGTTCTCTTGCAAACGGTCTTCGAACGTTTTGGCTGGCTTGACTTGCAATTTGCTCTAGTGAAAGAGGGAGTGCGCTTAGCAGAAACGTTCCCAGGTAGGTACAAAAGCCACACGGCCGTTTGAGGGAGCTGATAATTCTACTACTTCACCGCAGATATCTCCGGGGCGTTCAACTTTACACGTTTAGCCTTGCGTAACACTCTGGATGCAATGGCATCGAAAGAGCAGAGATCGTATCTGGAAGACATTCGACGACTCAATAGTGAAGCTGCAAAACATCACTTGGACATTTCCAAGATCTATTGGGGCCCCGACTATCCTTTATTATCCATGCAAATTTTAAGGTAAGGTTGCGGCTTGTCCGCAACAGTGCCAGTCATTGATGCCATATGGCTTTACAGCTTGCCAGCATCGCTTCGCGTCACAGAGCAAATATTAAAGGCTGAGGCGACCGAAGCTGCAAATGCAAAGCAGGAGTTCGCGGATTTGCTTGTTCACAGCGTCGTGCGACGCCAGGTTGCCGGAAGTAGCGATAGCGCGAGTCCTACAATAATTGCAGAAGAACCGGGCGAAGTAAGCATTCGTCTGTGCAACCCCTATTCCGTCCCACTTCAGGTCGATAGTGTCGATCTTCTGTAAGTAACGTTTCCCTGCGTAATAGCTGTGGTAATCTGACGCGTGGGCATCCTTAGATACTCTGGAGTTGAGATCGCAAATTTCCCCCCGGTGTCTATGTACCTGCCGCCTTTGGCAGAGCAAACTATCACACTCGTTTGTACACCCACTGGGCCGGGTGTGCTAGTCATAAGAGGCTGCAAAATATCAATAGCTGGCTGTCCAGCGCGAGACTTCCTTCTGCCTACCAACGCTTCTCTCAAGGGTGACGAGACCATCAAGACGATGAGTTTGCCTGTGCTTGAGCATAGTCGCCTGAAAAGCCGCAATTACACATCGTGGTATAACGCGCGGAAGGAACTAGTCCAACATTACAATACATGTACGGACTTCACTTTTCTTTCCTGCAAAGTTATTCCGAAGCAGCCGTTACTTCAGCTCCAACAGTCAAGCTTAGAGAAAGATGTCGCGGTATACGAAGGCGAATCGTGAGTTGGACACGGCCTTCCAGCAAAGGCGTTGAAGCTGACTACTTTGGCTAGGGTCACTGTGCAGGCACAGCTGACCAATATTTCGACAATACACATAACTTCGATAAAAGTGCAGCTCGCGGATAATGTGACAGCGTATCAGCAAGGCCTGCTTAGCCAGGAAGGCACTAGACCGCTGCTGGCCTATGAACTCGAACTCGATATGCACCGATTGCCTGTAATGAGAATGAAAACAGATATTGGATGCCTTAATATCGCCCCGGATGAAACGCTATCGCTGGCAGTATTCTGCTATGGCAAACCGGGCTTGTGAGTTCTCATCGTTCCGCGGACTGTTTCACCCTACGACCTCTTATTTTCCTACATGTTCTTTGATTAATGGGTTGACAGGACACAAGGGGCGCTCAATGTCGAGTATGCGAGCCTGCCACCGAACGATATTACCGTCCCGGTCGACCGGTTCTATACTCGCGAGCTCGAGATCCCGTTTGCATTCAATGTCTCGGCTTGTCTGCGATGCAGAAGATGGGATCTTCTAGAGATGCCTCGCAGTGTTGAGCAATGGCTTCGACAAGACAAGAGGAGCGATGGACGGGCTTCATCGGATCATACGGATTTGGTCGCTGAGTTCGCGCAGCACAGCGATGGTACTACTTGCCTGCTAGAGCTCGAAATAGAGAATCTGTCACATAGTCAGGCGTTCAAAGCCGTCATGAACAGTTCAGTTGGTAATGGTTACAGCACAGAAGGACAGCTCGAGCCAAATACCACGATTAGAATGCTACTCCCGATCTCAAGAATTCGTTTACCTGAAGAGCAAGTCTCCAAACGCATACCCGCCCCGTCAAGCAGGCAGTTTATTGTCGACAAAGACGTTTTGCCTGAAGGGGAACTGAAACGGTTTTGGTATCGAGAGGAGCTTCTAAGGAACGTCAAACTGACTTGGCATGAAGCAGGGTCGGACAGGTTTGGCGACTGTAGCTTACGACATTTGCGATTGAGCGAAGGAATGTTATCTACCCTCCAGCTCAGCGAATTGCCTTTGACAGTTGAAGTCAGACAAGAGGGGGAGTTATGCTCGCAAGATGACCATGTTCGATGGGTGGTAAAGGAAAATGTATTCACAGAACTGTCGTTCTCTGTGAAGAACCTCAAAAGTAGGTCATTTTGTGAAGTGGTCTATTGCCATGATGTGTCGCTGAGCGTCCTTGCCTAGCCCGGCAGGTGACAATGTCTGCCGGGATAGAAATTTATGCAGCGGAGCACCAAACTGTAAACAGCCTGCGAAACGTCATCATTGACGGCAGCCCGGACGTCCTATTACAGCCGCTAGCGGCCGGTCAAGAAGTAGACAGAGTGGGGTGTTTTTCGCTGTGTTTCATGTCGAAAGGAAAGTTTAGTATATATATCGTTCTCGGAGAAGAGGGTGACGGTCCAACAGCAGGAACGGTTGCAGTAGCTACAGCTAGAGTGCAGCACTCAGTACACTTCAATGTATCATAATGTGTCCATAAGGGTAGGCGGCAACGTGAATGATTCTCTCAAACTAGCGGGTCATTGAAGCACATCAATCTGGAAAGTCATCCTTGTCCAGACATTCACAGCTGAGACCTCGCAGGGAATGCTGGGAAATTGCTTTTGACCTTCCGAAAATCGAGCCTGGGACTTCTAAGTAGGCACACGATTATAATGAAAGGCGAGGGCTAATCGATAAGCCTAGAGCAGGGCCCAACATCAGCTTCTCTTATCGACGGCCGATGCTAGCATGGCGAAGAACATACATCATAGACCCGTCACTGCCTGCCAGTATTGCGCTATCGCTGACCGCCGATGACAACCTGGACGGTATTTTTCTCGTAGCCATAAGACGACGCATCGCCGTCCACAGTATCATTCTGTTCCCATATCCCATTACCGAATTCTAGGGTTGGTAAACCGAGAGGCATAGCAGGAGGGGGCGGTTTCGAACTTCTCTTTGCCGGAGATCTTCCATAGCTGCCGGCCGACGATGTTGAGACTCTACGTCCCGAGTCTATGGAAGCAGTTCTCTGTTGAAACTGATACTGCTGCGAATTCTGTCTTTCTGCATAACGTTGTGCTTGACCCGGTGACATACGAGCTGGCGATGCTAAGGAATGAGCTGATAGCGGGCCCGGTGTGTTCGCGGGCTTTGTGGGCGAAGTAATAGGCTGCTGTTGCGTAGTAGGCGTAGTAGGGTTAGAGCCTTGCGCATCTGTTGTCGGGATGGCGGTAGGGGACATGGAGGGGAAGGGACCGAAAATCTCGGCATTATCTTTCGGCGAAGGTGGTGAAAGAACAAGGGATGGTTCGGGAGACATGGGAGGTCTGGCATCCTGTCCTGGCTGCATGAGGGCAGTCGTGGCTGCATCTAGGTCGCCTCCAGCAGGAACGGGTGTTTCCAAAGCCGTCGTAACATTTAAATCATCGATAAAAGCTGACCGGGAATCCTTAGTATTTGCAGATTCAGGGTTGGATGTGAACCCAGAACTACCAGCCGACTGTGCATTTGATATAGATCTGCCAAGGTCAACAGGGTGTGGCGCATTGTTGGGCGATATATCGCGCTTGTGGGCATCTAGCCCGGTGCCCGGCATTGCGAAGGTCAATGGCGGAGGCTTGCGTTCCCTGTCGATACTACCGGAGTGCCCATCAGCAGGACTAAAGGGGGAAGGCGCATCGCCATGAAAAAGGGGCAATATCTCCTGTGCCGGCGAGGATAATGGCATAGGCATCCCCACACTCGACCATATTCTCCGCGACCTCTCAACTAGTGCTTCGATAGTCCCTAAACCAGAGTACAGAGGGCTGGCATCCATCCATTCAAGCGCTGTTCCAGCGCTGTGACTGCCGAGTTGCTCCTGTCGACCGCCAGATGCACTTCTATACGCGTCATCGTCGTCGTCATCCGAAGCACGTCCTCCTCTTGTGCTGCTGTCGCGTCTATAACGGTCATACTGATGTAGAGCTGGTGAAGCCGACAGATCATCCGCGAAAGAAGCCAAGAAGCGCGCCCATCCACCACCACCTAGATTATCGTATGCATTGCTGTCGGCCCAACCATTCCACAGGACTGTTTTCGTATCGATCTCGCGTCCAAATGCAATGACTTGGCCTCGAGCCGGTAATATAGGCGGTGCACGTGAACTATCAAGCTGAACTTTCTCATCTTCAGACAGCGTGGGAGGGTCAAGGTCGATGCCGATATAGTTGCCGTATCCATCCTTCAACAGAGGGAGCCACGATGGGTGTGAGTATTCCTGCCGCACAAAACCTTCGGGACATGCGCGCATCGTTGCCCGAACAGTGCGCGGATCCATTTCTGAACCGAAGAGGAAGGCATCTTGTGACGGCACCCTAGCGGTGTGGGTCTGATGTTGCTGTCTTCCCTTGCCTTTCGCATCGTTGACGATGTTGTGCTTCTTTGGGGTGGCCGGCGAAGGGGGGTTGCTTACGTCGAGCCTTCTCCAGAAGGTGTATTCCTCCATGACCTCTTCAATGCTCATCCACCACAAGCCGTAGATGAATCCTGTATTGCCTTCATTCTCGCCATTTTCGCCTGTATTAGGCACACTGAATGTGTCCTGTCCATCGTGCAGAGCGTATGCATCCAGCACATCCTTCGGTATCACGTAGTCCTGGAGCATCTTCTGGAGGTCGGCTACTTGCTTTGCATTGGCAGCGTAGGAGAGCGTGTCGAGCACTTCCGGATGCAGCTTGCGCATCATTGACTGGATGCGAGCCATCGTGTGCTTCACGCGTGGCACAGAAGCACCTATCGCTGTGGTAGGCGTCGTTGCTGTCTGCGCAGCAGTTCGCCCGTATCCGCCTTCGTCGCCGCCATCACCATCCGCGCTGGCTGCCTGGTCATGGTCCCCAGGATACGAGGCAGCACTCTCTCGCCGCACTGGCAGACTGCCACTGCTGGAGCTGGCCGTCAATGCAGACAGCGAGTGCTTAAGCGCGCTGAGCATGTTCACGGCAGTCCAGTCTGTGTTCGGAGGGTTTCAAGCTGCGTCACTTGGCTGAAATTCGTGTCCGCAGAAGCGTAGGTAGCCCAATATCTGCACAGCGAGTGAGGCGTGCGTTTAGCGCAATAAGCCACGGTTAATGCTGCCAATCCTTGATGTTGGCCTTCCTGCTCCAGCTGCGCAAAGGCCAGGCGACTTCGGCGTAACGAGCAGCAGAGTTGTAGGGCCAGTGGACCGGAAGGTCGGAAGAGACTGCGTAAAGAGCCCTTCCACAAGCAGTGACTGCTTCCTGCACACGCGATGACAGCTTGTCCCGGTCGTCTTCGAACAAATGGCTCACTCCGTCGACCTCGAAAGGCATAAACTATGTCGACGGTGGCAAATTGTAGTATGCGCTATGTGTACACAACGCAATTCGACACTGCATCTATATTGTTTCGTGCCGTACTACAGTGCCTATAGGTTTGCCAGTCCAACGGCTAATCAACCATATCGCTTCCTGCAAAGCTCCTCTCGGTACCTTCTTCATAGTCTGCATTCTCACCTTGACTTTCGAACTCCAATTCGACGCGCTGTTGAGCGGCCCATGCTGGTCCAGAGTGCGCAGCGCTTGCCCTAGTTGTGCGCCTGCTTCCCCCGCCATACCCGTAAGTTGAGGAGGAAGCTGTGCCATCCGGCAAGGGGACAGTTGCAGCATTTGGGCTACTCTGCTGAAGGGACATGTCCTGCGATAACTCCATATCCGTGGTAAGATCACCTGGAGAGTGTGGTGCTACACTTGCTTTGGACTGCCTGCTTCTCTTGGTAGCCCCCGCACGAGCGAACGAAGGAGTCTGATGTCTGGCCGCATTGCCTGATTTTGCTTTTCTTGCACTTGTCTGTGGAGCAGTACCAAGATCTGCATCTTCAACCTCGCCCTCATCGATCCTCAGCATCTTTCCGAAATGCCGGGTCTCGTCATTCTTTACCCTCATGTCTAAATCTTCGGCAACGACATCAGATAACAGGGGGAATTTCATAGAGTGGTTCATGCCAAGCTTCGATCTGGTTGGCAAATCGACTGCATCTTGCAATACTAGCTTCAACAGCTGTGTCGTTACTGGTTCCCCGGGATGTATAGCTAATGCTTCATGATAGGCCAGGATCGCTTCTTCAGTTTGGCCAAGCATCATGTAGCAACTGCCAAGCGCCGAATGAGCCGTTGCACTCTGCGGATTGAGTTCCAAGGTATGTTTCAAGCTAGCAACAGCTTTCGGATAATCTCCCAATTTCCGATATGCTTGACCCAAATTCAGACGGGTAGTTGCCCATTGAGATGGTGAAGATTGTACAGATTCAGATTGATGTAAAGCAGCCTTCAGGAATCCAACAGCCGCCTCATAACTTCGATGGGAGGTAAGGTCGTCAGGATAGTGACAGAGCCAATCTTGCATTGTTCGGCACTCACTTTCCTTCGTAGTAATTGACTACCCCCATTTCGTTCAGAATGAGCGGGTCTGTTTGGCAGATCGCGTACGAAGCGTCGAGGTACTCGTGAGCTGCTTTGATATTTGACAGCTGCAGATATTGCATGCCGATAAACATAACTGGCAGATGTGATCTGATCACACACAATAGATCGATAGCCAAGATTTTTGCTCAGCACAAGTTTACCGTGAGGAAGATGTCGGGACTTACCCTTGAAAATGTCTTTGTGCTGTAGAATATGCGGTTATAGCCTGATCATGTTCTCCTTCCAGTGCAAACGAATGAGCAAAGCAAATCCAAGCAGGACCAAACCTGTTATCCAGCAATAGACCCTTGCCGAAATATCTCCTGCTTTCTTCCCATTTGTTTCCGGAGAAGTACCACAAGCCGACCGCATACCATGATATCACACTATCTGGTTCTCGGTCAACTAATTCATGAGCTATAAGAAATAACTTGGATCGCAGATTGGGGAGATGATGCATGCAGGCGAGATGGAGCGGAAAGGCAGCGGCATGTGAGTCGTGAGTCTCTAAGATCCTAGGTTATGCAGAAAGAACCAACGACAGATTAGTCGAAGGGTTCGAGTCGCGCAAACGACAGAGCATCCGTCTGGTGCCTTACTTGCTCGTCACTTGGTAACAGTCAGCGTATCGCATAGCACAATACAACTCATCGGCGAGCCCAAACAAGACATCAGGGTCTTCGGAAAGCCCGTATTCATCCATGAGCACGAGTCCACAACGTTCCATTTCTTCTCGGTGATCGTACTAGCAAGATATACTGTCAGCTATAGATCCTGCAGTCAGAAGCGATTTAGCTTCACCTTTCGTAGCCGTATTGTGTACATCATTTTGATGAATTCGGCATCTTCCGGCGTCTGTTGCTTAAATTGCAGGCCTTGCACGAAATTCCATTCTGAGCGCAATTGACCAGGTCAGAGTCGGCTTCGACAAGCAAGCATGAAAACGCCCTACCCTCATGCACGTGCATCATATTACCGCTCACGAGTGCGTCGAAGCTGTCATAGCATTTCACATCGATACTCAAAGCTTCCATGAAGCATTCTTTGGCGCGCTCTGCTGCATTCAGATGCAGCTGCACGAGGCCCCTCAAATGGCACATGGAAGCTTCGAACTGTTAATATGAGCTAAGTTTCTCTCTCTAAAGGGGCAGGACGGATTTATAGTGTTCACCTTGATGCCTCCATCGCCAGCCTCCCTTCCTGCAGCATTCGATAATCGCCCTCTCCCAGCTCGTTTGCTGCTGAAGGGGTTCACCTCGCCCAGCAAATCCATTGCGGCACTCCATTTCTCTTGCCTCACCATAGCTTGTGCTGCTAAATACCTACAAGCAACACTGATGTCTGTCAAGCGTATCTGTTTCGTTTTCCTGCCCGAGAGGTCATTTTGCACTTCATTTGGTTCAGAGAGATTTCCAAAAGTTATGAGACCTTTCTTAGCGTCAGCCTTGAGCGTTGATGCTTGACTTGTTGCTGTTCTAGGTGCATTAGGTAATGCTTGTGCACGTACGGTGGCTGAACTTCGAGGCTCTTCAGGTCGCTGCTCTGCATTTGCCTGCTCATCTTTGTCGAGCGTCATATCTTCTTCCTGAGCTTCGCGTTGCTTGCCTTTGTCCAGCCTTTGCTCGGCCTGTTCGTCCTCGTCATCTACTTCGACACGCCAACCTCCTACTAATACTCGTTCTGCCCGGCTGTACAGCCCAGCGGCGAAATAAGCCTGCGCAAGCCAGAAGCCATCGTTCGGATTCCTTGTCTTTGTGAATACCTTACTGCCCCAAAATATGGCTGTAGAGTATAGGTGCTGGTTCAGGGCATCATTTCGCCACACCCGCAGTCGATCTACTAGTTCCCACGACACTTCTCCAGACGTACTATCGGAGAAATACTCCTCATCTTCTTCGTCCAAGCCTTCAAGACCGTCGCGTGTGGCTTCCGTATGATATTGCGAATATGAATGGCTATTCTCTGGCGGAGAGGAGCTTATATTATCTGTGATGGAAGCGTCTCGACCGCGTGTGCCAGACGTCGACGAGGTAGACAAAGCCACAAACGAAGGGTTGTGCTGGACTCGCTTGGCGTGTGTACCTTGCTGACGTTGTATCGGAGTAGACACTATACGACTTCCAGTATGTGTTCGCAACGCAACACCTGACGGTATTGTCCCCAGGTCCGGTAGGCCATTTGTCACATCACTAGAATCACCTTGGGCGTAATCACCGTCGACATAAGCCTTCCTAGAGCGCGTACGTGGCCGCCGAGGCGCAGTACGGGGACTCAGCCCTATCGAGGAATTGTTGTGCTGATCGAGCTCGAGAATCAACGGAGACTCCGACCCTGTGCGATGCTTCCTCTGTCCAGTGAGCGACGCGCGTCTCGAATCGGTTGCGGATCTATCTGATGGACCTTCTGCAATGAACGAGTGTGGCTGCGCGGCCGACGAGCGAGATGTATGGGTTTGCACAGGTGTGGATGTCGAAGGTCCTGCTGCAGTTGAGCCCGCCGATGCTACGCGTCTGGATGGCCTCTGCGGGAGAGGCTTTCGAGACGATTGGCCATTACAGTCGTATTAGAAGTGTTCATTCGTGATGAAACGTAAACCTCACTAATGCCGGGCGCTCGCTGGCCATTCCTTGTGCAATGCTGCTGCCACCGATATGGATGTCGTTGAAAGCCAAGTTGCTTGATCGACCTTCACGAAGACGAACGCTTGACTTTTGTTCTATACCTAAACGTTGCAATTGCGAGTGCATACTCAAGTTGCTGTGAAGCATGGTGCAAGCCGGTCCATCTTCAGGCTATGTCCAGCCGAAGCAGGTCACATACTGTGGAGGTAAGCAAGCGATTCTGTCATTTTCAAGTGCGTGCCGCTGATTACCGCAATGCATTGCAGTCTGCTCGTATCCAGTAGAGTACTGTGCGTATGGATCCAAGCTGTCCAAATGCAAGAAGTGGCTCTCTGGCGCACACCCCGACCTGTTCACGAAATACTACGGCGATGACCCATCCAGCTCGAGCGGACCGGCAGGAGACGCCAAGGAGGAGAAAGATGACGCTGGGGACGCTTCAAAGACAGTCGATAAGATGGGAGCACTATCGTTAGAAGAAGAAGCATTGAAGAAGGAAGCAAAAGCAGAGCGTAAAGCAGCCAAGGCTGAAGCCCAGCGTCTGAGCAGCAAAATCCTTATCAAGAGGCAGGAACGAACAAAACGTAAGATGACAACGTCAATCCAAGGTTTGGAGATTTTTGGAATAGACTTGAAGAAGGCCAGCAAGCTCTTTGCGAACAAGTTTGCAACAGGTGCAAGTGTCAGCAAGAACCCTCAGGGAGATGACGAGATCGTCATCCAAGGCGATGTGGCATATGAGGTGGAAGAAATGCTGCTCAAGAAGACAGGCAAGGAGGGTGATACATTCGGTGGGAAAGTACCAGAGGATAATATCGAGATTATCGATGTTAAGAAGAAGAAAAAAGGGGAGGAGGAATAGCATGTGGCTGGTTATCGTAATCCCATATTCCCTCCGCTCGGGGGTACCGTTATTGAGCATGCTACTTTGATCAACACAACAACATGTCTGCAAACTATAATAATACTCATTCAGTTGGAGCTACTGATTCTCTTGACGATTTCCGGCAAGCCAGCATCCATACAAGACTGCTTCCACAGGTCAAGGATCAGCTGTTGATCGTTCCGTGCTTCATTCGGGATATCCGTCTTAAGACAGTTATCATCCCAATAGCTAGCCCAGTTCTCCTTCTGACCAGCTTCTTCCGAGAGGGCTGCGTAAAGGGTGGGTTTGGCTCCGGTCGCGGTTGCTGAAAATCATCTGCGTCAGGTGGCACAAAGTATATGCGAAACGATACCAGCTCACATCTACCAGCTAACTTGATAGCCCTGTCCGCAATGGTACTCAAGAACTTAGGTATATTGTAGTGAGCTTTGTTGGCCATGTCTGAGCCGACAAACCCGGGATATACAGCTTGTAACGCAATCTTGTGATCTTCCTCGTTAGGCGAGGCAAGAAGAAGGTCCTGATAATGTTTCATGAAGAGCAAGCCCATAAGCTTTGTGTTTCCATACACTTGCATGCCTCTGCAAAGCAACCGAAGGAAGGTGAGCTGGTACACTTCGCATGCGAATGTCAGTCCAGTTGGCCCACGTTTTGAAGCGCGAAAGCCCCTTCCAGCTGCTCTCTGGTATAGCTTCAGCGTTAAGGTTATCCATTGAGACTTTCCCCCAACTTGCGGCATTGCTGGAGACGAGTATCACGCGGGGAGATGGAGCTAGGCGTAGATAGGGAGTCATCAGGCGAATGAGCAGAAAATTGCTAAGATAGTTGGTCTACAAGCACGCAAGGGTAGTCAGTTGCGAATTTGTCTCGAAATACTACGATTGTAAATGGAATTAGCCCACTTGATATCCCTGCTCGAAACCATCAGCTGTGCGCTTGTAATCTGCAAATGTGGCGCCAGCATTGCATATGAGCAGGTCGAGTTTCCGGTCCTCTCGCTTGGCCCATTCCTCAGCCAGCTTTCGTACACTTGAAAGCTCTTGCATGTCAATAGACACAAGTTCTAGGTGAGCGGTGGGGTGGGCCTTCTTAATGTCTGCCATGGCAGCTTCTCCCTTGCTTTGATTGCGGCATGCCAGCACAACGTTGCAGGCCAGAGAAGCCTATGCAACAAGGATTTCAGTGCCTTCTAGTGGTCAAATGTAGAGTCACAAGTCACTAGATATAATGCAGTCGCATAGCCAATACCGACATTGGCGCCTATGAAGCGAGAAATGTCACGATCATTCAGATTCGCAAACCAGCAGTCAAATGCCATTCGAAGGCCAGGTAGACGCACCAGTAACGATTGCAGTCTTGCCTGCTAGGCTCGTCGATGGAGGGTCTTTGGGTGACATCTCGCGGAGAATTAGCCAGCAACCAGTTGTTTACTTCCAGAGTTACCAGCTCAGCCCCGGCGGTGGCGACTGTGTCACGGCGGTCTGGGGTTCCCGGAGAAGGTGGCAATGCCAGCGCAGACTATCCTTATACACGTGCGGTGGCCTTCGGACTGTATGTGTTAATAGTGGAACAAAGAGTCTAGTAGGGCAACTCTGATAGGCTATACAACACCCAAATCTCCGCCCAAGTACAATTCAACCGCTTCCGAAAGTTGCAACTGCTGGGAGCGAGATCTCTGGAAAACTAATCGGGCACAAACAAACTCGAGTTAGCACCAGGTCTTTCATTGTGACGCGATCCTGTCAAAAAATATGATGAAAGAAGACCGGCTTCTCCGACAAGGATGCGATAGTTTCGAGGATCCTCAGGGGCTTCTTCCCCGTCTCTACTTGTCTTCTTTATGACTGCTGGAACAAAGGCAGGCTTGTGTCAGTCGGGAGGGGCTATGACCTGTGCTGGACGGTCTCTTCTCCAATGATGTGGACCGTGCATGTGAGCTGGACCAGATATAGTCCAGTTGCAGCCTAGATGGGCGGTCAGCTGTGTCATTCCTCTATCCGCTTGCGAGATCCCATCTATTGCAAAGATTGCAAGTGCTATGCCTTTAGTTGACAAGCCTTTAGTTGACAAGCCTTTAGTTGACAAGCCCGCTTTCAAATACGTTTTGATCTCGCTGTCTTGCTGGCTGCCATATCTGGCGCAAAGTAGCTAGGCCACTCGCTAAGCACGGTGGGATTGTATTTCCTGTAGCATAATTCTTTGCCGTATCATATACCTGATGGCTGGGGCTAGCAAGCTCATGTTTCGCGCGAGGTAGCAACTGATTAGTGCACTCTTGTGAGGTTTAATCTCATGAAGAATTAGTATTGGCGTCAAACTACGAATCAAGCATTATCATTTCGAGTATGCTCTCAAGATTGTAAAGTAAGAATGTAGAATGTATAAAATGTGACCGTTTGAGGGTGCTCACAAAAGATTGCATCGATTGAAAGAGAGTCAGGCTGAAAGTATACGACATAGCGGATGCGCAGAGTAGCCTGATGCTAATGACCCATTACTCAGCTCAACCTGCTCTTCTTCGGACTAGGACTCGGAGGACTGGTCAGCCTAACGCCTCGTCTCTGTTGTTCACCGTTGGTCTTCATAACGTCGTCCTTGTCGTCGCCGGTTAGATCGATAGGTCTTAGATCAGGCACCGACTTGCTAGATTTGGGTGTGCCGTTTGAGCCAGAGTTCTCTTGCTCCTCGTTCTTTGTGGTTTCCGTCGCAGCAGCATCAGAGGTTGACGCACCGCTAAAGAAATCGCGTAGGCTCTTCTGTCGTGCGTCGTATTGTTCTGAACCGACTCCACCCTTTGTACGTTTCAGCCCTTCCAGATGCGTCGTGACATTTGCGTGAGTCTGCTTAATAGTCACCTTCGGCAATGATTGCGAACCGAGAACCTCGTGGTAATGTGGGGGTAACTCGGTAGCTAGGAGTTCGGGTATAGGAGGATCAGGTAGCGGTGAGGATGGAGAATGGAAATTCGGTGGTAGGGTTAAGACGAATCGAGTCCATCCAGTCTGTACGAGAATATATTTCAGCGCAACTCCATATATGTAGCAGTGAATAGCGACTCACGTTTGTATGGCCAGATCGTCGTTCGTCTGAAGGAGGCTGTCAATGACATGCTATAACGGAGCAAGCTCATCGACTCACATTGTACCCTCGGATCCTGAAGGCGGTGTAGCGCATAAAGAAGCTCCGATATCATCTGGATATGGTCGAAAGTGATGATCAGTTGGCTATTTGAGCATAGCCGATGAACTATCGTTATACATACGATTCCGTGTGCAACGAGAACTATGTGTTCCTTCTTGCCTTCAGAATTTTTGGCACTCTTGACGAGCCATGGTACGACACAGCGTTGTATGATCTCCTGAGCGCGCTCGTGTACGTCTTCCAGACTTTCGCCCTGTTCAAACTTGTACCCTCTGTTATGGTAGCTGTTAGTGCTCGTTGCAAAGCCAGTCTTCCAGTTCTGCCCTTCTGCTAGACCGAAGTATTGCTCTCGCAGCTTGTTTGTCGTCGTCACCGTCTTCGGCAATAAGTCTTCGACGGAGGTAGATGCCGTCCGCCCGGTGGCGGCTGTGGGCGAAGGAACAGGCGGAGAAGCAGCTGCTGAGGAAGAACAGCTAAGGTCGTCGATGTATTCTGGTACAGTCGCAGCGCTCGAGTATGTTCGATCTGTGGAAGCGAGCGAAGATGGTCCTGCGGATGTTTCCGCTATTTGTTCTTCGTCAAGCTCGCCTGCGGCGCGATCAGGCGTGGAGGTGCCATTGTTGTACAGTGATGATGCAGGTCTGGAGGCACCCCGCTCTGCAGCTTGTGCATCATCCCCTGGCATATCTTGCTGCAGGCGACTCAGAAGACTCTTGTTCTGGGTCGCAATCTGCAGCGCTGTCCAGTGCGCCCGCTTCAGGTCTGACGCGTAGATCTTGGAAATGTAGACATCTTCGAAAGACTTGCCCAACCGGCGCGCTTGGTTCATGCCTACCGACAGTAGCAGAGGATAATGCTGAAATCAGTCGCAAGCCAAGGTACTTGTAAGCCTGCCCATCTTGCAGATCTTCGCGTACCATGTGTAGTAAGAGGTGCATCACGATGGCCTACAAGAAAGACGAGAGTTGGATACAGGTCAGCTTCCGAAGTCAACTCGACGTTGAGCACTGACATCTTACCTGCCCACAACGCCTTGAGATTGTCCGTTGACTGTAGAATACGGAAAGCGATTGCGCCACGTTTCCATAATCAGCAGGCCTCCCATGCCTGGCCCGACACTGCTGCGCCTGACCTACCTCGCCATGCCTCACCAAGGTGAGTATCAGCGTCATTGTCCTATATTTGTTGTAGTCTTATGGAATGGTACTATAGTCTGAAAGAGTCCGGTACTAACATTGGCAATCACTTGGTGGTCAGGGTGGCAAAGCTCGATCAGACGTTTCATCGAGAACAAAGTGTCTGAGTGTGCGCTCGCAGCTTCTTCAGGCTTGATCTATTGGGAAAGAAAATCTACATCCTAATCGACCCGGTCTCATTATACATTATTCCACAAGAACATGCGGCGGAAAGACGACAACCAGAACAACAAAGATCGGGTGCCATTAGCAGGAACCTAGAATACCTAATGCTTTTCGAAGAGCGAGCTCGAGCAGCGACATGGATATCGTCTAGAGCACAGCCCCCATCCCTGACCGTGACTTCAGACCTACGGAGAAGCAGCTAGCAGAAAAGTAATACGCAGTAGATAGCCGCATTTGATACCGACAGAGAACCGGCTTCCGAAGGTCCTCATGCTGTTGAGCAGGATTTCTTGGCTTGCCATTTTGGTTTCTTCTGAGTTCGTACCACGTTGGAACATCTTGAAGAGAACGGACTCAAAGTTCGGGCGAAAATGCACACGGATGACGGCCAATTATCGGATTTGCGGGCCGGTTAGTAGATTTGGGAGGGGTGAATATACCTGACCATTAGTTCTAACGCTGAACAGGCTGTGCAGGCGACGACGACCCCTGGATTCGCTTGGGTAATAGGGTGGTAAACCGTCGACATAGAAGTACGAAGCTTTAGGCTTCGACTTCGCTCACCATCTTGGCTATCTGAGTTGTGTGCATATGTGAGTACTACTCGCAGTGGAGTAACAGACTCAAGGTGTGCGATGGAGAAGCTCCCATAGCAATTACAAGCTTTGAGGACATATTGCGTGCCTGGCACAGGAGGCCGCCGTGGTCGCGTACTTGATTGTCATGTGCATTGGCGTTATGAGGTTCGTAGACATATTCAGCGCACTCCACTACTACGACAATATGGAACGTCTCCGTTTCGTTTGTTTCAGTGTCATTCCATGTCATCGATGTTGCCGTCTGTCAATAGACTGTCTCCCTCAGGTGTCGAGCGCTGTTCGACTGGGCGCAGCTGGAAATTGTCGTTCTGTGCTGCTTTGGTCGCCAAGGCAGCAAGAAGCTCAGTCCTAAAGCCGTGACTGTGACCGGAATCGTGAAGAACCTGGAGATTGATCTGCATGAGCTAGCTGTCGAATAGAAAGGCCATACAAGTAACGCTGTTATTATAAGGTGCGTATGGACAAGATATGTGCTGTAAACCTCCGGCTGTATGTTCGTGAGCTCTTTCAGGGCGATTGTACGCAGATAAGGTCAGGGATACGTCGCAATCTCGACTTGAGCCCCAATGAAATATAGTGTGGAACCAACTGTGACTGACCATTCACATGTAGGACTGACTTCTGGAGGCAGTTTGATAAGAATGCTCACCCCATAGAGCGCCGGAAAGGCTACGCACCAGGCTAAATCATGCTGTGGCCGTAGCTACTTCGTCTTTCTACCCTGAAGCTTGGACCATCAGTAGCGTGAAAGTCCAGAAAGGGTTCTACCCATTGCCGCAATAGTGGTATATACTTCTTGCAGGAAAAGAGGAGTGCGTCCCAACTGTTGAGGCTTTAGTAACCAACGACGTTGCCAGTAGCTTGTCCGATTTAGGATGAGATCCGCGTCGTCTGGGGTGCAGTTGCAGATAAGGTGTCTCTGGGATAATCATAGGGCGATCATCCGGTAGTGCTGTGCTGGACACGGGTGCTGGTACAACAGGAGGACTTGTACAAGCAGACTTCCCGATAGACGAGTGCCGGTATGGAGCGGTGCCCTCGTGGCAGGCGGAAGAGTTGCATACCTCAATTCTGGCCTTTCTTCTCCCTCTTTCCTGCAGAGCAATCGGCACGAGACTGACGCTCGGAAGCGATAAGGCTGCAGATGATCCAGTCTTGCGGCAGCAATGCGCTGAGCGGGCCATCGACGAGCACCCCGTCCAGAGCAAAGCGGTCGACGCGCTCGAGACCGAGATCACTGCGCAATCCTCGCTCCAGGAAGAGGCGGAAGGCCATGCCAGACGAAGGGACTCTGTCGAGAGTCGACGAGCAGGACAACCAAGCCAGCAACGGCAGGCATCCGAGCGGAGGAGTATGGGAGCTGCTCGCGAGATGGGGAGGATTCTCGGTCGCGCGGAACAGGCGCCAGGAGCTGCAGCCTCCGCAGCCCTCTTCCAGCAAGCCTGGTCGAACACATCACGAACACCAGCCGCCGCAACGGCCGAATGAGGGCAACTCAACCACATTCGATATGTCGCGCGAGCCAGACGAAGACATGCTCTTCCTGGCTTCACCTCGTCGGCCGGGCCTTATGACCTCAGCTTCATTCGGCTCAAACAGTGAAGCTGGATTTCGCAGAAGGCGTGACCCAATGTACAACGAAGGAGTAGGTGGCTCCCCGCAGCTATACTGTACAGCCCACTAAAAGTGCGTGTGTAGTCGCAGCAACGGCAAAGTGCCCGGCGAAAAAGACAGCTAGCTCTTCATGGGGGCATCGATGTGGCTTTACATAAGAATAGCTCGACGCTTCATCCGAATGCTTCGACATCTGGCGATACATCAATCAATACCCTGCCAAGCCCGACATCTTACAGCAGGGTCAGCGGCTCCAAGTATCCGCATGCAGAGCCCGATAATCGTTCTGGAGTTTCTTACAGTCCTGGTACGTCGATGCCCACTTGTCTGCACAAAACGAATACTGACGGTCTTCTCGCTTTAGTCTACAACAGTACGTTTCCCTGTATATTGACACAGGAGTCTGTATTGACCTTATTCTATGTAGCGTCTCATCTCGGCCTCGATAAATTCAAGGCGTTAACCGGAGGTGATTACTTCGGGCTGCCGATAAGTTCAGCACGGCGCGCCAAGGTCACAAACCGTGACAAGCTGGTTCAGCGGAGGTTACCTGTAAGTCAATTGCTACCTTGCGGTGTGTTCCAGCCCTGTCTTACACGACTCGAATTCGGCGTCTGTGCAGCCCCAGCAACATGTAGACCATTTCAACAACACCTTGGAGGTAGCGAAAACTGCACTTGGTAGCCCCAAGCCTTCGTCTACAGGTTCGCAAGTGTTTAGGAGAACACAGCTCAGGGATTCGGATACCAGCGAACGCATCAATGACTTAACGAGGCGCAGAAGAATCGTAAGCTTCGCGTTCTATGCATCAGCGCCCCTTGTTGTCTGATATTCACCTCGCCTGTTGCCGGTACCAGTGGCCAAAGGACATGCCGTTGGAAAATGAGCAAATCATCAAAGCCGTACTCAAGACGCCAGGTGTCATATCAACCCTACCGGCAGCTGAAGTGGCTCAGAAGGATATCGTAAAGCTCCTGCCGGGCGAATGGCTTAATGATGAAGTCATCAATTTCTACGGGGTAATGGTCAACAGACGTTCAGCAGAGGCTAAAGCGAGGAGAGACAAGAAGTTGGCCGAACCAGGTGATGAAAATCTGCTTGATGTGCATGTTTTCACCAGCTTCTTCTTCCAGAAGTTTGTGAATGCTGGTTATGCTGGCGTCAGGAAGTGGACCAAGAAAGTGAGTAGTATGGAAATAAAGGTGGAAACCGGCCCTGACGCCCCAAGCCATTTAGTTTGACCTCTTTAAAAAAGACATCATTATCATGCCGGTCAACTTGGGCAACGCGCACTGGGTCTGTGCTGCCATCAATATCGAAAAGCAACGCTTCGAATATTACGATTCCATGGGAAAAATCAACCTACAAGTGCTGAATGTAAGTCGACTCGCTAGGGAAAGAATCCTAGCCGGCACCAGAGACTTATTCGCCTATCTGAAAATAGAAACTCCGGGAATACGTCAAGGCAGAACACCTAGAGAAGAAGAAGACGCCAATTGATCTGGACGACTGGGAAGATTATCATAACCCGAAAACACCACAACAAGCCAATGGTTACGACTGTGGCGTCTTCACATCTCAATTTATAGAATGCCTCAGCAGACGAGACGGACACTTCGATTTTGACCAGAAAAATATGCCGTACCTGAGGAAGAAGATGATACACGAGATAAAGATGATGGAGTTCAGTGCTGAACAATGGTCCAACCCCAATGCATAATCGCACACGTCCAGATTAGAGCGGCCGGAAGAGAGGGCATGAGGAATTTGAGGGCCGATGATGCGTTGATTTAGTAACATGTGATCCGTCTGGAGTTCAAGTCAGTCATGTTGGAAGTCAGTTAGTGTCTAACGCAGAAGTCACTGGCGAAACTGTATCAATCAATATCCGTGCCATCTCCGTCTTGCTCCGGCTCGCTTTCTTCTTCGGCTTCGTTGTCCTCTGGCTTCAACTAGACTTCTTCTTCAGACTCAACCTCATCGGCGGTCCAGCGATGTGTACGCATCTGACAGGATGAAGCGGATGACGCTGAAGAATTTGCTCTTGCCAGCACCATTACGACCGACTACGACGGTGACTCTCTCACTGTATATTGAGGATGTTCGCTGTAGAGCGCATATCCCGGGCGAGACTACGCAAACTGCATCATGGAGTCGCGTATGTCTTGCGCCGGTTCTGCCAGAAGCTCACCTGAATGGGTCTACAACAACAATAACGCGGCAGGTTTTGAAGGCTTGGATGGCCAGCTTCTCGGATGTGTAGCATAGACCAGCTGCCGGCCTGGCAGGCTGTTGCTGCTTTCTCCTTTAGTTGCCTATCTTCAACGCGTCCGAGATGTAAGCTGTAAACGTGATCAGGAGGAGAGAAGGACACAGCGAAGAATAAACTCATCAGCGATTCGACAGACTCGCACGACAGATCAGTGTTCCAGCTTGTCCAATCTCTCAGTAACGGCCTTATGTGCTTTCATGTCGACATTCTCGTGCAAAGGTGCGGGCTGCTCCAGGCTTGATGACGAGCTTCTGCTAGCACTGCTGCATGGACAATAGAAAAGAAGCAGGAGACACAGACGGCGTGAAGCGTTACGCCGACGCCTCTCCAGTCTTAGCCGCTACTCGTATGTGTGTGTCGACGCGTACTGGTCCATCGCTCGTCAATACCATTGCCCATCATGAATGGGTTGCTCCGGATGAATGAATGGCTTGCGCTGGAGCTGCCGCATTTTATTGCTCCTGCTCGAGAGAGGGCTGTGTCACAGGAACTGGTTGGCTGTGTTGCTGTAGTTGTTCGCAATTGTCTGGGTGAACAGTATATGGGTCAGGTTAGAGTGGAGCAAAGAAGCGGGAGAGCGGTCTCGCAAGCGTCACGACACATCCTCGCTGACTCTCCAGGAGGCGTCAGCAGGGTCGACATACTTCAGAAGAATGCAAGTACAAATGGCTGCACAGCTCAGAGCGTGAGTTACCGCTGCCTGGTCATTCTCGAATGCTTACTTTTCTCGTTCAAAGTGCTGGAGTGGCGGCAAGATGCTGGCTTACCACGTCCGAGCAAGCTACAATTCTCCCGTACTCGAAGCGATTCGCTCAATGCGCAAAGATTTTGATGCTCGACAATGGCGCATCGCAACTGTTTCGCAACCAAGCCGAGATGCATCCCTGTCAATTTGTTGGTGTTATTATTTATTTCAAGATTGGCGAGCGTGTCGGACTATTTCAGACATATAATCCATCACAACCTCTGTCATTTTGCAATCCTTGATCCCCTGGGCATTTTCGCGTTCCAATTCCTTCCCAAACGTCATTCCCATTGTCTCCATCATCTCCTTCGAATACAATTCGATGACAGTAGTGACTAGATACTGTCTGATGCAGGGCTGAGCATGTATCTTCCTCCACTTCCATCTAGCTCCTTCCATGCAATCGATGGATAAGTCAGGTATTCGGGCTAACGCCTCTCTCGAGATAACCTGATAAGGACCAGGAAGTTGTTGACAAGGATCGCAGACCACGAGCCATCGAGGCCCGGCGTCAAGCAGGCACATTCGGATGTGCCTTACTGTGACATACGGCACAACTCCTCTTGATAATGTGGAGATACGTCTCCTTCCAGGTTTTGCAATGTGGCGATTTCCTGGCTGACTTCAAGACACGACATCTTCTTTCCCATTCCTTGTCTTCATCAGAGTGAGTGTCGAAGTAAACCAACATCGAACTCATGAATGTGTATGGATCGTTGTCGAAATGGCAGAGAATCATCCAGCGGACTTCAGCTGGAAGCTGCATGCAGGGGGATGATGATGGCTGAAGTCCCGGGCTCACTCCCTCCTCATTTGCGTGTTCTGTGGCTTGATACATGCACCGTACAGATCGACCCCTCAGATACTTTGCTGCGATCAGATGAAAAGTAGGCTTGGGCTCACTGGACATGTCTACGACGATTAGAGGAGGTCGGTAGACAGGGGCTTCGGGGTTTGCTCTTGTGGGGTTGCCAACAGGCTGTATCAAGCAGCGAGGGCATGTTGATGTTATCAGTAACTACAGGAGTGGGTTTAAGATGATGATTTAGTGCGATGGCTGTGCAATGTATAGCCACAACACCAAATCATCATCTCAAACCCACTCCTGCAGTTACTGTTAGAAGAGGAAGAGAGGCAGAGAATTAAACGAGGCGCTTTTAAGGACGATTTGCCACCAACATCTCGACCACGCCGAAGAGCGACTGCAGCGGTCACATAGGAAAGATCACAAGGCCTTCTAGGCTTTCTCAGCAATACTCATGGGGGATGACTCTGTGACGTCCTCCCCTTTTGCAGAGCTAAGCGACACTGGGCTGCGATCCGGGATTTTCGGCAATCGGCCGGACCCTCGGGCCAAAGTGTATTTCAGAAGGCATCTTTCGAAATTTGGTGTAGCAGCAGTATGGAGGCTATTGAGGCCATTGCAATATATTCTTAGTAGAAAGCAATAGACGCTGGACTTGCACAATCATTCCCGTTCAGACGAAAGCCGCCGTGTATGACGGCTTGTGAGAACGTCGACGCGCTCCGTGCGCTCTGCGACGCTGCTCGAAGTTTCGGCATGACTGCCATGATCGTGGGCGAGCGAAGACCTGCGGGACAGAAAATCTCAGAGCCCCATGATGAACAGTCAAAACGGCATTTAGGCTGGTCAACACCTGATAATTGCTGAAGGAAACCACAATGTCAGCTCAGCTTTATGCTGTTGATCAATCTTGGTTTCCTGTCATCCTTTCGCGGTTCTTCCAGAGGCATTAGCATTTCATCGAAAGACAGGCAGTTTCTCATGACCAGCCTGAGTAAAGTCCCAACTGGGAGCGATGTTCCTTCCACACTGTCTTGCTCAGTGCACCATAGATCCCCACTGAGGCTCCCAGGAAGAAGATTCTTGGCATCAAGGAAAGTCAAGCGGGACAGTCAGGCTCGCTCGAATTTCGGTTCGGTCCACATGATCGAGGTATGCTTGCCGTATCTCTGCTTCCATACAATTGGTACGGCGAATCCGACGTTCATGACAACTCAATGCATCCTACATGAGAACGTTGCAGCGAAGATTTATGACCAAGCTATGGAAACGGCAGATACCGATCCGACGTGGACATGTACCTCGATCATCTTGCGAGGCTTCTCCCACGGAGCTGGGTGTATCTTATCGTAACCATAGCCTGCATCCTGAGCTTCTACTTAAACTAAAACGGTAGGGTCTACCCAACCCCAACTATTAAAGAAGTAGCCTAGCAGAGCAATGCTTCTATCGACCAGCCCGCGCCGCCACCACAGGATTGCTAGCACTCTTCACGAACTCGTATGCATTTTCACGAGCGATGCGCGTATCGTACTGACTTTCCGATTATCGAATATGACTCCAAAGTAGGTGTCTGCACATGGTAGAAGTTCGGATCGGAAAGTGGTCGTGATGAATTGAGTGAATCGGACAGATTCGGATCATGTCTGGAGGCAAGGGATGGGCATCAGTAATTCCAGTTATCATGTAACACAATGGTCACTATCCTGCTTACTCGCAACGGCTGTTCTCCTATCCGCGTCCAAATTTGCGTCAATCTTGTCAAAGAGATAGAAAGGCGCTGGATGACATTTCTGGATAGAATCGATGAGGGCTGGCGCAAAAGAGACTTCTGACCTCCAGAGAGCTGTTGATTGCGAAAACCTTCGTCTGATTTCGAATGTAAGGAGACTTCGATGCTTGTTCCCGCATACGACTCTATCACTCTTGCTGCTTTATGCTTTCCCTTCCTTTCGGCGTTCTTTGATCCGCTGGATCGCCTGTTGGTCTGTTTACTGTGCCCATTATATTTGCCATTGGGCTTACTCTTCTTATGACTTTCTACTTGGGATATGCCAAAAGTCATCTGTATGTACGAACGTTGCATGTGGCCCTAGTCTGCGCTTCGTGGACGACAGTGTCACAGTTATATTATACAATAATGGTACACATTAAAAACCACCATCAAGCAACTCGGAAACAGCTGGCTAGATGAAGCCGAGCCACCTCAACACAAATACCCAAAACACCAGTATCAGGAACAGCATCCCTGAAGTAGAAAACTGCGTTAGCTTGCAAGGAAGGCACATACGCTAACCCGTTGTAATGATGCTTACAATACCACCATCTGCCGCCTTGCCGCGCTGCCATGCGGTTCATACGGTTGAAGGTGCCGCTTAAGAAGCTCCCCGCGTTCTCAAACGAGTCGTTCTACATTCATCCAGAACATAAGCTTTATGGTTTCCGCCGCAGATTTAGATTGGTCTGAACATACCATGCTATTAAGCAGCTTGGATTGATCGCGCACTTCATTGCCGATATTGATGGTGATCTGGCGATTAATCGCGTCAGAGAGTCTAACAGGCACATAGGTGACTTGATGCGCCTCTCACGTCTTTCAACAGCTTGACCTTAGCACCTAAACCTTCCAGCTCTTCCTCGTTCTGGCTTTCTAGATCTTCGGCTGTGCGTTGGCTTGCATACTGAGAATTGCTTGAACTGGGTCGACCATATGGGCTATTGGACCCTGAAGCCATATCGTAACCTCCGTTGCCGTATGAGCTGCCATAGCTGTAGTTGCCGTACGGATCGGATGTATTCAAGTGTGCTTGGCTTGCTGGCGAACTCGAGCCGAGCAGGGCATTTCGTTTGGATAAAGTCGACTCGCCCGTGGCTCCGGCGGGAGTCAGGTAGCTTCGTCTAAGCGAATGTATGGTCAGGCCGCCGAATTATGCGTGTTTAAGATTGCGCAGCATGATGTAAAGTGGATGATGTCGTCGACGTGGAGGCGCACGTATACTTTAGCTTGTCGATTCAGACATCAAGAAGGGCTGAAGAAAGCGCACCTTGACATGATTCCCAGATAACCATCTAGTGCTATCGTTCGCACTATCGTTTGCTGTTCTGATGTGTCATTGTAGGCTGCTTTATTAGCGAGTTGTCTGCAGTCAAGGACTGATGATCGAGAACTTCAGTCTTACGACACGCGGGTCAGCTTGTTAGCTTTCATAAAGACCACGACTGCATGTCCAGTATCAGGTTCGGTATTTCAGGACTGCAAGATGGCCAACAGCCTGAACCAGGCCTCTGCTGCTTTTCGAGCTCATTTGGAGACCTTGGTCAGATCAACGTCTGCAGGAGCACTTTGTGACACCGACGAAGAAGCTATCCGCATTCTCGAGCGAAAGTATGCCCAACATGGACAACACACATTCACCGACCAGGATGTCGAAAATTATCTCCAGTCGCAATGGCAGGATCTCGAAGACAACATGCACGTTAAGGCTGATGACGAGGACGACCAGGCTGAGGAGCCTGAAGTATTGCGATGGCTCAGACAGTGCGCGTAAAGCTTTCATCCGCAAAACATAACGCTAACTTGTCCGTTCACGGCTAGAACCCTGCCATCAAGCGCCAACTATGCATCAGTTGCGGCTTTGCTTGATTCGCCTGGCCGTACCGATGATGAAATAGTGTCAGATCTGTTAGATCTAATTGGTTTCGACCACATCGATCTGTTACCTACTCTAATATCTCGTAGAGCTGAAGTCAAGGCTGCTGTAGCGAGTCAAAGCAACGGGGTAGGCTCATTACTCATGACGGTTCAGACGAAGTTGCATACATCATACTGACTTCTTGCGAGCAGCTGGCCGACAAGCTCAATCATCTGAGCTTGGGTGGTACACCCACCCTTCAGACACCGATAGAAAGTGATTCAGATGCCCGGGAAACTTTTTTTGACGGAAATCGAAATGGACAAGGTCGCAAACAGCGAGGCAAACAACGGAAGGACGGCAAGCCGAAAGAACTCAAATTTGCCTTGCATGCGGGCATGTCAATAGAGGAGCTAGAACAGAGGCATCTCGAAAAGTTGGAAGAAGCAGCAGCAAGACCGCTCGTGTCGAATAAAGATGGCGTAAGGCTTGCAGTCGAATTTCAATACATTATCGAAAGCTGACAACTTACCTTACAGTATGTCCACCAAGAAGCTGTCCGTTATCCTCACGTTTATGCGAATCACGCAGCTGCGGAGGCAGCTTCTGCTTTTGGCAGCAAATTATTGCTACCAGTAGGTACAACGAAGACAGAGTACGATCATTACTCAGAAACGTCGATCCCCACACCGGCCAAACATCCATCGGCATACACAGCCAAACTTCTACCTATCAGTACCCTGCCCGACTTAGTTCGCCGATCCTTTCCCTACAAGGAACTCAATCGGCTTCAATCACTGGTCTACCCGACTGCTTATGGAACAACAGAGAACATGCTTGTTTGTGCGCCTACTGGTGCTGGTAAGACTGATGTTGCGGTACTTACTGTCCTCCGCGCGATAAGCATGTATGCCGATGTGCGGCTGACCGATGGCAAGATGCGCAATAAAGAATGGAAAGTAGTTTATGTAGCACCCATGAAGGCGTTAGCCAGCGAGATCGTGGGCAAAATGAAGAAAAGATTCAGCTGGTGCGGCCTGGCCGTGAGAGAGTTGACAGGAGATATGCAACTTACGCGACAAGAGATAGCGGAAACGCAGATGATAGTCACCACGCCGGAAAAGTGGGACGTTGTGACCAGAAAGACGACAGGCGAGGGAGAATTGGCTAGTGTACGTCTCTAGACCGAGCAAATCTCTCGCAAAACTAATCAAATATCTATACAGCGCTTGAGGCTACTCATTATCGACGAAGTACATCTATTGCACGAAGATCGAGGCGCAGTATTGGAAAGCATCGTTGCAAGGACTCTACGACAGGTCGAGTCAAGCCAAACACTCATCCGCATTGTGGGTTTATCTGCGACACTACCGAATTACGTCGATGTTGCAGACTTTTTGCGGTAAGTTGGTTACTTCGTCAGATCCCTTTATGTTGCGTCTGACGTATGTTTTCTTCCCGGTTCAAAAGCGTAAATCCCTACAATGGCATGTTCTTCTTCGACAGCTCCTTTAGACCTGTGCCCCTGGAGCAGCACTTCATCGCAGCGAAGGGCAAGCCAGGAAGTCAAACCTCGAAGGATAATCTGGACCATGCAACATTCGACAAAGCCCTGGATCTGATCAAGGATGGGCACCAAGTCCTCATTTTCGTGCACGCCAGGAAGGATACGGTCAAAACTGCGCAGATGATCAAGGAGAAGGCTATTGCTGAGGGAGAAATGGACCTTTTCAATGGCAAAGACGACCCGAAATACGAAAACTTCAGAAGAGAGTTGAATATGAGTCGAAATCGAGAAATGAAAGAGTTGGTGGATGTGGGAATTGGCATACACCACGCTGGAATGCTCCGTACCGACCGGAACCTCAGCGAGAGACTCTTCGAACAGAACGTGACAAAGATCTTGGTCTGTACGGCGACACTTGCGTGGGGTGTCAATTTACCTGCATACGCAGTTATCATTAAAGGCACACAGCTGTATGACTCTTCGAAGGGAGCTTTTATGGACTTGTCGGTTCTAGATGTATTGCAAATGTTCGGAAGGGCAGGACGACCGCAATACGAGACGCACGGCGTTTCCTACATTTGCACAACAAGCGATAAAGTGGATCACTATATTACGGCAATTAGTCAGCAAGTTCCCATCGAGTCTAAATTCATAGAAGGTCTGGTCGACTCCTTGAACGCTGAAATATCCTTAGGCACCGTGTCAACGGTCGATGAAGGTGTGCGGTGGCTGGGTTACACTTTCCTGCATGTGCGCATGCGGAAGAACCCTTTAGTTTATGGGCTTTCTTCAGCCGACCTCTTCAACGATCCCGCGCTAGGCACCCGACGCCGCGAACTTATCATCAAGGCTGCCAAAATTCTTGAACGCAACGGCATGATACAATACGACGAAGCAACTGGACAGCTTGTATCGAACGAACTCGGACAGATTGCATCAAGATATTACTTACGCTCGGCAAGTGTGGAAACCTTCAACAGCCTATTCCGACCAACTATGACCGAAGCGGACCTTCTAGCTCTGCTGGCGAAGAGTTCCGAATTTCAGCAGGTAGCGGTGCGCGAATCTGAGGCTGAAGAGCTGAAAAACTTGGTAGAGAACGTTATTCCTTGTCAAGTCAAGGTAAGACATTTTCTTGCCAGTAATGAGCATATCGGCATCTCTAAGACTGCATTCGAACGGAACTAGGGTGGTACGGACACGTCTGATGGAAAAGCAAATGTCCTTTTGCAAGCCCATATTTGTAGAGCCGCCCTACAGGACTTCGCTCTTATATCGGACATGGGCTACGTAGCTCAAAACGCTGGTCGTATCGCTCGCTCGTTGCAAGATATTGCCATGTCACGCAAATGGTCTCAGACAACGGCCTCGCTGTTGTCAATTTGCAAAGCTGTCGAGAGTGAGTACTGCAGTCTGGCTTCAACGACTCTAGTTGAGATTTTGTGCATTTCAGAGCGTCTCTGGCCTTGGTGTCATCCCCTTGAGCAGATGTCTCTATCGGGAGACCTGATATACAATACCAAGCAGTGGGCGGATGACCTTACCATAGAAGAATTGGTCGAAATGAGCGCTTCAGAGCTTGGAAAGCTCATTCGCATGAACGAACGTCTAGGCGAAGTCGCATTGACGGCGGCAAAGCAATTTCCGCGTTTGGATATCACCCCGAAACTCCAGCCTCTCTCGAGCGATCTGCTTCGAGTTGTATGCGAAGTCACCCCGGCGTTCACTTGGAACGATAAGCTACACCACCGTACAGAATGGTTCTGGATATGGCTGAGTGATGCCGAAGACCAGGAAATACTGCAGATTACGAAAGTATCGGTCAAGCCGAATACCACGACCATTCGTGTTGATTTCAACATCGCTCTAGCTGACAAACCTGAAATGCTGAATGTTCGCATGATGTCAGACACTTGGTTAGGAAGTGAAAGCACGATAAGTGTCCCCCTCAACGATCTCATACTTCCACCCCAACCTCCCGCGAAGCGGAAGATCCTTGATCTGCCATTCCAGGAGAATCAGGTCGATCCGAGACTGGCAGAACTTTTACGCACCCGCAAGGGTCTACAAAGCGCCTTCGAAATGCAATGCCTTCACTCGCTATTTTTTAGTCAGGCAAATATCCTAATAGCTGCACCGGTGTCTAAATCTCGAGATCAGTTGATTACCGTGCCCATTTGGTAAGTGCTCGCACAAGCTTATCCCCAACAAACGATCCCTTACCTTTGTTTTCAAGGCGTTTAATCAAGACTCGGGAGCAGTCCATTACTCTCGTTCTAGCCCCTGGCAATGCACAAGCACGGCAGCTCCACAAGTACCTCTCGGATGACCTAAGCTTCGCTGTAAAGAAATATAACATCGATGTCCGGCTGGCAACAAGGCAAACAGTTTTCGACGGTATAGCTGGATCAGCAAGAAATATCGGCGCACATACCATCATCATCTCTACCGCACGAGCAATACAGCGGCTCATCGGTCACGACAACGACTCGATCATATGTTCAGCCAATCTAGTAATAGCCTGCGATCTTCATAACCTTTCAGCAGAGTATGAATTCGCTTTATCGTGCATTGATCGCTCGTCTTCGGCATCGCCGCGAATTGTCGGTTGTAGTGCACCACTGCTCGATGCAACGAGTCTCGCAGACTGGCTGCACGTGAATCGGGTACACCTTTATTCATTCAATGCCTCCGCGCGTCCGTACCCGGTCATTACATCATTCACAACCTTCAATTTACCGTCCTCACCCGGCATGCTGAAGGCGATGATCAAACCGGCCTATGAAGCTATGCGCTCGAATCTCGGCTCCACTATTTGTTTTGTTCCTCATAGGAGTCAATGCTATACCGCGCTGGCGGATTTCCTTACTGCTAGCGCAACAGACATGAACAAGCTGGTTGAAATGGATGAAGAACTGCTAGCACAGTATGCAATGCGTATTTCGGACCCAAAGATTGCAGAAGGCATTGAGCATGGTTTCGCGATCTACAACGAATCGATGAGTCCAGCGGATCAAGTCCTCGTCAGACATTTATTCAATACGCATGCTATCAGGGCACTCATCGCATCGCGGGATTCGTGTCATTCGTTGGAAATGACAGCTAGCCTGGTTATTGTCATGTCAACGCAATACGCAAGCTATGATCGCGGTACGGACGAAAGACATGTATTAGATTACCCAATGGACGACCTGCTCCAAATGCAAGCCATCCCTGCCGAACATCAAGAGCAGAATCCGGAAGATAACGCTGCAGTTGCGCAGTGTATGATCTTTACGCAACCGGACAAAGCGTCACTCATCTCAAAACTTATGAACGAGGGACTGCCTCTGGAATCTAGCCTGCTTGGTTCGGAAATGCTCTTCCATGCAATCCTGTCCAGATTGGCGGATCGAACTATCGATTCGAAGCAAAAATGCCTAGATGCCATATGTACTACTTTCTTAAGCGAGAGATTACAGGTCAACCCCTACTATTATGGTCGCGATGCTCTGATAAGGAAAGGCAAACCGGAAACAAAGAATGAGAGGCTATCTTCTCTAGTAGATGATATATTGGAAAGCATGAGGACAAGATTATTACTGAGATTTGATAATGAAGATTCAACTACCATGCAGATCACCCCATTCGGAAAAGCTGTAAGCCAGAATCGGATAACGCAAGTGCAGGTCGATACTCTCTTCGAAATGAAGGAAGCCTCAGCTATGAAGATATGCAAGATTTCGGAGAACGTTCAAAAGACGATTAGAAAGGTTAGTATGGTAGAATTGCAGACCTTCGTGAAACGTCTACCACGGTCCATACAGCGCAAAGTCCTTCCTCCCGACTCGAAAGAGATTTCCAGAGATACCAAAGATACCAAAGATACCAAAGATGCCAAAGATGCCAAAGATGCCAAAGATACCAAAGCAACCGATGATAAAGTGGACAAGGCAGACGCGCCTGATTCGGAAACAGGAGTCGACATCGGAAAAGCACTTCTACTCACCTTCTTGAGCAGAAAACTACCGCCTGCCGGTAGCAAGTTGGAGATAGCACAAGCGCGAGTGGCGGTGGCTTTATTGGAAGAGCTAGCTAACACGAATTTGGTGAAGACCAAGCGTGCGTCTCGTTCTTCCTGAGCAATTCGCCACTTTTAAGGCTTGCGCATGCCATTTGCTGTAGCCATATGTAAAGCATGTCATCATGTAGTAACAGTATAGAAAACAAAGAAAATGGTCTACGCAGCTACAAACATTGTTATCTTATGCTCCACTTTCCAGTGTCTATCGTCCATTAGTTTTCTTGGCAGACTGCTGAGGAGTTCAGGCTACACGGCAGGGCACCTATTGCTACATTCAGCGTATCGTTACAGAAAGGGATTTACAGTGTTTGACCAACAAGACAGAAAGAGAAATAATGCATGGAAAAGGGGAACTCCGATTCAGTATCTAATATGCTTTCATAAAGTCAGCCAGGCGGCTGTCGGTCTGGGCGTGATAGTGGTATACACTGTGTTTAGGTGTGTAGTCGTACTGAGGACAAGGACAGTAGAGGTGACTCGTATGACAGTGGTTGAAGGTGCTGGTATGACTTGTCTTTGTAACGTTTGCACGGCCGTCACTGTGCGCGTAGATCGTGGACGGCCATTGGATTGCGCCGCTTGCGATGGTGGGACAATGATTGTTTGTACACCCTTTCGGGATGAAGAATTCGACGAGGCAATGAAGGGAATAGGCGACGATGATATACTGGAAGATGTGGGTAGTGCGACACAAATAGCTCTGCCTGCTGCCGAGCTGGTTATTAGGCTTGGCGATCCAGTCCTGCTTGAAGTGCTGGGAACCGCGTTGGATGTGGATGATGCAGTGGATATAGAAGGTGATTGCAGCGAAAGATCTGATAGATCCGAGCACCACGGAAGAACGGAGGATATTGGCGAAGTCGACGCCGGTGCAACGGCGTCCGCAACCATATCTGTGGCGATACGATCAATAGACTCAGGGTTTGGCACTTGTACCTCTTTGCTGGTTGTATACACTGCTCACCGTGTAGATGCGTCGCTATACTATGGCTTGAGTCCCCTGTCTCTGGATTTGTCTGCCTTTTGCGCCTCCTGAACGCATCGGGAGAATCGTGCTCATCGAGCTCTTCATCGCCTCGCATAAGTTCAGCTGATTGTGAGAGTTTCCCATCGTTCGCGGGATAGGCAGCGTCTCTGTGCAGTATAGCTGCCGCAGTGACACCCAGTCTTCCGCCTATGGGAATGCTGGTGCAATCCTGCAAGAGTAGCAGAGATGCGAGAAACGCCGCCCATGCTGTCATGGATGTCGACCTTCGCATCTCTTCGGCTATCTACTGTGTGTCTGATGGAATGGGAGATAGTAGGTTTCAGGATGTGTAGGCGGCACTAGTGTGCTGTAAGAAGGGTATCTCCATGCTTTGGGTGCGGTATACAGGTATTCTCTACGAGTAGGTTGAAAAGCAAAATGGAAAGCGCTCTCTCAACGTTGGCACTCTGCGCGTTGTCTCTGTACGCTGACAAAAAGAACAGCAGCAATGGACGCTCTCTTCGCTGGGCACGGCCAGATGGAGCAAGGAAGCAGCGGCGGTGGGGGGATACTGCCTTCCAATGACTCGTACATGCCGACGCAAGGTGCTATTCGACACAGCGAAGACACCGAGTTGTAAGCTGGAACCTTTCGTATGGGCAGGGTGATCGATACCTTCGCATTACTATATGTACCAGTCTTCAATGCATGCTTTGAAACACTCGTAGCTGACTCCGAGCTGGTATAACTCGACGATGAATGCAATGTCGTTGACTGAACCAAACCAAACAGCAACGATGCACTCCGTGCGCGAGGTATCATTCCACCTAAACCGCAAGAACGACGGTCCCCCTCCCCTGAAGCAACGTCTCACGCTCAAACACTACAGAGCAAGATTGAGACTGCAGATCTAGAGGATGACGACGATCTGCTCGACTTGGAAGATGAAGATATCCCTCAAAGCGTATTGGAAAAATACCGAGCTGAACGTATGGAACAGGTCAAGAAATTGGATAAGACTAGAAGGTATGGTAGTGTCTTACCCATTGGACGGGAAAGCTATACAAGAGAAATAAACGAAGCGAGTGAAGAGGATGTGGACGAAGATAATCCTGAGTTGAAAGGAAAGGGGACTGGAGTGGTTTGCTTTTTGTGGAAGGATGGGTAGGTTAGCCTCGCTTCGCTGAGCAAGGGTTAGATTCAGTCACTCTGGAGGGAGGAAGTTTACTGATGAGAGTAATATCTACGTGGTGTCCTCAAACTGCATCATCCTCCGTTCAATCTATTGTTGCCCTCGACATCGCTAAACCCCGGATCGACTGCCTGTGATATCGCTCCCGTGACTTGTAATTTGTGTTGGGAATCCGTTCTGCATCAACAGCGTTCCCGAATCCGAAATCATGTCGCGGCATCTCCACACCTTGGCCAAAGCATACCCTTCGACCAAATTTGTCAGCATTCGAGGCGATATGTGCATTGCGAATTATCCAGACAAGAACATCCCGACGCTGCTCATCTATCGAAAGGGCCAGCTGGTGAAGCAGATCATAGGGATGGGAGGAGATGTAGGCTTGAAAGGGCTGAGGACAAATGTGTTAGGTGGGTTGTCTGCTCCTTGCTACAGGCTTTCACTTGAATGGTGGATCGAAACTGAGGCCGACCTATCTATCCGGATTCGGTCCTTGTCTGTAGACCTCGAAGCGCTCCTCATCATGTGCGATGCGATAGATCCCTTCCTCAAGGTAGCGGCGACGCAGGAAGGAAGGAGAGGCATCGAGGAGGAGGAGGATAGCGAGAATGAGAACGCGGGGCGGCAGGGGAGGTCACGGGGAATAAGGCGGACTACCGGTGATGGGGATGGTAGTGATGATGACGATGATCTGGATATGTAGCGTGCAGCCTTTTAGATTATCAGATAGCGGCAATTGACCTGACTAAGCGATATCCCTGCTGACTCAGCAGGCTACCCTGCTGTGGTATATATGACGCTGCCGGCGATCGAGTCTAGACGCGGGCTGCGATCAGCGACGAGGTCAGGCGACGGAGAAGTTCCGATTCGAGGACATCCTGCGATTCAGGAAAGCGGCCTCTCTGCTCTCCTCCCGACCAGGTTCGATACCATCGTAACGCACCAGACAACACATCCTTGCATAACCACCCACCCACCATGTCGCAAGTCCACGCAAACGGCCCCGCAGGCCACACCTCCGCCCCGCCCAAGGCCGCCCAGGCCGGCGGAAAGGCATTCTCGAACGCAGCGAAGAAGTGCGTCGCAGACTCGTATGCCATCCTCCGTCTACCTTGCTGATCAGCGTCCTATCGCAGAGACCCTGCACTCCTCCCTCTGGCCCTCGTCATCGGTGGAGCAGGTGAGTCCCGCACCCGGGCCTGCTTGCGAGTTGCAGCAGCTGACGGCAGCCTTACAGTCTGCACAGCTGCATACTTCTTCTCGACCAAGGCCACAGGCAGCGGCGACCCTGCGAAGAAGTTTGCGTAAGTTGTGTCATTACTGTCTGTGGCTTCTCCATGCATCCAGAAGTCGTCGCCGATCGCGAAAGCTGGACCAATCATGCGCGTAAAGGGTGTGAGCAGCGAACGACCATGCATACTGACACGCAACTCGACACGCTCTGCAGACCTCTATCACAGCCATGGGAGGGAAACGACAAGGAGGGAAGCCCCCTCTACAAGTACAGGGTGAGCTCGCACATGGCACACATCCCTGCATGTGGGAACGCCACTGACAACCGCCCATTCATGTTTTACAGTACATGGGCAAGGGAGGAAAGATTGAGCGCCACATGCCGGCTACTTCTTACGAAACTGTGAGTTTGACAGTCGACAGGCTGTCGTTCGAGTATGCTAGATACTGAGTCAGGTGTGCCAACAGGTCCCCATGACCGGAAACGATAAGCTCCGAAAGTTCAACCTCAGGCAGCAGGAGGAGAACAAGTAAAGGATTTCTATCGCTTTTTTTGGGGGTTCTTGTCGGATGCATATGTTCGTATCATGCATGATCTCGTTACTCTCCCTCACGTGATTCGGTCCTAGCGAGGCGTGACCATGTTCCCGAAACCTTTTGTATCTGAGCGTCAACTTCGTTCGTAACCTCAAACGCAATGTAGCAATTATTTCTGTGGAGGATACTGTATCTTGAGCCTTTGCTGCAGGGCAGGCCGGCGAAGTCACTGCACAGTACCCCGGTGCTATTCGGGACAACTCCCATCGCGATCGATGCACAGATTAAATCGACATCTCTGCTTCAGAAACCCCCAACTTCCCCCTCGTCAAAGATGTCCGATTCGGGCATTACAGTGTCTGGCTACCGAGACGCATGCGAGGTTTATATTCACGACAGTTCTGAGGTATTTTGCCACTTGGGAACAATGCCCAAGAGGCTTAATGTGTAGAGGCAGGCAGACTCGCATAGAGTAAGGGGCTAGGGCACTCCCTCTTTACTGGAGATAGTTGACGACCTGTGAAGCTTTGGGAAATCTACTACGTCGGAAATAACCCAAAAATAGGATGGGAGACCGCGTCCTCGTTCGTTCAAGTTGTCGCAGGAGGAAACCAATTTCCAGTGGCCCGCCGTAAGTGCAACGGTATCAAATGAAAGAATGGGAACCAAGCAGAAAGTATAGATCGTGTGGAGAGGACACCTGACGTTAATGACATTCCCCGCAAAAGACGCTACTATAGTATGATAGGTTGCAGCAACACAGCACGTCGTCGAGTGAGGCTCAGACGGACCTATCTAGCAGGTCGAGAGTACTTTATCCGCCACTCATCTCAGCCAGCTCTATATGCTATTATGTTATGTCCCTTTACTAATGAAAGAAGATAATGAAGCTTTGTATATTCTGAAATATGACGCGGCTCGAGTTGGGTTCAGAACTGCACGCGACAAAGAAAACAGCCCTTTGCAAACGGAAATGTACATCGCACCGGAATAAGAACAATATGTTAATGGGGGTATCGGCGAGCATTACAACCTGAAGGTACTACTAGCCGAAGTTAAATACAGAGAAAGCAGGCTAAGGCGCGGTGATATCGTCTTGGCACGGGCCTCGTTTATGGAGTTCCTTTCAGGTTCTCGGTTACGTCCATGCAGGCAGTCCCTTCTTCATTCAAGAGCCAAGACTTGCCGTCGGGTTGGAAGAGTGTGCAAGCGCAATCGCCATCCTCAGTCCATAGCCTAGCATTCCCGCAGCAAGAATTCCAGTATGCTATGTAGTCCACAACCTTCATGCAATTAATACCTGTGGCATCAGGCAACCATCCCTGGTTGAGCAGAACGCAAAGGGTCAACAGTCAGTCGCAATTGGATGACCGGCATAATGCCATCAGATTGGTCTTAGCAAAGGCAGCGGGGCGTGATGTATTGAAGGAGATGGTAGACCCACCTTCTGACACTTTACTTTGCATTTGCTATTCTCACATGCTACCCCTTTCCAGTCAAGTGCGCTTGTGTATTCGGCGGCGAGCGCGGACACATCGGGCAGCTGCAGTTGAACTCAGTTGTCGGAACATAATAAACCGCTCTTGGCGGTAAAATGAATGTTTAGTTACTCACATAGGCCTTCGTGCAATTGGCCACTGATGTACATGTGATTGGTTCAAGGTATGGCTTGAAATCTCCCGGTGTACATATGGGTGAACCAGCCTTGATGGGCTTTTCTTGAGCAAAGCATTCGCAGCAGAGGATGAAGATCATTAGAACAAGGCGAGTAAGATACGGCATGATATACTGTCACAGCGAGAGTGGAGACGAGCGAAAGGTGAAGAGTTGATTGAAGCCAATTATTTGGTAGAATAGCCTAATGCGTTACCCTCAGGGGCTCCTTGCTCGTCCAGGGAGCGCCTGTCCTATCACCCACAGGGGTCAGTAACAGATCCGAACACTCTATCGGTTGGCCCCCCAATAGTTTGTGTTTGATGTTCAAAGGGTTTCCTCATGAGAGCGCTACCCTTCCGCTTTTAGTACGGATTCATTCAGAAACGATGTCTGGGCGGGCAAAACAGGGTATTACTGGGCTGCACGGGTGCGCTCGGAGTCGCATAGTACAGCTCCTTGTAGACTGAAGTGGGCAGCACGAAGAAGACACCGAAGTTGCTGGACTCCTGCTGTGACCCGTGTACAGCCGGAGTCGCTGTTTGAGGGTATGTTAGCCGCAAATGCAGGATCCCAAGTGGAGTTGGCATGCGGAGCAATGCCTTTTCTAGCTTTAGGCATTACTTGCAATCCCACATTAGTTCTACACGGGACTGGCAGGTATCCGTCGTGTTTCATCTAGGTCGCTGGTCTCGTGCAGTCCCGAGCAGTATCGTGTCGGCAAGAAGCGGACCTGCGCCACTACGAGGGTCAGTCGGTGTGTGTAGCGAGGTTCGCCGTTTACCTCATTCTACTTGATTAACCGTCAAACCACATGTTTCGACGGTGAAGGTCGCGTCACATACACACTGGATGGCATGGCGAACGCAGTGCAGGATGCTATCGAGCAGCTCGCTCGCCTGAAGCTCCATGGTGACTGTAACAGCAATGGTGGCACCGACAACAGTACTGCCGACCAGCAAAGAGATTGGCAAGAAGTAGCACAGCTGGCTGAAACATGTGCAAACTCTTTGAGATCAGGTAAGCTGCTAGACATGTTAACCGGGTGGCCTAGCTAACGGGTATCTCGCTAACTCGTGCCGAAATGGAAATGTTGATGGCCACCTAAGAGCAAGCAAGGACAGAATTGGGGAATGGAACGCTTATCTCGACATGTTCAGAGTGCTTGAAAGCGAGTTCAGCGGCCTTTATATCGCCTGCAACCCTTGCTGCTCAGACGCAGCTCTGCAGGATTATCGGAAACGCAGTCCTAGATCACCGTGAGCTTGCATATGCCCAGTGACACATTCCAATCTATTGAAAGCGACTGCATGCTGAACTCGGTAAATCCGCCTGCGCCTTTCTACAAAATAGCTCAGAATAGACAAGTTTGTCTGCAAGCCGAGGTACCACAGCGTATACTAGATATCCTCTTCGCTCTACATACAAGTGGCCAATCTACACACGAGAGCGAATGGCTTCAAGCTATCAAAGCCTGCACCGGGGCGCTCCTCAACCTCTCTATTGATACGCGTATGCCTCGGTCCACGGTCATCATTGTTGACAATAGCTTACGTTATTGCATTGTGCCAGCTCACATAGCTTCCCTTCTGTACGACTTGCAAGCACTACAAACACTCGGCAAAAACCTGGCCCTTTATAAAGTAGGAGCCTGCACTACTTCCGGAAGGACATCTTCAACCCCCATAAGAGCTTTGATAGCAGAATGGTCAATCAACTTGATTAAGGAAGTTTCAGCTCAAGAGGGTGCGGATCTTGCACAGGCCACACCACTCGGTATATTGCTGATGCGCTGCTGATCTTCGTTCTTCCCTTATAGGTGCAGCTCTAACACCTATAGCTATCCCATTGGTCACATCTATTACAAGCCTGCCTGTACCAAATGGGCTGCACAACGAAACCACTGCAGACATTGCTTTCGACAGCGAGCAAGCATATACCCTAGTCTCGGCAGATCTATCGATACTTAGTTCAGCGGCCGAGCTTCTGGAATCAGGGATTTATACAACCGACCAGTGCCAAGAAGACATAGCTTTTGCTTCTGACGGTGCTCTTCTAAAAGGCATGGCACAAATAGTTGAATCTGCAGAATTGCTCCCAGCTTGGCTACCCATTATCCAAGAGGACAAGGTAGACGGTGACGATACCTTGGAGGCAGAAAAAACCTTCAATCATTTCAAGGCGGATGTTGCGCGGATCATCATCGGTGTCTGTTCAAACGACAAAGTCATGGGCGAGGCATTCAAGCGAGGTTCCAGCGTTCATTGGCTTCTTGCGATGTGTGTTCAATGGCTACAATCACGTCGCTCGGATCTCATCATCACGGGCAGTACCATCTTGGCGAATCTGGCGAGATCAGGTGTGTCGGGGTGCTAAACAGAGGGTATCGCGATATCTTACACTTTTGCCATTGCTTCTTAGATGACTCTTGCACGACTCTTGTACAGGATTATGATATGGCGAACATCTTATCGCAGGTCCTAGATGAATACCTGCAGACTGGAGCTCAAACAGCTACAACTCGACAGCCAGGAGAGGCTATGCAAGTTCTCCATGGCGTAGTTGGCTTGCTGAAGAATCTCGCAATCCCCGGCCTGAATAAGCAAAGCCTGTCCGACGCTAAGGTTATAGAACCTTGTCTGTCAATCCTGAATACAACGTTCGACATGATAGTCCCCCTACAGAATGCCGCTGTTGGCGTACTCAAACATCTATGCGCAGGTAACATCTCCAGCTCTCTAAAAGTCATCTTGCCGCCAAACGCCCCGGGCATGTCAGCCGTTGTCACTCTGCATGCGCATGGTATATCGAAGGATCAAACTTCGTCATCGTCACTTGACGCAATACTCTCCCTCATCTCAAGGACCAACGATGTGCGGCTGCAATGCGAAGCAACCCGTCTTCTTGTCAATATTGTTCGATCGCTGTATTCATCGCGCTCTATCACCTCACCGGTGACACCATCAGCACTAGGAGGGCTTGAGATGGGCTTAGCCAAGGCAAAAGCTCGTGGTATCATCGAGCACAGCCAGGGCGTTGTCGACGCTATCAGCGAGATCGTGCGCACCGGTGAAAAGTATCCTATGCTCGTCAATGAGGGAATAGTTGCGCTGACCTTGCTGAGTACGACTGAAACGGGGGGTAAGCCGATTGTTTACTGTAGTCCAGTACAAAACTGACTGCGGGTATCTGAACCTAATAGCACAATTCGCCTTGAAGGCATTGACGGCTGAAGCAAGTCCGCAGCCCTCCGCACGTCAAGAAAGCGAAGCTAGCGGTAGTTCGCTAACTGCTCCAGAAGGGGGCGGGATGGGGAATGAGAATGCTCCCGCACGATCGATGTCTCGAGCGGTCTCTCTGAATCCCAAAAATGCACCTAACCGTGCTATGGACGTTCTCGTCCGATGGCTCAATAGCTACGCAATTGCAGCTCGCGATATGCCTGCTGAATTAGCGGGAAACGCCTTGAGCTTGATTGAGGGCGTCAGCAGGCTTCCGGGAAGTGAGAGAACACTACCTATTGTGGATATAGTGAAATGCTTAGAAAGTGTCTTGGAAAGAGAGGTCAGTGGTACCGCAGATCAAGTATTGAAGGATGCATCGCAAAGGACTCTGGCGCGGTTGAGACCGTCGTAGGTATTAATGCTTTTCGCTTCGACAAGCCCGGGACGGATGGTTGTACAACAACAGTATACTGGTAGTATTAGGATATAGGAATTATGAGAGAAAGTCATCCTTTTCCTTTTCCAGCCGCTCGAAGCGCTGCTGTAGATACTCTATCTGGCCATTGACGACCCGCAACTCTTGCTCTGAAGACTGGATTCGGGAATTTAGTGTTTCGACATATTCCTCATTTGACACTTTGCGTATAGGTGTGACAGCCAGAAGCTTTTCCGTCGTTCGTTGCCAGAGAGGCGGCTTATGCGCTGGCGCTTCGCTGAATTGGTCATCGTTCTCCGCGGTCGCAGCGTGGGTAGCTGCGGTATGCCTTGTGATATAGTTGATACGCAGAATATTAAGCTCATTTACGGCTAATTGCCCAGCTAGTGCGAAAACAGCGAACGTGAAGCCCCCAGATATAGCTCGCGTTGATTGCCGGACTGGCAGAAAAGTTAGCTTGACAGGCGGGTTAGGCATAGGAGCGATGACTCACAATGATAGATCCCCAGCGCTGCTCCGGTAACGAAGCCTGCTGATGCACTTTCAGGCGTGTTTCGGAAGTGCAAGGATGTGATTTTGGGAAGTGATCCGTTCGCCCGGAGGTACGTATATGTTGGCAACATAAAGTATTCGCGTACACCTGTTTTCAAGAGAATGAGATGCCAGAAACCTAGGACAAAGTTTTCAAACTACCTACTAAAGAAAGCAAAAGCGGGCGCTCCTGTACTGAGAGCCGAATGGAAGGCTGCTGGTATTGCCGGTGCATACTTTATAGCAGCGATTGCCGAACCTGAGAAGCCGCCGAGTGCGACTGCATTGGCAAACCTATCAGACAGTATTCCTTGGGCAAGTACTGTAGACTGCAACTAACCAAATCCAGCCGTGCAGGCTGCAACCTTGCGTGCATGTTCCGTAGAAAAGCCATCAACGAGAGCTTTCAGATACGCATTTGAGGCATGAGGATCTTGCGACATTAGGCGAAAGAATAGCGACGAGCTGGAGGGGACTGACAGATGTCCGCTCGTTTTACACTTTGCCTGAAGTCCTCAGTGTGGCTTCGGTTGGATTGTAAGAAATGCTCTTTCTCTCGAGGGTGATCGGGCGAAAAGAAAAAAACGTGACTTGTAAAGAAAGCGGCCGAACGCCTCTTCGTGTTCCTTCTCTTGCTTCCGCTGTAACGCAGCGTCTGCTAGCTATCGCATCATGCCTTACACTCTTTGCGTCCTGGGTTGCGGTACCATGGGTGTGGCGGTCACGGCTGGAGTGCTTAGTACCGTTGCAGAAGTTCGTGCCTCGCTGAATGGCAACGGCCCAACATCAGTAGCTGCAGCCTCGAGTGCTGCTCAGTCAGCGAAACAAGGTGATGCCGTCCCGTCTCCTGAAAGCTCCCAGTTATTCGACAACGATCTAGAGACACTGCCGGATGCCTACATAGCGACAGTTCATCGAGAAGAAAGTGCTCGGCGTCTGATCAAGACCTTCAAGAGTATACCCGGCGGAGCAGCTGTGAAAGTGCAAGCTGGTGGGAATGTCGAGGCTGTCAAAGCTTCTGATGTCGTTTTGCTCTGGTAAGGCACATCAAGCCCGACCGAGCAAGTCCGGTGGAAAGCTGATCGGTTCGGGTACTCCGTTTACACTCTGATAACAGCTGCAAACCGCAGATGGCAAAGGCAATCTTGACGGAAGAAGGCATGTCAGCAGCTTTAGAGCATAAACTGTTGATTTCCATCCTCGCCGGAACTACAATGGGCCAACTAAGTTCCTGGGTACCTTCCTCAACACGCGTTGTTCGAGCTATGCCGAATACTCCATGCAAAGTATGTGTGGCCTCTGAAGCTATCGCTATCTCGTAGCTCATTAGATTACAATAATCTGCAGATCCGCGAAGGAATGACCGTCGTTACGCCACCCTCAGCATCCTCGTCTCAGCCAGCACTGGATCGGAAAATCCTCACTGCCCTCTTTAGCCCAATCGGCCGATGTCGTTTCCTTGAAGAGAAGCATTTTGATGCGTGTACCGCATTGTCCGGCTCGGGACCTGCTTTTGCCTGCCTAATGCTGGAAGCAATGGCCGACGGAGGCGTTATGATGGGGCTCCCACGTGCAGAGGCTCTGGAACTAGCAGCACAGAGTAAGCAGTCACTACTGTGCTATTACATCAGATATACTAAGTATTGCCATTAGCCATGCAAGGCGCGGCAAGAATGGTACTGCAAAGTGGGTCACACCCGGCTGCTATTAAAGACAGTGTAACGACCCCCGGCGGTTGCACAATTGCCGGCTTGCTCACGTTAGAAGATGGCCGTGTGAGGAGTACGATCGCCCGCTGTATCCAGACAGCCACGCAGCATGCTAGCGGACTGGGTGGCCCGAAAGATGCTGGGCCCGGTTTTAGGAAATGAGTGTAGGATTGATAGTGATGCATGCAATATTACCATAGACCGTCTACATGTAGGGACAAAGCTAACGATGTTCATCCCGTCACTGCTGGCTGTCAGCTTCAGCTTGTTGCTGGCTGTATCGGGGCCGCTGAGCTCGGCGAGCCTTGTATCTCTCCTTTAACAAGATGTGACGAGGAGGTTGGAGCGCTGCAGCTGTTTGCTGTTGTCGTTGTTTTGGCAATGTCCGTCGGCGGTCCAGGCTGCCAAGTTCAGCAATTCTCGAGTTGATACTCGCAAGGTCGGCTCGGCAGCCTGATAAGGCTTGGTCGGAAGCGCCCTGCTTCTGGAGTTGCCTGAGCGACATATGGCTGTAATTTTGTAGCTGCCTTAGACATCGTGAAAGACCGTAACGGTCTGTAAGGTTGTGAGAAGTAGGGTGATAGATAGTCTCGAGTGACACAAATTTCTCGTATGCCTCCTTGAACTGACCAGCCAGGGGTCGAACTCGATAAGCGCTAAGCACGAAGAAGATCGTGTGATATTTCGGGGTAACGCCTGTATTCTCGTATCGGACGATATAGTTGTCGATGTATGCTTCAATCATCGAAGGCGAGCTTCTGCTGATCACGAGACATTCTAGAAGCACATGCAACAGAGCGAGTGCGCTCTGTTCCCGTCGCGCTTGTGCTCGACCCAACTCCCAATTCTGTGATTCATCTGCCTGTCCAGCGCTTTTAGAAGCTCCCGATGTCCCTTGCAACTCGGCATTAGATTGTGAAGCCCGTCCTTCCAACTCCCAGCTTTCCGCCGAGCGATCAAGATATAAAGCGACAACATCTTCTGCCTCCCTCCATCTTAACTGCTTCGCAAGGCGATGTGCAATAACGAGCGTCGCGTGAAAGTCCAAAGGTTGAAGATCGTCTGGCATCATGAGCGCGAGCATCTGATCAACGTCCATTCTTTGAGCCACAGATAGCCTGTGCAGTTGCATTTGTCGAACCCCTTTCGGAAGATCGTATAGCGCACGATAAATGGGACTCATGGTAGTGCCGATGTCTTCACGATTTAGTGAAGTGGTACCTTGCTTCGTAACAGCCTGGGCCAAGCGTGTCCAACCTATCGCATTCAGTGGCACCCCCTCCTTTTGTCGTGCCGTCCAACAAGCAACGACTTGTTTCCAATGACCATGTCTTGCGTAAGATTCCATCTCCAAATCGTATGTTATATTATCTCGCTTTACACCAGCTGCAGGCATGTCGTGCGTGAGGATTTGGTTGAAGGCCCTGAGATGTCGAATATCATAAGCGAGCTGAAGGAGGATGTTGAATGACCCGGTGGATTGCAGTTCAGGATAGCGATTGTGCCAGGAGTAGAGAGATGTCAAAGTAGATAATTTGGGTGAGTTGAGCATTCGTACGGCTTGTCTCAGAATCCCAACCATATGCGCTCGCGATTTCGGTTCTATTAGCCGCACTCCTTGAAGACCGTCGACCTCTGATATTAACCCCGCGCCTTCCGCCTTTTCCCCAGCTGATGAAGCAATATGGGTTTGATTATTCTCATCTTGGGGGTCGTTCGGAGCTTGAAAGGGCGAGTTCGTTTCTACAGCATTTTTAGGCGATGGAAACTGTAGCGTGTCGGCCTTAGGGTCCTGTAAACCCATATCATCCATGTCCTCTATACGAATTTTGCTAGTGCTGGCAACAGGACTCGCCAAAGACGAGTAGGCTTTTCTGAAGGCAGGTCTGAACAGCCTGTTGCGTTCGCCAACCGTATGCTGGGTGGATGTACCTTTTGATGACTGAAGATATCTTTCATAGAGGTTGTGTCCAGCTTCGGAGGGGCGGCGGAATGCCGGCTTGCGCCTGGTGGATGGATCGGTTGTGGCAACAGGGCCTAGTGTGTGCCGCTGTCGGCCGAAAGTGGTGTATGCGCCAGGTACATGCATAGCTGTTCCAGCGGGCACTACTCTTCCGCTTGGTCTCGCCTCAAAATCATCATTAGCAGTCTTTAGCGGTCTGCGAGGCAGCACATCCACATTGGCATGGAGATGAGCTTCAAGTAAGCGAGCTGGTTTTCCATGAATCGCTCCGTCCAGATCAGGGAGGCGCGTATGAATAGATGTGTTTTCCTCTTCGCTTGCGATATTCTTCATTGATCGAGAAGGCCGACGGCGTAATGGGGACCTCGCAGCGAGACGTGCTCGCGCAGGGCGCGGAAGACTTCTTCGCATGAAGAGCTGGAGGTAGCAAGATCAGCTTGCCAGTCGTGATAGAAAGGCAGGAAACTGTCGAGACTGGCTCACCTTCTTCGGGTTCCTGTCTGATAAGCTGCCGTGATGCTAGCATGCCATGACGAGGCGAGTGTGTTAGAGAGGGAGCAGGCGAGTCGTATCGTCTAGGCGGCGAAATTGATTGACCGAGACTGTCGGTGTTAGTTGGTAGAAGTGCGAGTGACAGCATCATGAAGAGAGCTCAAACGTGATCGAACACATTGACTCTGCTCAACTCAGGAAAGAACGGCAGCAGTCATGGTTGTAAGTTAGTCTTCCTGTGTCTATCACTCTACAAAACTTCACGCTAATATTTGTCTTCCAGAAACTCAAGCTATCCTTCAAAGTACTACCTGGTTGAAATTTGGCCACACTAGCAAGCGCAGCTAATATGTTCTGATCCTTCATTATGTGCGCTAGGCTACTCTCGAGAATGTAACGGATCTACAGCCAAGCTCGATAGATTACACCTTTTTCTGCAGAGTACAGTGCTCTTCATGCCGGGAGGTGCATCCTAATGTGATTGGCATCACCAGAAGTGTGAGTATACAGTCGAGACCTACTGGCATCCACCGCTTGCCGGAGGAAAATATGCTTACCCCTACGAATACGCTATCAGGAGGAACGAGAGATTAGCGGAAGTCGAGGCACTGCCAACTTTGTCTTCCGATGCGATTTCTGCAAGGTATGTCGCAGCACCCGAATATCCCGATAGCAGATGTTGCTGACTATGGTTTTGGCAACCCCTAGCGCGAGTCGACAGCTGTGTTCGACGATCCCAAAGGGAAAGCGCCAGTCAATGGCATCCACACCCTAGAGAAGGCAGAAGTGAACCAGCCCTCCACTATCGCTGTCTTCGAATGCCGCGGTTGCGAGTTTGTCGATTTCGAACCTAGGGTAGGTTTGGCCTCATCTGTATGCGAAGCAAACGGGCTTACAGTCTTCTCGTTTCTTAAGGGTACCTGGAAGTGCAAAGGTGCCGAATCAGGTATAGAATTTGATGATGTCGAATTCGAGGATGGCCGGTGGGATGAATACGACGAAAAAGTGCGTATTCTCGACGACAGGCTAGCGGTACTGCAGTGCTAAAGGTGGTTGTAGGCTGGCTTGCCCGTCTCGGTTTCCGAGATTTCCGCCAAGTTCGAACGGACATGAGGTTACAACAGCATGGACTCTCTGGACTAACTGCAGGCCGAACACGGATTTACATGTCTTCGATATCATCTGTCTCCTGCTCTGCTTGTATGAAAAGGTCACTGTCCCCGGTGGCATATGTGTAACAGGCATGTGCTTCGTCTACTGCGGTATCACAAAATTCTGCTACTCCAGCTTGCGCAGTTATGTCTGCTGGACGCGAAGTCGAATGCGATGTTCCAGAGCGCGAGACGACGAGAGGGAGTGGTAATGGATCCGTGTAGTACGCTGACATGATCACATCGTCATTAGCAACGGGCTCCGAGCTAGCCTTCATCAAGGCTTCCAGGCATGGTTGCAAGGAGTCCTTGGCAGTCAAAGTGAGATGTTCGCCCGCCATGGAGGAAAGATATAACACGTCTGCGAGGGCACATCAGCTGAAGTATCAAGTCGCGTGGTAAAACTTACATTGGCCTGACGGTGCTGAGAATGATCCCTCTCCCGCCATCAGCGCCAACGTCGGCTGAGCCGGCGTTGTTTCTCCCAATTTGCGGGGCGGAACAATGAGGAGTGCGTTCTCGCATGTAGTCGTTTCCGGATGAATGTCTTCTTCTTCTACTTTTTCACTCGCCTCCTGCATTGGTCTCTGTAAACGAATTGGCTTGGAAAGGGTTATAATAGCCTTGTGCTGGAAATTTCGCGGATAATGATCAAGCTTTTCATCGACCCTGATAACGCAATCAGCTGTATAAACTTCATCCTTGTCGAATTGAACTCTTGCTGGACTATTGCTTGTTGCTTCTACTAGATTTTGTATCGCTCTGCCCAGCATGTATGTTGCGCCGAAGACTGCCGAAACCCTGTGGGAACCCTGCAATTGCTCAGTCCGGAATTATTCAAAAAGGAGATCTGTGCCATTTACCTGCAAAAGCCTTGAACAATCTCTCCAACACCTCCGTATTGGCCGAGTAAGTAAGGCGACTTGCCGTATTTGCCTGTTGATTGCATATACTTGCGCAGCCTTGTAACTGCCGGAATGGTCGATCCTGCAATACAGATTAGAATGCTTTTCGAATAGGGGCTTCCAAGCGTCATCCTCACCATCTTCATCAGCAGACAAAGCTGCTGCGTACATGATCATTTCCTTCAGCCGGCCAGTGAGGCTGTTCTTCCGTTCCAATGTTTCGCTGAAAGGAAGATCTGCCCCAGTTGCTCCGTCTGCAAAAGCCATTCCTGCAATAGTCAGTATTGTTTGTTACTCTCAGATATCCGCACTTTCCACACCTTCAGTAGTTTCTGCGAGTGCAGCCATGACGAACTTCATAAGTCGCCTCTTCTCGACAAGGGAAAGGCTTTTATCTTTAAAGATATCCTCCTTCGTAGTAGCGGCTGAAATCAGCTGTCCATCCTGATACAGAGCTACAGTGTCTATAAGTCGGAAGGCAGAGTACTTTGCGACTCCCGAGCGGACTAGACTGGTGATGAACGGTCCTACGGAAGGGTATATGGTCGGACAAACTGTTATATTGTAATGTCTTGCGGATCTTGCAAGCTCTTCAGGGAGTTCGGCCGAGCCTGTTCCAGAGAAGAACAGATCAACGGATCCTCGCCCCTTTGTATTGCGGGTGTTCGCCCAGTGTACGAGCTCGTTCAGGCTCAAAGTCGCTTCATCTTCGCCATAGTGGGGTTGCTCGTCCACGTGCAGAACGGAGTGGCCAGATTTCGCAAGAGCTCTAAAAGCAGAGCGTGAGACAGATTGTAACACCTTATAGTTAGTATTTACTTGTGATAAAAGTGCTGCTGGCAATCTCTACTTACGCTGCGAGTATACTTTGACGTAGGCCCGTCCCGATCACGAGGTATTCGAAATGCGTTTGCTGGACGCTCTCCATGACCATGTCTTTTCTCAACGCAATTAGAGAACTCGATGGAAGCACATTAGGTTTGTGGCAGCTCGATGACTGCCCGTTGGCGAACAGGGATCACAGCTAGAATTGCTGTTCTGGGCGATGCAAAGGCGAAGACCGCAAGACCGAAAGTTCACCTCGTACCCGGGCGATCCTTATATATGAAATGCCTCCAATGTTAACCGCATCACCCCCAGAAGGAGACTGTTTGATGAGACGCAAGCCGATGCCATAGCGCCGGCATTTCTCATGACTTTTTCTTAATCGTAATAGCCCGTGTATAGATGTCCATAGGATTGGTCAAGTCGGCAATGCAACAGAATGGCTGACCCATAAGGCGGCTGGTCAGCGGCCAAACAGATCTGAACGACGGAAAATGATGAGCAACAAAGGTCATGGTTGCATACTGTTATTTGCATCTGGCACCCAACACAATAGTTACATGCCCTGCTTCTATGAACAGTTTCCGTCTAATTGTACCGACTGACAAACACCTTTAACGGCTCGCTACCTATACGATGCTCTGTGCTTAATTCCAATCAGGGAACTCCATCTTGAAAGGCTCCCAGTTAGGCTTAACGAATCTATGAACTTTTCCGCCATGCATTTGCGAGATGAACTTGTAATCTTCATCATCAAGCTTGACAACTTTCAAGTTTTGTTCTATTCTTGATGGTGTAACGGACTTTGGTAGGACGCAAACTCCTCTCTGAACCTGGTAAGACACCAAGACGTTACTGACGGAGCAGTTAAGCTTTTCGGCGATCTTGGCCAGTTGCTCGTCCTTAAGGCTAAATATGGAGGAGAAGTCGGGAATGTCAAGAAGGTGATCATCAGTATGGGCATAACTTAATATGTTCCGGCGCAGTGGGACTAAGCTTACATAGGTGACTCGGTTGAACCGAGAGGGCTGTAGGCCTGGGCCAAGATACCCTTTTCCTGGCAGAACTTGACAACCTCTTCTTGAGGGCACAAGGGATGCAGCTCGATTTGATTTGCAGCAGGAACGACCTCGGCAGTTTTCAACAGTCTCTCGAGTTTGGGAACGGACAGGTTCGATACTCCGATAGCCTTAGCTTTGCCCGACTTGTATACTCTTTCCATTCCTCTCCAGGTTTCGGCGTAGTCGGCATCGTGGAGAATGTCACGACTTCCGTCTGGATGACTAGGAAACAAGCAGTACGCATCGCATCAGCTGTCTGCCCTGGAAGCACCATCGGTCTCCGTTAGGCTGTGCTACTAGGATTGCTCACGTTGGGAACTTCGGGTCGTTGCCCTTGGGGTTCAAGGCGATAGGCCAGTGGATCTGATAGGCAGCTATGTAGTCAGAGAGATTCACGAAACTGTAGGCATTATTTGTGCTGGACCTACGAGGTATAAATCGACGTAGTCGGTACCGAGATCCTTCAACGAAGCATCAAGACCAGCTTCGACGTCGGTGTGATAGGTGCACCACAGCTTGCTCTGTAAGGGAGAAAGAGCGGTACGATGGAATTAGTCTTGAGATGCTAGAATGTAGTCCGCAAGTGCGGCTGAAGCATACGGTAATGAAGATCTCTTCGCGGCTGTTGCATGATACAGTCAGAATTGCTCGCACAGGCGGAGAGAGTAAGGAATGCCAGCCAGCTTACGGAACACCGGACTCCTTGATTCCCTTGCCGACTTCACCTTCGTTGCCTGTATATACCGGAAATTGAAGTACAGACGGCTAGCCGATCAGTGACAGTTACCGATAGCCGAGAAATGACGAGGAAGCCTTGTCGCAGAGGAAAAGCAACGAACCGTAGGCGAAGGCGCAATCCTGTGAGAATACAGACACAGAGTTAGTACACTGGCCTTGTCATTGCTCAGGGAGGGCAAGTTACGCACGATGTGTCTATAACCGCATTTCAAAGCAGCTTTGACGGCCTGCAAGAAAAAGCAAGGGCATACAGATCAGCACCTCTGAATTGAACACGGCAAGGCAAGCGGACTTGGAAGCCTCGAGAACGCACATTGGTAACCTCTCCAGGAGCAGACTTCCAGGTTCCAAGACCTGCATTTGTATAAGGCGCACTTAGACAATCATACGCTGGAATGAATGCGAAGAAGCTTGTACCTACCGATGGCTGGAATCTTTGCACCTGTGTTGAGTGTGAAGCTTGGGATGGACATGGCTGATGAGGCGTAGGAGCTTTGAGATGGTATAGTAGGTGTCAACTGGGAAGTGAAGAGTGCTAGTATGTGATTGGAGTCAGTCCAATGGGCTAAGCTCTTCATCTGCTTTGCATTTCTTGCTTCCTGCCTGCCACCGTCGCTTGCCGTAGTTCAGCGGAGCATTTGCGGCGTGCCGGAGGAGCTAGGAATTTCGGCAGATCCGGACATGCAACCGGCATGTCCAGGTTAAACATCATACGCCTACATTGCGATTATTGAGCAAGGCACATTCAGTTAGTCGTCACCCAGACAGAAGCGGCCATGCCAGATTACCAATTGCCTTGCAGACTTGTTTGCTCCCGTCTCCTGGTAGAGAATCGCCACATGTACATGCATGTGTGGAGGCAGGTGGGATTCTTCTGCTAGTGATAATAGAAATGGACGAGTGTCAGCGCATGTACCCCTATCATTCCATACGCTGAATAAGCTGTGCCGCCGAACCTCTGAAAGATGCAGCTTGCTAATGCATTGCCAGTCACCCGTGTGGCTGGCGGGATGTGGAGCCGACAGTTTCGTGATCGGCTATACGAGACCGGTACAGAGCGTACGCGACTTTCTACGGCATTCTATCTGATCCTGAAGGGCATTCGTGCTGCGTATCTTTAGGCGCTTAGTCAGTCAGTCATTCTTACATCTATAGAAGCAGAGACCACTCATGGCATCAAGCAAGCCGTTACCGAAGGTGCCTTTCTTCCAAAGAGCGCATGCAGCAGCAGTGAAGAATCCCAGCAAGGCTGCCATTATAGATGCGAGAACTGGAAAGCAACATACTTATGCTGATCTACTGAAAGATGCGGCTGCCTTCAGAGACAAGATCAGCAAGGGAGAAGACGATATCAAGGAAGCTCGTGTCGCTGCTCTGATTCCAAATGGATGTGCGTACGCCGCTGCTCTATTTACAGAACAGATTCGTAGAATCAGTTGGTACGAAAGTACAGCTAATACGTTCCTTTCATTTGCATAGACTCTTGGGTAGTCGCTCAGTGGGCGACATGGGCAAGTCACTTCTGCCGTCTTCTTTAGTCACAAAACGGTATAACTGACACACTGATCGCTTACTGGTTGCTGATTATACACCGAATCGATTCCCATGATGTGTATCACACAGGCGGCAGGAGGATTTTACGTCCCCATTCTACACACGCATCCACTTCCTGAAATGGCATATATCGTACAAAACAGCGAGGCGAGCACTTTGATAGTTCACGCATCATTAGAGGAGAAAGGTCGGGAATTAGCTGACAAGGCAGGGTAGGTGCTCCTTTCTATGGCTTATTGTCCTGCTTGATGAAGCGGGGGCTGAGAGCTGACCTGTTCCTGCGAAATGTCTGACTTTCGGGAATTTAGCGTGAAAGACGTTGTTACTATACACGAGAACTTCTCGACCTCTTCAGACGTCTCAGTGCTGCCTGAAATCAGCAAAGAGCCTTTCGACTTGAATAGATGCGCATTCATGCTTTATACTAGCGGGACAACGTATATTGCTGTGTCCACTCTATCTTGCCGATCTTTTAGCTGATTTTTTGCATACTTTCGGCAGGGGACGACCGAAAGGCGTTGTGATGACACATAAAGGTCTGACCGCTCAAGCAGAGAGCATGACACAATGCTGGCATTGGAAGGAATCGGACAAGATCCTTCACGTCGTGAGTACCGAAAATTGAGCATTTTGGCCGACAAGGCAGGGAACTGATTTTAGATAACATCGTCAGCTTCCTCTACATCACATACACGGAGTATCAAATGTCCTCCTTACCGCACTATACAACGGAGCCACGGTGGAGTTCATGGCCAAGTTCGATGCTCCTGCCATCTGGAAGCGATGGCAGGATCCAGCGCAAGATCTCACCCTGTTTATGGCTGTTCCAACTATATATTCTCGCCTAATCGAAGTATACAGCAACATGACAATGGAAGAAAAGCAGAAAGCCACCGACTCGTGCAAACAGTTCAGATTAATGGTGTCGGGATCAGCACCATTGCCCAGTCCATTGAAGGAGAAATGGAGAGTCATCTCAGGCGGACAAGTCTTGTTGGAGAGATATGGCATGACTGAAACTGGTATGATCATATCATGTGGTATGCCAGAGCATGAGCGGGTAGATGGTCATGTTGGGCTGCCTATGCCAGGAGTACAAGTCAGACTATGGGACGAGAGTACACAAAAGGACGTCACCGATGAATTAGAAACTTCAGGAGAAGTTCAGATCAAAGGCGATCTAGTCTTCAAGGAATATTGGAAGCTGCCTGAAAAGACGAAGGATGAATTTACAGAAGATGGTTGGTTCAAGTCTGGTGATATTGGCATTAGGACTAGAGAAACTGGATTCTACAGGATTCAAGGTCGTTCTTCCGTTGATATCATCAAATCCGGTGGTGAAAAGGTATCAGCCATTGAGGTAGAGCGAGCCTTACTATCATTGGACTTCATCAAAGATGCTGCAGTCTTGGGCGTCGAGGATTCTAGATGGGGTGAGGTTGTTGGCTGCGTTCTCGTGCTCAGAGATCCCAAGAAACAGCTAGAATTGAAAGAACTGCGGGACATCCTACGTAGCGAAGTAAGTTGAAAGAGAGACACTAAGATTAGCGGTTCCTTTTACAATGCAGGCTGACGGTCCTCGACTTGGCACGTACGCCAGCTCGCCAATTATAAGCTTCCACAGAAGATAAAAATCTGTGAGTATCGTTGTGTCTGTATTGCAAGCTGCCATGTTTTCTGCCGCTAAGCATTCACCGCCTGGCCACCAATACTCATACAGACGATACTGAGATCCCAAGAAATGCCATGATGAAGGTCGATAAGAAGAGTCTCGTAAAACAGGCTTTCCCGATCACTGGTGGGACGTGACTGTAAATACACTTCAAGATGTCCTGAAGATACTCACAGGCCATGTCAGCCTTGTTGGTTCATGGTGTCTAGGTATAATACTGATCGCATCGCGATCAATGTTGCAGCGGGCAGACCAGATGTAATCTCGTGTACAACGCTCAATCTAGCTTTACTTAGTGACTCTAGCAGCAATACCCATACAATATGCACAATGTTCATACAACAATTTGCCGAAAGTAAGGTCGCCAAGACAATGCTCCAACCGACTATGTAAGCCGGCCATCACGCAAAGCTCTACAGCCACTCGACAGTACCAGGCGGCTTAGAGGTAATGTCGTATGTCACTCTGTTGATGCCAGCAACTTCGTTCGTGATTCTCGAAGAGATGTGTCTCAATACCGGTCCTGGGAAATCGAACCAGTCTGCCGTCATGAAATCGTCCGTCTGCACTGCTCTGAGCGCGATAACCTGTTCATCTAGAAACTCATTAATCGTCAGCATCTATGGTCAATCTGTTGCACCTTAGATGTATGGCGACATGAACGTACATGTTCTCCTGTCACCCATGACACCGACAGCCTTCACAGGCAACAGAGCCGCAAAGGCTTGAGAAATCTGATCGTAAAGCCCAGCTTTTCGGATTTCCTCGATGAAGATAGCATCTGCCTTCTGTGCTATCTGAACTTGTTTTCTTGTCACAGGGCCTAGAATACGGATCGCTAGACCTGGTCCAGGGAAAGGATGTCGTCCTACGAGGTGAGCTGGAATGCCGAGTAGTCTGCCCAGAGCCCGAACTTCGTCTGTCGTGCGGGAAACTCGTATAGTTAGTATGATGAGAGGAGAATGGGACTAGCATGATACCATGGAGGATTTACATACCCTTGAAGAGCTCCCTCAACGGCTCAATAAGCTTGAGCTTCATGTCTTTCAGCAAGCCGCCAACGTTGTGATGCGTTTTGATCGTTGCCGATGGTCCCTTGAAAGAGATACTCTCGATAACGTCCGGGTACAGAGTACCCTGTAACAGCCATTCAATCTTTCCCTTAGCTTTTCCTTCCTCTCCGCGTGCACGAGCCTCCTCCAGTTCCTTCTCAGCCTCAGCTTCCAATTTTTTTGCTTCCTCTTCGAACACATTGATGAATGTGTTTCCAATAATCTTTCTCTTCTGTTCTGGGTCCTCGATTCCTTCTAATCTCTCGAGGAAGAGGTCGGAAGCATCGACGACTGTAAGATTAACTCCTAGGTCTTCGTTCAGCATCTTGTGTACTTGTTCTGCTTCGTTGAGTCGCAGAACTCCGTTATCCACCATGATGGCATGAAATCGGTCGCCGATAGCCTCGTGCATGAGCTTGGCAGCTACCGACGAGTCGACACCTCCACTAACAGCACCGATAACGCGCCCGTGCTCTCCACATATCGTGCGAATGCGCTTGATCTCCTTGTCAATGAAGGTTTCCATCTTCCAGTCACGCTTGACTCCGCAGACACGCGTGAAACGGTCGAAGATTTCCCTGCCCCGCGGTGAATGGGTGACTTCCGGGTGGAATTGGATGCCGAAAAGTGGTTTCCTGTGATGTGCAACCGCGGCGAAAGGCGCTGATGGTGTGGTCGCGATTGTGACAAATCCCTCTGGAAGACCCTTGACAATATCAGAGTGAGACATCCAAACCTGCGAAGCGAAGTGTGTCAGACCCTTTAACATGCAGTCCCTCAGAGTGGGAACAGAACCGGAACACGACTCACCGGGAAATCCCCCTCTACGCCTTCGAAGAATTGGTTAACATGTGAGCCAACCTCAAATCCGCCTTTCTTGGCTTCTTCAGAGTGGTCGTGCTTGACAGTAACGACGGCTTTTCCATATTCTCTATGATCAGACCCGGCGACCTCTGCACCATGGAATCTAGACATCTCTTGCAATCCATAGCAGATTCCCAACACCGGAACTGGGTTTTGTGTTTCGTCGAAGATTGCTGGGTCAGCTCGTGGCGCGTCTTGGTCGTAAACTGAGTATGGCGAGCCAGACAAGATAATACCTGAAATAAGCGGGTAACGAGTCAGTCCGCCCAACACAGGATATACTTTGCCCTAGATACCTACCCTTGGGCTTGAATGGGACTTCGCTGAGCTTTGTAGTGCATGGAAGCATCTCGCCATAAACTCCGAGCTCTCTCAAGCGGCGGACGATAAGGTGGGAATATTGCGAGCCAAAGTCCAGGACTAGGCTAGATTATGGGCGAGCGAGAAGATGTTCAGCTTGGGACGTATATACAGTCAGCCAATGCATCGCATACATGGTGTCGTAGGCGTGAGCAATGTTGACGATGTCTTGCAGCTCTTCAGCCTGTCCGTTCACTCCATCCTTTACAGCCACACCGTTCTCGCGCAACTCTCCGTCGATGCGAGTCATGGTTTGAATCTCCAGTAGATGTGTGCCAGCTCCAGATCAGTGCACTTGTTCCGAGAGTGGCTTTGTCGCGATGGATTGCGGCAAGACTTGGCCATATGCAGTGCTACCAGCAAATTTTAGAACTCGAGGGGCTCGGGCTCGATCATTTCGAGGCGTGCCGCAAATAGGGGAGTCATTACTTAGCACATGCAGGAGAGACATCGATTGCTAGCCAATATGTATTGAGGAATGAAAGCTCGCAGTAGCAAGCATGTCGAGAGCAAAGAATAACCATTGGTCGTCTTGCTGTGTCCGAGGCAGTTTAGCTTAAATTATTACAAGCAAGTCCATGGGGGAAGAGCGAATGTGGGAATGCCAATGGATATCTATATGCTTCTACTGTGGTTTTCTACGCATTATTATTGTTGCTACACTTAACAAATGTCACCGAACGACGCTCTCTAGAATTTGGGCGCATTTAGGATAATGCCCATCAAGCAACCTGCCAATACTCCAACGACAGGAATGGTCAGGACCCATCCGGCGAAAATCCATCCAGTCGCTTTCCAGTTGATAGCCCTGACGTCGCCGTTGCAGAGACCGACTCCTACTGTAGCTCCAGTAATGCACATGGTTGTGGACTGGCCAACGGACAAGTTAGCATACTTTCACGATCGCGGCCAAAATGTCAGGGAATACTCACGACTGGTAGGCCAAACTGCGAAGCGAGAATGACGGTGATGGCAGCTGCAAGCTCCATCGAACTTCCTCGAGAAGGAGACATGTAGGTGATCTTGTTTCCGAGTACTCTCATGATATTGTATCCGTACGTAGCGAGTCCGAGTACCAAAGTCAAAGCACCGACGACTAACATCCAGATGGGGATTTCACTCTCTTTGCCCACGATGAGGCCACTGTTCCACGTTTGGTAGATGACAGACCAGGGACCAATGGCATTGCCAAGGTCATTGGCGCCGTGAGCAAAAGAAGCAGTGCATGCCGTGAGAACTTGAACAAAAGAATAGGTATGCTCCAGCTCGTTGGGGTATTGCTTGGCAGCGGCGAAGACGGCTCTCATATGATCTCCTTCTTTCGTGCCTGCCACTCCAGCTTGAGCGGCATGGATATCATATGATGATCCATGTAGTAATGTCTTCAGAATCCAAGGTATTGTCCGATATTTAACGATGATGCGAAGATTACTGAAGGTGTACCAATCACCCTCTTCTAATGGATGACGATCTAGAGATTCTAATTGGCGTGCAAGGATGGACTGCTTCGGCGCCTCGGCAGCTTCGTCCCCTTCGGCGGGTTGTTTGGCTTTAGTGGAGGAGGGCTTTGATGATGGGCCGGCTTCGAGTTCGTATTCTTCTGCGTTATCACCAGCTTCTTCGGCTAGAGGAGCTGTCTCTATTTTATCATGCAACAAGTCAATACTTGTACGGCCTTAGTGACAGAGTTCCTGCAAGCTTATAAACTTACTTTGCAGGCTAATGTTTCCATGCTCGTCTTGGATCACTCTGTAGTCTGGCACAGCACTCGCCTTCTCCTTGGCATCTGCTGGCACTTGCCTTCTCAACAAGAACGGACCTTGGAAGAAATGGTACCATCTTAGTGTATAATCCATCTTGATGACCTTGGTGTAGACGTAAGGAATCCAGAAGAGTGCGGCCAGGGTCGCAATGACTAGTCCAGTGAGCACAATACCAAGAGCAGTGGTAGTCGGGCTCAGTTCATCCAGATTGAGCGATGGTGCTCCTTTGTAGATAATCGACATAGTCGCCACAGCGGAAGCGAGGAAGAAGAAGAACGGGCCGGTCCAGATAGCCCATCTGACAGGGTCTTTCCTCATGAAAACAACCGTCTTGATGAGCATGTAGATGATAGCCCCAAAACCAGCGGCGATGGCAGGTGCCATTCCTAAGCCTGCAAAGATTGCACCTAATCCTTTGCCTCCGTTCCAGCCCCATTGGACTGAGTCGGCGCCGGCCACTGCCACACCGACACCGGCGACGGCGGATACGATGGAGTAGGTTGTTGACACAGGGAAGGACATGTAGGTCGCAAACATGAGCCAGGTGGCTGAAGCTACAATAGCGCACGTGAACGCAAGGAGTTGGACACCTGCATTGCCTTGGAACGCATCAGCAGGCTGTTAAGTAGATATAGAATGCATTAGCGATGGTATACTGAAGCTCTAGTTTGATCTAAACCAAGGCAGGCTTACGATGATACCGTTCTTGATTGTGCTGGCCACACGTGCTCCAACCGTAACGGCACCCAGAAACTCGAATATAGCGGCGCCGATGATAGCTTGTCGCAAAGTCAGCGAGCGGGATGAAACTGAAGTGGCCCAGGAGTTTGCGACATCATCTATAGCAGAAAGAGAATGGGAAGAACATCAGTCTGGATGTCCAGTCTACCGATCATATCAGGGCTACTTACTGGCTCCAATGTTGAACGCATCTAGGAGCGCGAACATCGTTCCGATGGCCATCTAGAGAAACATTGCCATTAGCTTGTGCCACAGTGTAGCCTATTTCATCGAGTCGAGCCGACGCACCAGGTAATCCCATTGATGGACAGGCATTTTGACGAGGTTTTCAAGCGCAACAGGGGATTATTCGGTACGCAATAACTGGCTATTGTCCAGTCAAGCGGGAATTCGAAAGAGGTGATTCGAAAGAAGCGTATCGAGTCTTTTGCTAGATGCTCTTGCAAAAACCGTGAGTTCGACTGTCTATGCTTCTGCAAAGTGGCCGCGGACGACGTGCTGATATATCGTCGGTTGCACTCTGCGGGGGTAAATGGGAAAGCCTTGTGCGAGAGACGTCAAAGATAGATAAAAGAGAATGAAGAGAAGGAGATGCTGCACGAGCAAAAAGAGCGTTTGTCGGGTCGGTAGAAAAACTGCGAATTGGCTGATTGAGGAACGTGTGTCAGTTTTCCCTCCTCCCGAGCGAGATGGACACGGCCAGTCCGGCTCTAGGGCAAAAATTAATGCAGGCATGATGCAGTATTTCAAATTTTCCCTAGGCCAGCGCCTAGCGACAGAGAGCGAGCGCCCCGGATGCCGACCCTTCACGCGCTTCTCTGCAACCTGCTTGTCTTTTCCGTCCGCAGGCGAAAGCTTTTTTTGCCGCAAAATAGTCTTGGGTGCTGCTGTGGCGGAGGGCGGACGGTGTCTGGACTCTGGACGTCCCGCGAAGCGTGATTATTTGTATGACATTACGGTATCACAATCGATTATTACTGCACTGCATTTGTGTACGGTAAATGCACAATGGTGATAGTGCAGCCAACAAAAGCCAGAGGCAGGCCAGGCCAGGCACTCTTCTTAGGCAGCTGTCCGCGACACGGTGCCTGCTCCCAGCGCTCACTTCAAATCGCTGCACGCACGCCCGGTCGCGCCTGCAGGCTGCCTTCGCAGCGCGAGCATGTTCTCGCAACATGCTCGTGTTCCTCGCTGCACGTTTGTGCATCCGTCCCAGCTGTCACCATCCATCAGCCGCCACTCGGGTAACCTCCGAAAGTCTTGGCTCATTGCAGACCACGTTCGTGCACTCAGCCATGACTGTTCGGGAGGGAGATGATCGGGAGTGGCAAACCGAAGAGTACACAACGCAGCGAACTGCCGTGTATCACCAAATAACATCCACACTGGGACAACCTTGGAAGTGGTTCATTATTATTATCACCAGATCGCTTTCGGCTTTCTACACCGATTCTCCGACTCTGTTGCTATTCGGAGAACGAAGTTGCGAATAAAGTATAAAGGGCGTAGGACGAGCCGAACCTGCCAGTGGAGCAACTGCAAGGGTTGTCCCTGTACAGTGCTGCATCTTTACACAGAGCACATTGCACATGCACATAAGATTGGGTTCCCTTTGTATGACCTTCTAGGACCGAGGTTCTGCTCGGTGCTGCCACCCTGGAGGTGCGCCTCGGCTGACTAAGCTGCTTAGACGTGCAAAAGTTCTTTTCTGGAGCTGATCAAGCAGGGCAATCTGTAAGGGAACGTCAGCGGATGCAAGCTTTGAACTGCAACCACCTAGCGAGCATAGCATCACAGTGAAGCTAGCAGCACCCTTGAACTGCACCTTACTGGTCTCGCTTCCCGCCTGAAGCTGCATTTTAATCGAACATGGCCACTACGGAAGCCTACGAGCATGCCCTGCTGCTTTTCTCAAGTTCTGCCATACCTCGATCCAGGACACCGAGCACGACGTCAAGTACTTCTCTTGATGCATTGATAGAGTCCTTGATTGTCAAGAGTGATTATCTCGGTATTCTACAGGCCTACAAACGGCACTTTCAATTTTCTCTGGAGAATGGTGTCTCGATCACCTTTGACGATGCATCAGCAAATGCAAATGATCCAGTCAAGCAGTTGGAGTTGTTAGTATGTAGTATTGCTGCGATCCATTTGTTCCTGCAGGCGAATTGGACTGGCCCTGCTGCCGAACTGGACCCGAAGGAGCTGTTCTCAGCCAGTTCAAGCGAGAATGAAGCCTCTCCTTCGCAGCCGTGGACAGTAGAAGAAGTGAATGCGCAATGTGTCAGCGAACTATCAATGTCTGGAGAGCCCGCTTATCACCTCACCAAAATGGCTGGCTATCTCCTCCTGGCAAAGAAGATCCTCAACTCACCCGCCCTTTCCGCTAGTACACTTCCCTCCCTGTCAGTCTGGAAATTCCGCTTAGGACTCATCAACATTCGCCTTCTGGACACTGCTGTTGCTTTGCCCGAATCTCTTTTATCATCTGTCATAGCATACACATCTTCGCTTGATCAGTCCTCATCCACCCTTATCGACCTCAAGGCATCTTTACTTCTCTTACAAGGACTATATCACTCTCAGTTTGTCCACATTTCAAGCGCGGCAACCAAAATATCGAACGAATACTTCTATCATTCAGCTAAAGTGTCAGGCTTGGAATACGAACTCACAGGTAGAATGGGTAAGAGGACCAAGTTTCAGATCGACGAAAGAACGCAACTCGTCGTGTTGGCGAAATCGAGGGAGGATAGAGACGACGGCTGGACGCCCAGAGATACAATGTCACTTTCTGGGCAAGAGAAACAAAATGAGAGTACAGTGACAAGAAATGACGACAGTGTTCTCGCTGAATCCCTGGTGATACCCAATGGACATGACAAGAAGGCAGAACAGCCTCAAGCAGTCATGCTGAACGATGATACTCTGCTCGAACGAACACAATTCACGTCTACTACGGCGAGGGGTTCCACAGATGGGCAAGCAGGGGACGCTGGCCTTTTAAGCATCGATCCAAACCATCAGCCTGTTTTACATCCCATAGACGAGAGTATACTTCTAGCTTTATCGTTAGCAATCACCAATACTTCCCCAGCACATGGCTTGACGACACTTCAAATCCAATCTTTTGTCGACCGTGTGGTAGCGGACGGATCACAGAATTGGTCAATCTACTCTATGGCCCTTCTTCTTCGCTCACGACTAGAAGCCAATCGAAGTCGAACAGTGGAGCGAGGTCTGCTGCAGATTCAATCACTAGTAGATCAGCTGAAACTCGAAAGCATCACAAAGCAGAAAGATTCCAGCACTCATCAGCTAGATCTAGAGAAGGGAGCTTCTCCACATGAAAGATTGCAATACTTCTATCATTTGAACTTGCCTTCCACTTGGGAGCTCGAGAAAGAGCTTGCAACGAGATACCTAGGTCTCGGGGTTGTCAGAAGTGCTATGGAAATATTCACCAGATTGGAAATGTGGGAAGAGGTCGCCAAATGCTATTCGGCTGTGGGCGACGATCAAAAAGCTATACAGATCGTCCGTGATCTATTGGATGAGAAGATATTGGAAAGTGAATCTACCATGTCGGCCAGGCGCACTGTGCCATCAGCTCCGATAGATGGCGACGTTATCGCAACAGATAAAACAGCGACTGTATTAAGCAAAGGACAGAAGGTCAAGCTCTGGTGTCTACTGGGAGATCTCGAGCGTAATATGAAACACTATGAAACTGCCTGGGAGGTATCTAGTGGGACATCTTCACGAGCTATGCAATCACTCGGGAAGACCTATTTCACAATGGGCGATTATGTGAAGGCCCAAGACTATTTGGACAAAGCGTTGTCCATCAATCCGCTCAATGGGAAATTATGGTTCATACTGGGTTGTGCAGCTATGAGAATCCAAGCTTGGCAAGAGGCAGAGAAGGCTTTCAGGAGGTGTACATCCATAGATGACGACGATGGAGAAGCATGGAACAACTTGGCTACTGTCATACTAAAACAGGTCGATAATCTCAATGCTTCGTCTGCACCTGTCGCTCTGCGACTGGAGGATGAAGATGTGGAGACGCTAGAAGATAGACGCGAAAAAGCATATGACAATAAGAAGCTGGCATTCACCTGTCTTCGTCAAGCTATTAAATATGCCTACGATTCATGGAGAATTTGGGTTAATTACCTGCTTGTCTCCGTTGACGTTGGAGAGCTTTCGGAAGCTTGTAGGGCCATGGCTCGTCTGGCAGAATTGAGGGCAGATAAAGATGGTGTCAACGCTATTGATCTCGATGTCTTGGATAAGCTGGTACAGGTAGTTGTTCGAGATGCTGCAAGTGTTAAAACTGGCGAGAAGCCGATTGCGAACGATCCAAAAGGTGCGTTGTGCTATATGGCTCGTAAAACGCCAGCAAATCATGGCAGACCTGACCCGATCTACCCTTCCTAACAGAGATTGAGCAGCACCGCGGTCTTGCTGGCAGAGTCAAGGATTTATTCGAGCACGCTCTTCTCCCGCGTATCACTAATTCATCGCACATCTACACTTCGTACGCGCGTCTGTTATTTGCTTTAGGCGATCTTCCCGGTTCGTTACAAGCGCATCTGAAAGCATATAGAGTGGACGTAGTTCAGAACGATTCTGTATCTATCTCGAAGAAAGAGTTCGAGAAAGCAGCTATTCAAGTTCAGGAAACCGTAGAAATCATGCGCAACCTTGGAGATAGGCAGGGTAAAGATGGACAAATCGTGCTGCCTAATTGGAAAATGCAAGCCAGAAGCATGGTGAGAACATTTTTGGGACGGACGAAAGAAGCTTTCGGTGAAGAGAATAGCTACGAATATTTGCAGGCGGAGCTGCAGGAGTTGAAGGCGTAGTACCGGGAGTTGCGTAGTGCTGGATAACTCGCGGCGAAATTCGAGAGCGAATTCTTGTCAAGCCATGCAGGATATATGGCAACAATACCTGAGTCGTCTCATTGTATCTATTTCAGTTAGTGTGTCTTTTCATGCCGTCATGGTCTGCCATTAGATCGGTCCATCAAGGCGTGTGGCGGATAATGGTCTCGAAGAACTGCCGTCGGCCACCGCTTGCGTTACGTTCACTTACCGGGGCATTTGGTGCCGACAAGCTTAGAGCTTCGAAAGAACAGTACTGAGAACATGAACAAGGATGCTGAAGTCGTACTGCCGGAAAGCGCCGCTTCTGCTGAAGGTGTTCAGGTCTCCCTGCATCCGCTGCCACTATTGAACATTAGCGAACACTACACGCGAGTCCGCATACAAAATGGCGGAAGTCTCGACGACAGCAAGATCAAAGGTATGCTCCAGTACAATATTTATCTGGACACCCTGCACCATCTGATCTAACAATGTTTGTCTGTCATGTCTGCTCACCTGCTGACGCAGTCGTCGGCGCTTTGATCGGAACACAAGCTGGTCGAGAGCTCGAAGTAGTCAATTCATTCGAGCTGGCTGCCGTCCCCGACAAGGATACTCAACAATGGAATATAAATCATGACTTCTTCACCACTCGGCAAAATCAATGTACGTGTCTCACGCTTGACCATTGATTGTTGGTAGTTGGGTAGTTGGTAGCAGGTAGCAGGTCCATTGATACCGAATCCGCCCCCGCGCTTTCTTTACATAGTCAGACAAGTGTTTCCTGCCTTCGAGTTTCGTGAGTAGCAATTTGTGTGACATATCAGACGCTTTACTAAACTAGGTTTGCAGTGGGTTGGTACAGCGTCGGGGCAGCACCCTCTACGAGCGATCTCTCAATACATACGCAATTATCACAATTCAACGAATCACCCATATTCCTACAACTCCATCCAAACGCGATACAAGCTCCTTCAGTGCCAGGTGGCTCCGGCAAGGTAGCTGCTTCCCAACTGCCACTCGATATTTATGAATCGGTAGTCGACATTGCAGGAGGCAAGTCCGAGACTAAGTTTGTCAGAATTGCAACCGAGGCTGGAGGCTATAAAGTAGAAACCTATGAAGCTGAGAGGATAGCAGTTGAAAGTGCTAGCCGGATTACTGTATCTGATGCAGCGTCCAATGCCTCAGCCGGTCAAGGCGGAAAAGGTCATCAGGAATCCGCTGAGAGCACACGTAAGCCCCGTTATGTTCAACAGATACCCCTCGACAAAGTCGACTAATACTTGGCTATAACACCAGTATCAGCAGGCTTGACAACGCAACGAAATGCCATTTCGATGCTTCATTCGCGGATAGGAGCTATTCTCGACTACCTCAGTGCAGTACGAAATGGCCAGATTGTGCCAGATCACGAAACGCTCCGTCAAATATCATCATTAGTCTCATCAATTTCCTCCAAAGCCTCTTGTGAAGCTACTGCAATACAGCTAACATCTCCGACATTGGCTCCTGAAGCATCAAGCGCAAGCCTCGCCTCTGAGTTCCAGACAGAGCAGACGGATGTTATGCTCACATCCCTGCTGGGATTGATGACCAAGAACCTCGACGGGATGAACACGCTGGTCGACAAATTTAGCATTGCACATGCCAAGGATCATCGCCGTGGGAACGATGAGATGTTTGGCATGGGTGGTCAACCCCGTCACAGAGGTGGTAGTGGGCATCGAAAGGGCTTAGGGGATGCAAGCCGCCGTCAGGGCCGGCGTGAGGGATTCTTCTGATTTCTACTGGTAGAACAGGATCGGAGTGTACTTCATATGATGCAATGTATGCTTTGCTTACGACCGCGCGCGACCTGATTCTGCGGACGAGATGTGTAACAATTTCAACAGTGTAGGAAGCTCAGAATCACCGGAAACAGAATGCCGGCCATTTCATGCTACTCCAAGCACGTACGGGTTTATCTTGCTTCCGGATACAATGGCAAGCGAGCTGACCGGCTCATATATTAGAGCGCTCTTTTACGCTTGTGCAGCTCTATTGCAGGCACCTGATGTAGCCGGTGCAAGCCGAACAGCTCGAGGACTGCTTCAGGTAAGGTATTACTACGCGAGCTGATGTGCGGTCTCCTCCTGCGCCCGATTGCGTGAACCACTAGCCACCCTTGACCTGGATCCAAATTCCCAACGTTGGTGGTGGCGGAAGGTTCAGACCCGTAGCAAACGCCAGGTGTGGTCTGCTCGTGATCTACCACATGCTACACAGCTATACCGCCTGCATGTCTCCGCGGAACGAGAGTAGTGTAGAAGTTCTTGACTTCTGCAGCAAGGCACGACCGTTTCTGCGACACGCCAAGACTTTCTTCCCGACGTCGACTCTAAAAACAGAACAGTCGCCATGTCTGAACGCAAGATTGCGTAAGGTACAGCCTAGATTCCCATGCGGATCGTTGTAGCTCTACAGCACCAGCTGAACACGCATGGCAAACAGTTCTCTGCAATTCCTTGGTCAAAAGCTGATGATCCGAAGAGAAAGGCGCACGCTCAAGTTCACGGCCAGCCGACCCGGACAGGCCAATACCTTTCGCGGGAAGTAATCCATTACCGTATCGATAGTAGTCCAGAGGACGTGCTGTTGCGCCTGTTGCCTGTTCGGCTTGATCGGCAATTCTTCCGGGCACCCGCACCTGGCCGATACCGTCGAACGTGCGATTTGCACTCGGCCAATTCGACCACACCCAATGCCAGCATCAGCTTTCGGAAACTGCGCAGATTCGTGCGGTAAGACAGACTTATCAACACGGACGTTAAGCCTGCTATTGGATTCGAGAAGATCCGCTGTGGACAGGAAAAATTTGGATTGAGCCCGACCCGGGTCGTGCTGCACGTTTAAGGGCATGACCCGCAATTTTTGGGCAGACATGCTAACTTTGAAGTGTGACATAAAATCTCCCATCCTTCCTCGACGTCCTTCTTTTCGTTACAAGCTTATCCACCACCCATCTGAACATCTTTGGGCTGCTGACAGGCAGATCATAAGACCCTCTAGAAAGGTACTAAATACCCAACTGTTTCCGTTAGCTGTCCTTCCAAGATGCCGACTCTACATCAATGGGACTACTTGGTATGTAGTAGTCTATCTGAAGACGGGCAGCTGGTGCCGACCTACGCCGGGAGATTGACTTTGACTTCCCCACTATGAATCCACTAGATGGCGATTGGTACAATCTTCGCGCTTCTTGATGCTTATAACATTGGAGCGAGTACGTGGAATATATATTCTGGCTGAGAACCCAAAGCATCTGGCATAGAACTCAACGTTGACCAATGCGTTATTTCGCTCAGACGATGTTGCCAACTCCTGGGCCACCTCCATCTCGTCGCGGTCTGTCTCCTTGAGGCAGGCAATGATAGGTGCCGCAATCTTCGAGTTCTTGGGAGCAGTCACAGTTGGCGCTCGAGTGGCCAGTACTATCAAGAATGGAATTATCGTAAGTGCAGCTCGGACACTTCTTTCGCATCGAGGCTATTCTGAACCCTCAACTACAGCCTGGAAGTGCTTTCGAAGGCAATGCTGGTGTTCAACTCCTAGCTTTTACCTGTGCTATCACTGCATCTGCTTCATGGCTTATGTTCTGCAGTTGGGCCAGCTTCCCTGTCTCCACCACCTACTCCATCATTTCTGCTGTAGCAGGTGTCGGAGTAGCCGTTGCCGGTGCCGACCAGGTCCAATGGGGATGGAACGGTGGTAAAGGTCTGGGCGCTATCTTCGCTGGTCTCGGCATGGCTCCTGCTATTGCCGCCGGATTTGCCGCAATTCTCTACACCATCGTAAAGGTCACAGTGCTCATGCGCAAGGACCCTGTTCGCTGGGCTATCTTCACCGGACCATTCTTTTTCTTCCTTGCTGCCGCCGTTTCCACCATGTCTATCATCTACAAGGGCGCACCTACCCTCAATCTTTCAGCTAAGAGCTCCACCACAACTGCTCTGGCTATCGTCTTGACCGCTCTGGTCGTCACCATTCTGGCATACGTCTTTTGGGTTCCTTACGTCTACTCGAAGGTCATCAAGAAGGACTACACTGTCAAGTGGTACCACGTAAGCTGTGCTTTGCGTCAACCTATGGCATCTGGCTCACGGGTCCCGATCCTCCTTTTCAGTTCTTCATGGGACCTCTACTATGGAAGCGACCGGCGCCAGCCGATGCGGAAGCTCGTGATGCTGCCGTCCCTGATTACCGAGTCATCCAAGGCGAGGATGGTACCATCACGCTTGAACACCGTAAGTAAACACACACTTCAAGCATAGCTTTTGCCGCTCTGAAGCTGTTATCATAGAAAACCGCCAGCCGCGAAAAGAGAGTGGTGAATCTGATGAGATTGCTAGCGACGCTAAGATCGAGGCAGGACTACCCAAGGTCGGCTCATACGAATCGCCCAAGGAGCCCAAGAAGCCATCTATTCTAGAGAGACAGATCGAAGCTCTTGACCGCCACCCACTCGAAGAAGGTGACTGGTATGCTCCCCGAAACCTTCGCATCATCTTGAAGTATCGAGCCATCCCCTGGATTACAAAAGCCCTCGTGTATGGCACCAGTTACGACATTCATGCTGCTCAATCCGGAGAAGCTCACACAGCAGATGGGAAAAGGATGCGCGAAGTCTACGCAGCCGCCAAGCAATATCCCAATGAAGTTGAACACTCCTACTCCTTCGTCCAGGTCCTCACCGCCTGCACAGCTTCTTTCGCTCATGGCGCTAACGATATCAGTAATGCTGTTGGACCCTGGGCCGTCATCTACCAGACATGGCATACGGGTGCTGTGCAGGGCAAAAGCTCTGAAGTTCCTATCTGGATCTTGGTCGTCGCCGCCGTCGCCTTGGTTCTCGGTCTAGCCACTTACGGATACAACATCATCCGGGTGCTTGGCAACAGAATCACATACCATTCGCCCAGTCGAGGAGCCTCAATGGAGATGGCAGCCGCAATTACAGTCATTCTAGCTTCTCAATACGGGCTACCAGTTGTAGGTGTCGCTTGTATTGGGATGTACCGCGGCCAGCGACACTCCACTAACAACACACCTTTCACGCTTTTGCGCCATGGCGGCATATGTATAGTCGACGACCATGTGCATCACAGGTGCCACGATAGGTGTCGGTCTTTGCCAAGGTAACCTCAAGGCTGTCAACTGGAAAGCTGTCGGATGGATTTTCTTGGGATGGGTGCTTACCATCCCAATTGTGGGAACCTTGTCAGGATGCTTGGTCGGTATCATCCTCAATGCACCCCACTTCTAGGCAGAGATTCGGCGTCGGTGTTCTGCCCTGGCGGACACAATTAGGATAATGGCTTTGCCGACGTTCGAGCTATGCACGAGACATTACATGCTATCTTCGTTTAAGGGTCCTGTAATATATAATCATCCCAATAATCATTCCTACTTTACCGGGATATTACCATGTGAATTTGAGCAGTCTGCGTAATGGGACAAATAATTTCGGTTGCGATGAGTTAAGATGAATACTTGAGTCCATACATCGCGTCTATATATGTAGGTTGATCGAGCCCTTGATTGCTCCTTGTGTTGCAGACAACCTGTGAGAAAGCATTTCCGGGCGCGAAGCATTGCTTGCACCAACTTGGCAACAACTTGGCACTTCCTCTAAGCTCTCAAGATACTCCATGCCATGCAATGTGCCCGATGCTCGACAACCAAGTCGAGACGCAGGTCCTCTAGGCGCGTCACGAGCTTCTTCGGCTTCGGTCTGCTGGCTCAGCTTATATTGCAGCAGGCGCAGACGGTAACAGCATTCCTCGGCATTGGAGAGCGACGCTTTAAGTATGAAGGACTCATAGATATGGGCTCGCTCGGACTGGACAATGTGAACGGCATGGTTGCAGCATTGGGAGACCTGGATGGCGGACAATTGTAAGTGCTCGACGCGTTAACACCGCAAGCAATTACTTCGGCAAGGCAATTGACGATCTGCGTATATGCCGTGCTAGCCTTGAATTGTTCATATTAAGTCCAGATCAGCGCTCTTTGTCGATGTTGCAATGGAACCGCAGTGAGCCATGGTAGTGGCAAGTCTTCTCGCCAGTCATACTCATGTTTGTTACCAACGCTGCGCAGAACAGTATAAGTTCGAACCGATACCGTATGCTCGTGGCATACAAGCACCTTGGACTATAACGAACATCATTCCTGGTGACTACGACTACGACGGGAGGTTAGATATCCTGCTCATGGGTCAAGAGGCTCCAGACGGTTGGTTCAGCGATTCTGAAGTGAAAATGCTTTTTTACAAAGGTCTAGGCGGCGGTAACTTTTGTGAGCGAAGTCACAACCTGGCTTTCTGTTGTTCGGAGCGTTTACATGACTGTTTCGGCTAGCCGAACCGATCATCGCACCTTCGTCTACTCTCCAGCAACCTATACCATTCGATGCAGGTGGAAGTATGCAGGTCAGCTTACTTGGCTTTCCCTATGGGGATGACAAGAAGGAGAATTTAAAAATGTGGCGTGATGCTTGGGAGGAGAGCAATGGTACCCAAGTCTTCAGTCTGTGAGTGGACTCCTCCAAAGTAGCTCGGGTGATACCAGCTGAGGTTGCCTTTGGATTGCAGTTCGGATCCGCCCCTAGATTCCGCTGCGTTCAAGTGCAAAATACCGAACCCGCATTCCAATGCCTTCATTGATTTGGACGGTGACTGTCTGGCAGATCTTTTCCTGGTTTGTCAGGATGATACATCGCCGTCGGGATTGTCATATCAAATATGGATCAATGCGAAAGATTCCGGATTCCGACTAGCTCAAACGGGTTCACTTCCTCCCGGCACTGGTCAAATCAGCTTCGCAGATATGGACAGAGATGGCACAATGGACATGGTATTCCCCACATGCACGTCCAGCGAGGGCTGTCACATAAACATAGCTTACAACCAGCAAATGCCACTCTGTATCACGAAAGGTGGCTTGACTGCTTCCTCCGCCCCGAGGATGGAAAGATGTCGAGATGTTGGGGATTTATGTGTAGCCGATACCGAGTTCCGCTTCGACACATCTCGAGACGCCTCGAACTCCGTAAGTTCTGTTGTCTCTTTAGGTTACTGGGATTTTCTGACAAGCGATTCGATCAGGCGTTTTCGAGAATACCCATTTCGACCTTGTTACCTTCGAAGCCTTATCTGGCTGTCAATGACAACGCTTTTCGTGGTACCCTGCCGATACCGTTACGAATAGGCGACTACAACAAGGACGGATACCCGGACTTGTTGGTCATAGCTTCGACCGCATCCTCCGCTCATCAGGGATCCGTAGCTCTCCTGGAATCTATACCATGCAGCCGCAAGACGTGTTCGCAAGCTGAAACCGAGAAGGACCGCCGTGCTTTTACAGCGGTGGTTGGAGATAGCACGACAGCCCTTAATACTATAAATGATGCCAAGTCGGCTATTTGGCTTGACATTGATGAAGACGGGACGCTTGATATCCTGGTGCAGCGGAGTGGCTTATCTAGTGGAGCGAGTAGACAGTTTAAGTTCATACGGAACAATTACTTCCACGATGCGTTTTTTCTGAAAACCTTGACAAGTAATGGCGCTTGCGATGGCGTGTGCGTCACAGATGAAGGAGAGAAGTTCGAAGTGAGCCTTGTATTACACCAGGTAGTACGCTGAGCCTCGATTAACGTAAATTTCAGCCATACGGGGTTAGCTATTCGGGAGCTTCATACAAGTTCACGGTTCTGGACACTGATGGAACAAGACGTGCAACACAGGGTAAATATTATCCTTACCACCTTGCCTTGAAAATACGCTTACCAGTTAAATCAATCGTATCGTAGTCGGACAACTACCGCAAACAGCTTACTTATCGCTACAGGCCCCTTATACCTACTTTGGACTTGGACGGACGAATAACTATGTGGAGAATCTGTTCGTGGGCAGTACTCGACATCAAGACAATCACTTCATGACGATCGAGGGCGTTATACCAAACTCGCAAGTAGTAATCGTTCCCTGGCAGCCGAGCCATGTCCAAGACTCTTCAAGCTGGACGAAACAGCTGTTCTTGATGCCAGGGCGCTGGATTCCATGGGTTGGAGTGACATTGATTACTACAATTATTGTGTTGGCAATCACAGTCCTCTTCCTACATTTGAACGAAAAGGTAAGTGCAGCGGAGCGTCTCCATCGTTTACCCTCATGCTGATTTGACAACTATGGGGACACAGCGGCAGGACGAGCTCGAACGCCGGCGAGGTATGCATCTCATCAATTTTGACGGTACGTTACCTTGTCCAAAGTTTCTGTAAACCGCTTTAATAGTGTCTTCTGCTTCCGCCTAGCCCTTTAATGATGGGCGAACGATCCACCCGCAAATTTCGGTGCTCGAAATGCGCGTCGGCTCTTGTTAGCATGTAAAAGTCATAGATACCGACTTCTCTGTATTCCTAGCAACCTCGGTATAGTCTGTAGTCTGAACAGGAAGTTTGAGGCGTATGAAGTGTCTCCCTAACAGCGATTGCTGGTGGCAACCTCGATTGCCTTTCTATCCGCCGACGTGGACAGGGACCTTTAATCTCAATTCGACCCGAGCAAACATAAAGCATTAAGTCCTGCGCGTAGACCATTCCGCGTCCAGCGTAGTCTGCGCCGCTGCAAGGCGCATCGCACAGCGGCCATGGTGCGGCTCGCGGCATATGGCGGCCTGTCCACCGCGGCGGCGGCATACGTTGTCCTGAGTGCATTCAGGCAACGGAGCAACTTCTTTGCTGCTGCGGTGTACCTGTCTAAAAGCAATGCTTCCATGATGGTATGTGCCTTTGCTCGGTCATTGACTTGCTTGAAACACACGCGTGCTGACGATGGTGCTTGCCCTAGCTGCTATGGAACTTTGGTATCTTCCTGACAATCATCTTCGGTCGGGCGGTACAGACTATATTCTTCGGGCCCCTCAGGCTGATTGAGATAGAGGTACGCGCATTCATACCTGTGGGCCAGTACCTGCTGAACTCACAATACCATGCAATGCTGCAGCGCATGCACGAGCGCGTGTGGTACGCCATAACGGAAAGCTTGCTGGCCCTGACTATATTCCGCGAAGCCTTCGATACATCGTTCGTTATACTGTTCGTTAGCCTGTTGTTCCTCAAAGTATTCCATTGGCTGGCCAGTGATCGTGTCGAAATGGTGAGTTGCTACCACACCTTAAATGCGGATGACTGTGATACTCAATTACCGCGTCTATTCCAGATGGAGCAGGCTCCCACCATTCCACGCCTTTTTCATTTCCGTACGGTCACCTTGCTTTCTCTACTATGGATCGTAGACGTCGCTTTGGTGGCTGTGGCAGCGGACTCCATCTTAACGGAAGGACCCAGCGTCATGATCATGTTCGCCAGTGAATACATGATCCTCCTCGCGGGCTTGCTAGGAACAACATTGAAATACGGCGGAAATGCCTACGACCTACGGAACGACATCCCGTGGGAAAACAAATCCGTTTATACGTTCTATGTTGAATTGGCTTGCGATTTCCTCAAGCTCGCAACATACCTCTGCTTTTTCAGCCTAATACTTACCTTCTATGGCCTACCGCTCAACATTCTTCGTGATGTGTACATTACCACGAGGAGCTTTATCAACAAAGTCAGGGACTTGTCGCGGTACCGCCAGGCCACCCGCAATATGGATCAGCGCTACCCGAATGCAACAGTCGAGGAGATGGAAAGGCTATCAGACAAGACCTGTATCATTTGCAGGGAAGAGATGGAAGCCCGAACAGAGGCTCAGATTCAGGCAAGGGATAGTCGGCAGGGACCAAATGAAACACCCAAAAAACTGCCTTGTGGCCACATCTTCCATTTCCACTGTTTGCGCAGTTGGCTGGAACGTCAACAAAGCTGTCCCACGTGGTAAGAAGTACCTCAGAAAATGACAAATGGCCTTTGCTGACTTTCGTCCGCTTGCAGTCGAAGGTCTGTTATTTCCAGTAGTACTGCCCCAATCCAGCAGCCGCAAATTGTGGCACCTCCTGCTCCCGCTCAAGGCCCAGCTACTCAACCGCAAGCTAATACTCCGCGGTCGATCGCTTCTCCAGGTTCCTCTTCCGGCCCTGCCCCGACACGTAGCGACGCTCCGGCAAATGTCCATTTGTCGGTTCCCCCGCCAGGGACATCCCGGGCATCCAGACCCGCTTCGAATACAGCGCGAGGGCGGTCAGGCCCTGAAAATCCCCTTATTGCATTTCAACTGCGATCTGCGTCCAAACCTCCCGCGATGGCGACAACCCCAGGTCCGACAACCGCAAAGAACAAGTCGCCAAGGCCTGGTGTTCTAGATACTTCAGGCCATAAGAAGGAAGTCTTCTCATTTATACCCGAGACTTCCGGAAGTCAGAAACAGGAAGCACGGAGTCCCACTCCTTCCTCATCTACGCAAGCAGGCTCGCAAGTAGCTGGTCTGACGGGTCTCGAAGCTCAGCGACAGCAGCGACTGGAAGCTGCACTCCGGCGTCGTGGCTTTGCTTCGCCCGACAATCGCCCATCAGATACGACATCTACGGTTGACGTGTCTCGAGCTGATGATTGGGTGCCCACGCCAACGATTAATGTAGACGATGCATCCATTTCCAAGGTGGAAGCCCCAGAATCCTCTAATTCTGCACCAACTGCGGAAGCAGCATCAACTAAACCCTCTGTTCGAAAGGCAACACCTGCAATATCCAATATGCGGTCTCAACACTTAACGCCTCTGAACAGTCGTGCATCCTCACCCGTCACTATCCTCAATCCTATTGGAGCATTTGGTGGTCGATCCCTCCCCAATGGTGTGCCATCGATATCGCCGTACAACAATGCACCAGTCACTCCCGATGTTTCGAACACGCCCTCGTTGCCGCAGCCAATGTCTCCATATCAGAGCCCCTACCATTACTTCCCATCAGCGGACGCACCATTGCCTAGTTTATCATCGGCCGATATGCCACGTCTAATACCTCTATTTGATCCCTCAGATCCTACGAAACCAAGTCCTCTGGCCCAACTGCTACCGTCGTTGATGCGCTCAAGCCTATGGCCTCCTACCCAACAGTCTGCTACTCAACATCGTTATGATGGCCACCAGCCAGACATGGTGCACTTGCCAGCTGAGCTAGACGATGGTCAACTCGCTTCACTAGCCGAAGTTACGCGAGAAGGAATAGAGACACGATTGAGGCTGCTCAACAGCACACAGGGAACACTTCAAGCTTGTATAAGTGAATTACAGAAAGCCATGACTGCCCTGGACTCCAATGATGTGCAAGGAGTCATACAAGTTGCAGCGGACCTCAACTCAGAGTCGGCTAGCCAAACGGGACTGTCGGCAGCTAGCCGTATTGACAAGGGAAAGGGAAGAGCGCAGGAGCAAGATTGATTGCAAGGCCTATAGCCAGAGCCTCCTTATCGTGTACGGAGAGCCCATAGGTTTCTCATGCGCGTTAGTATAATTTCTTCGCCATACACGGACCCCAAATAAGTTGCATTACCACTGTACAAGTAGACACAGGGGTATTCCACCCCTGCGAAGTAACGCGCTTGTACGCTTCGCACGATGTTGCCTTCAGTACTCATCGTATACAAAATGGGTTTCTCGTCTTGCGGGAGCGAAACGCACGTCCGGCAAGCGGTCTGCCGGCACTAGCGATAGTCCCAAACTCAAGCGTGAATTGATATCATGCTGACTTCGACATTGAGGCCCGTCTGGCCTGCGTACAACTCTTTGAGCATGGCTTCCAATTGCCAACGGTCCCCTGGTACTGCTATCGGAGGCTGTAAACGGAGCTGGTACGGCAGGGTTCAGCGGTGGAGGGGGAATGGGCAGTGGCCGCTTGCTCGACGGACTCCTACGTTTGAGGGGCACGAGAGCGTGGGGTGCAGTAGTAGGCAGAGTATGATGCGGTAGCTGCGTATCAGAGCTACCTATGCTATCTAGTGCGTGCCCCGTACTCTGGTTCAATATGATGTCATGAGCGATAACGCGGTTGCTAGAGACCTGCCCCATTCGAGGCTGTCCGCTAGAGGTAGCAGCTGAGAGGTGGGAGTCTCCCAAACCGTGCAGGCTGACGGAAAATGATAGTTGAGACGGTATCACGTCCATAGTATTGGCGTGCAGGGCATACATTTGGTCCACATACGCTTGCTCGTCAAACCCTGGGTACCGCGCAGGCGAGAGAGGGTCAGGCATTCTTAATCCATCACGCATCTTATGATGAAGCCTGTCTGTTCGTGTTCTTATGAACTCTCTCGGCTCTGCATCTCTCGAGGCCATTGCAGTCGATCCACTTGAATAGTCGAATGGTTTACTACGGTCCTCCAGGATCTCATCAACCACAGGATCGCCGCGAGATTTGGACACCTGAACAAGAGCTGTAGGTAGCGTTCGCGAAGTTCCGCGTTCAGCGTTGTTCGGAAACAGTCACTTGAACCATGATGTTGGTTGGCCATATACCGTCTCCCCCGCATCGCAATCGAGCTTCTCAGGGAATTCAAGGCTGACCCGTTGCGCGTCCTGCTCAAGTGCTGTTGAAGGGTACAATATACCAGTTGATGATTTAGGAAACCGACGCACATCGCCAAAAGAGATAGGTTCGTTGGCGTCAGACCGAACCGAAATAGTGGGTGCTACGCAGAGAGCGGAGGAAGGAGTCGACGACATCGCGCAAATAGAGCTGAAGTGAGGCCTAAATGCTGGTCTAGTCTCTTGCCATGGGTCCACAACTACCGAGTCTGCCCCTTCATTGCTCATGGAGTCGCGTACAAATGCTTGGTCCGCGGCATCTTTCTCTCGGCTCAAGTTGACTCTGTCGAGCTCTTTCTCCACATCCGTTTTCTGCTTCATCAGTGCTTTCGTCGCGTCTTCTTGATCCTGTGGCTCAGCCTTGTATATTCTTGTCCTTCCGAGGGCATTTCCAAAGTGATCATCTTCCATGCCGGAATTTGTCTCACCTTTCCTCCCCGTGCACAATCTGACTATCTGCTTCGCTCCTGTCCAAATATCCCTTCCGACATCGCGAAAGTCGAGTACATCGCCTAACGCTGAAAGCTTATTAGTCTTGTTCAACTTCCGTTCTTTTGGTTCGAGAGATTCTCCTCTGTACGATCTGTAGGTGAAGGCCTTGACATGAAGAAATCCGAATATCATCATGACAAAGCAAGACAGGACTGCCGATATTCCAACTTGTATCTCATGTGCACTCCAGTAAACGTTGCCTTTGATGACGCCGACCGATGCTAGCAAGACTAGCATACATTCTCCCCAGAAAGTGAGAAACACTACCGCCTTGACGGCAAAGAATTTGAGCATGGGTTGATACGGGGCCAATTCGACTTTCATAGTTACGTAAAACTGAAGGATGGCGTACATTGCTACCGTGACGGAGATGCAGATGACGGTTGATGTCCAGACATGCGAAAAGCGCGGGGACCAGGAACTGAGACAGTAGAGATCTAAAGCTTCAGTAATGACGGCTGCGAGAGTACAGCCCGGTCTGCAGATCCAATATCTGTTGAAGTAGCTGGGTAAGCAATCTTCCGGTGTAAAGCATCACTCAGTACAAAGATCATGCCCTTACTGTCCGATGCTCCACTGCATGATGCTGAGGAAGCGAGGTCCGGAAGGCTTGTATCGCCAACGTCCAAAAGGCCATATCCACTTTTTGAACTTGACATTCTTAAATACTATAGCGTGCTCCTCTTCACTATCGCCTAGGTAGTGTAGGAGCAACGAAAAGAAGGATGCGATGACGACAGCTTCATAGCAGTCTCGTAGAAGTTGAAAATAGAGGGCTTCCTTCCACCTGTACCCCACAGTGTCAACCAGCCTATTTCCACAAAGCGCTTCACGAATTTTTAGGTTGATCTACCTACCAATAGTAGGAAAGCCACGAATATACTGCATAGCAAGGCACCATGAAAAGAACGCGAACGATGTATTTCTGGAATGAGGTAATCAGTTGCATTTATACCTGCACGTGACTGTAAGTCTTGTTCCTCAGCTGGACTTACCTGTTGCGAAGGCTTGGTATAGAATTCAAGATGCTTCTTGATGAGCCAGAAGGATGCGCCGGAACCGATGACTTCCAAGGCGGTTTACGAAATACGCAAGGTTGTAAGAATGACTCCTGGTTAGTTTGACATTGATGGTACAGGCCACGAGGGGGCAGAATGTATGCATACGGCCGAAGAAACCAGCGACAATCCATCCTACGTAGTGCAGCTTGATGTTGAAGTCCCCATCCTCTGTTATAAATGGTTTGCTGTTGGGGCAAGGTTAGCTGTACCTTGTAGACAGTGATGGATCAAAGCGCCTCGCGCCTTACGGGTCATCTGGCAGGTAGTGGACCGGACAGCCAGTCGAGTTTCCCCCCATGTCTAGAGTGTGTGCTTGCTGCAGATGTGGGCCTGCTGGTATCATCTCGACCAGGCTGATGTCGTCCTGCTCAGCTCCTCACGCTCGCCCGTGTGCTGGTCCTGTGCAATGGATCGATATACTTTCAGTCGTTTCGTGCCTCACAGCAGCAGCGATACGGCAGTCTATTCAGTTTCCTAACCAAATGAGCAGTCCGAGCACAAGCAGGAGTGCGACCAAGCTTCCATCATTTCGGCACATTCCCGTCGTGGCCCCTCTTCCGGCTGCAATAGTGCTTGGACCGGCTTTGATGGCCAGGTGATGGCTTCTGTTGTCGTCCGATAACTACAGTATTGACGGAAAGTCATAACGCCGGAATGTCCATCATTATGTCCATGACCGGCCTGCGATGGAGACCCTGCTCCTCCTGCTCGCCTGTTGCTGCTGCAGTCCGAGCAGCTTCCACATCTTCGTCTACACAAGCAGATGCTGCCAGTGTCGTCAAGAGCCTGCAGCAAGGCTTGAAGGATGCAATGCGAGCGAAGAACAAGCAGCGTGCTACAGTATTGAAGGTCAGTCCTGCGGTGGACGATCTGCGCACCTCGCTGCCCCTTCCTGTCTGCGTGCAGCTAACCTGTACGTTGCTTTTTCGGCGCTTGGAACAATGCAATCCTATGATGGCACCTGTAGTCTGCTCTCGCCGACATACAATCACTTCAGCACCAGGAGAAGCCGCCTTCAGAGCTACAGACATTGCTGCAATGCGTCTCCAAGCGCAAAGAGGCTCTCGAAGCCTACGCTTCGCAGGATCGAGAAGATCTAGTACAGCAGTTCAAAGATGAAATCGCAGTATTGGACGAATACATACCTGAAGAAGCAAAAGAGATGTCCTTGGAAGACCTCAGTAAGATGGTAGAAGAAGCTATAGAAGAGCTTGGAGTGAAAGGTGATAGCAAGAGCTTAAACAAGGTCATCAAGCATGTGCGAACGAGAGCCGGGTTACGTGCAGCTTCATTAGGCAAAGATATGGCAGAAATGGCGAAGAAAGCATTGTCCAGCAGTAGCTAGAATATCACGGAGGACGGGAAGAAACCGAAATAATACAAGCCGACTTTGTCCACTTGGTCTGCTGTAAGACGAGTTCCCTTTTTTGCAAATGTTTCATGCATAGACGGCACTTGATCGTCGACAATCAGACCACACGACACGGCAGAAGCGGCCAGTTGTACCGTGAAGCTCTGCAAGGGAGTTTCCCTCGTTGGGCGGATATAAGGAGCACATTTCGCATTCTATCGAAGATCATAAGGGCAAATAGGCAGTCTCTTAGACTCGGGAAATTTGTTGTAGAGACCGCTGTGCTTGCCATGCTTCGGTTCTTCTGGTGTGACGTCGACATACACGTTGAGGGAAGAGTTATCCATCAGATCCGTCTGATACTTTGGAGGAATGCCCTGCCGTCATGGAATGCCTGCCTTCCTGTTCTGCTAATGCGATGCCGATAGTTGCAGCATCACTGCATTCATGAGTACGGAATTCCCGTATTCGGTGGCTATCATGCTTGAATCGCCTAGAAGGCAGAGGACTTCGCCTCCACATCTTCTGCAGATATCAGTCTTATCGGAACGGAAGATACTGGAGCAATCTAGACGGTCAGTAGATGTGCCTTTGGAGCACCATTACATCTATTCCTTAGCTTTTCTGTTTTACTCTTTCTCTCTATATATATACTAAATCATCTTTCGTCCTCGCCCGCTGGAATTCAGCCTGTTTCTCCTCCAGCGATCGGCCCCTAAGAAGACAATGAGACAGCAAAACAGTCCACCCAGCCATTTGGCAACGCCTAAAAAGTTGAGGCCTCGCTTCTTCGTGGCTTCTTCTGCAAAGACTTTCTCCGTCCTGGTAGCGACAGTGAATACTTCACCTATTCGATTCATAAGCGCTCCAATATTCTTGTTGACGCGTGTAGCGAGACTATCGAGCCTGACTGATATACCGTTCACATCTGCACTCAGGCGTGTCATCATCTTGACTAGATATTGAACGCTCTGTTGCTCGATCTCTTCGGCTGTCAAGGCTTTTTGAGCGTTCGATGGGGGCTGACCTGTCAGCCGTGAGAGTGCGGCTGATATTTCCTTCAATTGCTGTGATTCGGGCCCAGAGAAACTTGCACCGACGGAATGGTCCAGTTTACTTTGCATTGCATCGATCCGGCGAGCAAGAGCATCGATAGCTTCGGTCATTCGCACCTGCGCTGCAATGACTTCCTGCAAGTCCCCAACATTCACTTCTTCGCCGTTCTCGGTGCCAGCCAGGGGCTTGAACGAAGCAGCGTCTACTTTATCGATAACGGGTTGCGAGTGCTGCTGGCCGTCTGCTGCACCGGTTACCTCCCAAGCATCGAATGCGTACACATCAACCGTGTCTGGGTCAGTGTTGCCGCCAGAAAGGCCAGTAAGGCCGAAGTGATACCCCGAGGGGAGAGACACGTCGTCAATGGTGAAGCAGTGGTGTGTGAAGTGTCTCTTTTCCGGCAGTAGCGTTGTATGTGGTTGTAGATCTAGATCGACCTGTGTTGCAGATCGGTGAGCTTGAACAAGCAAAGTCAGGTGCATTCCGGGGTTTTGTAGACGCACCCTAATCATCTTATTGAAATGCGCAATTCGCACCCAAACTAGACCTGGAGCGTTCCGGAATGCAGCCTCGCATTCTCCCACACTATTTTCAAGGTATTTTGCTTCTTGTCCCGCTGGACGTCTTTCGCCGGACTTGTAAGCATTATCATACCATTTGTTGCCTGTCTTGCCATCGTCAATGACAGCACTGATGACTCCAGTAGCATCTGCACCAAACGCCCATCCTGCTGGATCAGACCGAGGTAACAATGGGGCTGAAGCTGCAGAGTCGAAGATGATACCGAGACCATCGAAGTTTATACTTTGACCGAAGAAGGAGACTTTGTTGTCATGGTTATTGTGTGCTTGTCCCGCCGGGTGCTGGCCTTTCGTTGGAGATCCAGCCTGCGCGGAGATAGAAGAATCAGGAGCCCGGGTTAGGCCGACCTCACCTCGCGATAGGGCAGAAGCTCGCGCTAATTCTGACCTTAGTGTACCAAAAACCGAACCCTCTGCCGCCTTTCGAGCCACCCTGCCTAGAAGAGCCATGGACTCGGAGAGCTACTTCGACAATCCATTCCTTGGACTTTACGGTGCTAGTCGAGAAGATTGCACCATTCGACAGCGGTATCGCCGGCGTAAGGCGTATGAAATCTGGAGACGTCGATAGGCGCGTTCTGGTGACATCGAATGAGCCGAAAGCAAAGTATTGTTGCGGGTCCGGCCATTGGAACACGTTAAGGAGAACACGCCGATAGCAAGAAAGCCACGTTGTAAGAACACGGTACAGGAAGCCCGTCAGCAAAGCAGGTCTGGCTGGCGGAATGCAGGGACCACTCACGCCTGTCCCGACACCTCAAAGCCTCCAACCTTCGTTCCCTCGGGAAATGGTCCTCGAAAGCTGTAAGCTGGCAAGGCCTTGACTTCAGGCAAGACGAGCGGCGCGACCGGCTCGTCGCTATGTGCAGCATCGTGCTGTGCATGAGCCAGAGATGCGATGCTGAGAATCGCTACGCATAGCGAGTACAGCGATGACGAGGTGCGCATTGCATGTCGTGGTGCGGAAGCGTGTGTACAGCTCAAGGGTGGAACGGCAACCAGCCGCTACAATTCCTGGTGGCGACTACCAGTGTTCGGTCCGAATACAACAACACGAACTTCTGGCAATACGCGAGCCATTTACGGTTACAGATAAAAGTACCCTAGAAACCATACTTTTGCCCACCCGTCCGCTTGTTTGCCTTCATTTGCGATATCCTGTCTTCCAGCTGGATGCGGTTCATCTGGGCATCAGCAACCAATGTCGTGAGTTGATGTCTAGATCTAGCATTATGTGAAAACTTCTTGGCTTTAGCCTTGTTCTGTTCTTGTTTGATTCTTTGTTGTTCCTCGTCGGTGAACTTGCTTGGCTTGGCGAGGTCGTTGTTCTGTTCACTGCGAAGGTTGGCAGCCCGGACTTCCACGCTTTGCTCCGCTGCAGCTGCAGAGAAGTCTGCTGGCATTTTGTGCTCCTTCTCCTTCTTTCTCTGCTCTTCAGCTTCGGCTGCCGCATCTTCGCCCCAGCCTTGTGCATTTGACCAAATTTCCCATTCGTCTGGGCGTTTCGGGGCCCAGTTCCCATCCGGTTTTTGGTAAAAGCCAGGATACGGGTCAGCCTTGGTTGGTACTGGTAGGGTTGCATAGTAATTTGACGCCAGATCTGGAGCAGCCGTGGTCGGTGCTGCTGATACCCTTTTCACAGTGCCACCTGATGTACTCGAGGCATTGAAGAGCGAAGGTGCAGCCGGTTTAGCGGAAAGCAGGTTTGCTGCGGGCTTGCTGTTGTTCTTGCCAGAGGAAGCCGCCATCGAAGGACTGGTTGCTGACAATCCAAAGAAGTCTATTGGCCCAGCATCTGTTTCTTGCTCATCCTCGTCTACTTCATCTCCAGCTGTTGCGGGACCTGCTTGTAGAACAGCAGTGTACAAGAGCAAAGCAGTTTTATCAGCTCACAGAAAGACCATATACTTGAGTACAACTAATGTTGAACCTACCCAGACCAAAGAAATCCAGGACAGCACTATCAGCTTCCTCATCCGCTTGTGCTTCCTCTACGTTGTGCTCCGATACTATAGGGCCCGCTTCGCCTGAAGCATTATCGTCCAGCTTTCCCATTCCCTTTGCTACTGCCTTGTTCTTGCCCTTTACGGTATGCGGTACCATGCTTGTAGCCGGCTTGCTCGACTCAGGCGCGTGGACTGCAGTTTTCGGTTCTGGTAGTCTAAGTCCACCAATTCCCGCCGCCTTCTGTGGTTTGGGCAGCAGAGCATTCAAGCCGCTTCCCGCCGTACGAGCCTTCTTGTTAGCCGGTTCATCTGATCCATTTGCGCTTTCGTGCCCGTCTTCCAGCTCTGCGGCGGACCGTGTCGCTTTCGGTAAATCGAGTACGAACTTCTTCGGCTGGTTCGTTGCGGCCTGCTTTGATTTTGTTTTCGGAGGTGGAAGTCCAAGTCTACTTGCAAATGAAGATGAGGAACTTGCTACATTATCACCAGGTGTCGACCCCGCGGTACTGACATAGCTGGACGAGCCTGCCGCCGATGTGTTGGCGAGTCCACCTGCACCGTTCGAAGCAGCAGCAGGCTTGGCGGGGCTCGATGCTGATGGGAGTTCCGAGGCAGATGTAGACGACTTCGGAGGCGGCAGATTGAGCGGCATTCTGGCTCGAAGGGAGTGGGCGAAGGAAACCACCGATACTAGTATAGGTCTGCGTTGGGTTGTATGCGGCCGTGGTGGCGAAGAATAGGAAAGGACAGCAAAACAGCCACAAGCATGGTTTCGTACCTAACCCATACGCTATCTCGAACTGATGGAGCTCATTGGGGTCTGAGCCGCCCGCTACACCGGCATCCTCCAGAGCTTTCGGTTGCAAAGGCGGTATGCTTCATAGCGAGCAGTGTTCCTGCAAAACATACAATGAGCTATCTTGTTCTACGATTATTAGGCATTCCCTCGTAAACCGTCGTCGGTACTACCTTTGCACATCACAGAGTCGCAGACAGCTTCAGATAGCCACAGTCTCGTGACATTGCGGTGACATCGTTTCGATCGTCCTGTCCAGCACCGCTTCATGAAAGCAACTCTTGTTGCTTTTCTGAGCATAATTACAACGCGCGTGAGCTGAGTCGGCAACCCACCTCGGAGGATACAGTATACAAACCTCGACTCCACAGTCCATCCAACATGGGTCAATGGGTCGTTCGCCATCGCCGAAGAAGGATTCCCATCATCGTGAGCGGTGCAGTGGCGGGACCGTGGCCTCTTTCACAATGTCGACTAACACCCGTACTGGGTTGCTCAACAGCCCAAAGTCGTCTACCTCGTCACCTACGGCATGAATCCGGCACGCTGGAGTCTTAGGTAAGGGCATGACCCTTGACAGCGGACATACGACTGTTGCGGAATGGTGGTTGATTTGCCCGGGTTGTCTCGCTTGCACAGCTTCGGATCCAGCGATAGGGTCGAGTACAGACGTTAGGCAGCCCTATCTTGCTATGACTACTGCCACACTTCCACGGGGTGTCCAACGTACATCCACGTCTATTGCGTTTGGGATATCTTGGGGGAAGTCAATTTGCACATGATGCCGTGCACCTTGTGTAATGAAGTATCAGAAATTGAGTATCAGAAATTGAGTCTATATGAAGTACTGTAACACAACATTGGAGCAAATTTACTACTAAATCAATTGAACTTAGAAGGTAATGTCTCTTGCATGTATATCACGGTTGTCCGCTCCAGAAGCCGTACACCCAGGCTGTTTAGGCAATATATCCGAAAGACTTCTGCCAAGAAGGTACTCCATGTACTCCATTCATGCCAGTCCACAACACAGTTGGTATTCCTGCTGGTGGTACTGTTGCTCGATTAGTTGGTACTGTTGCTGGATTAGCACGGCTGGATGATGCCCTTCCACCCTGGACAGGTTGGACAGGCCGGACAGGCTGGACTTGCTGGCCTTGCGGCCTCGCACCGTTGGCAATGCCTTGCTCATTAGAGAAGGTCAGGGTGTTTAGAAAGGCGTCAGGCAGCTGCTTGGCAGCCTGGGTTTGCTGGTCGTTGAGGCTAGAGGTGGTGGGATTGTTGCCTGTCTTCATATTACGGACATGTTTGGCTTGTTTAAGATACCACTCTGGATGAAACACAGTTAGATGTTGATCTATGAAAGGAGCGCCTGTTTTGGTATCAAAGTGAGGTTTAACACCCTTGGCGCGCTCCGCGGAACATTTGCCTTTAGGGCCAACGATACACCTGAATGTAGGCCGCGTACAAGACGAAAGAGCGTTGAAAAACAGACGCGGGGTTAGACAGGCGATTAACGATCAAAGATTCATCGAGAAAGCCTCTTATATGCCACTCACTTGAGACCTTTATGAGTTAATTTCCCTTTTGTCCTCTTTATGGTCGCCCAAAACCTGATCTGTTCTCGTTCATTCCGATTTAACTTCAACATGGCTGACTTTGCTTCTTCCTGGATCCGAGTCATAACAGGTATCGCTCCATTGGTCAAGGAACCCGCTGATTGTGCTCCGGTGTGGCGCTGCTGCTGCATAACGGGGTGAGGGTGAATTGCCAAGCAAGCGTTAGCAATTTGGCGTGCGTCTTCGATAAATTGTGTTGACTTCTTCCAAACGTGCCCAGTCGAGGACTCGCTTTGTACTCCTCTAGTCGCTGAATTTATTGATGGACTGGATGATTGGAGAGATGCCAAAGTACGAGTAAGCAAGACAAGTCAGGTGTCCTCCTCCAGCTGCGTTGTAAGGCTAGTCAGTGAGGCGAGCAGTACATGCAGTGCCTGGCTGTCCGCGCATCTGCACCGCTTGTACAGGCGAGATAGACTCTCCTCCTGTACAAGGAGGTCTAGAACATTCCATGCGCTGAATGAGAGATAGTATCAGTGCTCTTTGGGATATCCCACGCTGAAGATGGTCCCGTCAGTTAGGGCTAGTGTGAGCTTTGCCTGCTCAATTGAGCAGGCAGGATGGCGGCCGAGACGGACAATATGGTCAGCAGGATATGTGAGAAACATTGCAGAGACAGGAATGGTATTGCTTTGCATCATCAACTACAGATTGTACCGAGATTAAAAACATGTACGTGCCAGAATGAAACGATGGGAGGTAGGGACTGAAAATTTGCCATCCTGCATCGAGATTAACGAAGGCCGCTGGATATATTGGTCTGAGCGGCGGTTGTATGGTTGAAAGGCCACTCTAGGTGTATACGTGGACTTGTATACAAGTCCACCTGTCCGTAGACTGGTGTGTTGATGCCGCTGTTAATTTCTGAATTAGAAGAAAGCAGAGCCGCGAATCGACGAATTCGAGCAAATTGACCAAAAACGGTCGCACTGGAATGGGGCTACGGCTGGTAGAAGAGCGGGCTTCGTGCCATGCAGATGAGCGGTAACTGGCCTGGCTAGTTGTGCATGCAGTATCGCTCGAATGCATGTGCTGCCGTCAACTTCGTATCACGGAGAGAGGGTGCACTCTATGCTTCAGTCCGATCACCTATCAGGATGGCAAGCGCACCATCACTATGCTATCGGCGCTGACAGCGGCCGCGGTATCAGCCTGAAGACCTACTGACGCCTCTGAAGAACACCCTGGCTACCTGCACGCTTGCCATGGGTCTGCTCGCAAGGCTCTCTGCAAGTTCAAGGCCGTACATACCATCTTCCTACTTTCGGCAAGGTGTACAGCAAACGAGAATGTTTGCTCTTTACACCCGACAGCGAGACCAACCAAAGACTTTCGGTAGGTACTTGCTGCCTCGTACTTCTTCCATGCTCGCTGACTTGTTTCCTCGAACTGCATGATCCTCCCGTCAGATAATCAGAAGTCCTTGCCACGTCTGCCGATTCCGACACTATCCGACAGCCTGCAGAATTATGTAAAGTCATTGAAGCCATTGCTATATGAAGAAGCTCGTCTGTCTTCCCACAGAGATCCTGAAGCTTTTGTGACAGCGGAAATCGAGAAAAGAGAAGCTCTGGCCAGAGACTTCAGTAATGCGGATGGTCTAGGAAGGAAACTACAAGAACGTTTGTTGGATATTGAGCGGACTTCACCTACCAACTGGCTAGATGACAACTTTTGGACTAGGCTTGCATATCTTTCATGGCGTGTTTCGTTGCCAGTTAACTCGAACTGGTGGATCAACTGCGCACATGATCCAGACGCTCCCAGGGCTATGACAGATTCTCGTCCGCCTGATGGGGAATTCACCAACTGGCAAGTAAGAAGAGCAGCCGTCCTAGCTTGGCGACTTCTAGATTTCAAAGACCGGTTAGACAGGTAAGAAGAGCTTGGGCATATTGAAAAGATTCACCTGCAGATTGCCCACTTACGAAGTATAACTCATTGTAGGGAGGAACTGATTCCCGACTCCTCGAGAGCAGGTGCTTTCTGCATGTATCAGTATACTAGGTAGATAAATCCAGCCTTGAGTAGGTTCGGCTGGGAGACTAACCGCTTTCGCAGGGTGTTTGGCGTGACTCGGATACCTGGCATACCCGAAGATCGCGTCATAGTTCCTCCTTTCCCGAATCCAAATACGCATATTACAGTCATCATACGAGACCAGGTATTCACCTTAAACACAAGAGATGACAAAGGCAATCTCAAACCGAAAGATGCCATAGAAGCTGCCCTATGGCTCATGATATACGATGTCAACCAAAAGGATGGGAAACCTTCACCAGCTGTCGGTGTTCTGACTGGGCATGATAGAGATAGCTGGACGGAGGTAATATCGCGCATCTTGTTGATTTGTAGGCTACCAGCTGATTTTGTTCGAAACACGTAGGCCCGCGAACATCTCCTCACTCTGGCTGAGAAGAACAGGAGTAATCTAAATGCAATAGAAGATTCTCTTTTCGTCGTAGCTCTTGATGATTATACTAGGGTTCACCCAGATCCTCATGCTTCCTCACAGGCTAGCGAGCTAGCACCCCTCTCCGATGAAGCAGCTAGAGATGATCTTGACCCAACCCTGGACCTTGACAGTCACATCTCAAACTCCTGTGCCGGTATGAATGGCCACAATAGATGGTTCGACAAGGTGATTTGCGTATCTGTAGAGTCCAACTCGCGAGCTTCGGTAGTAGGCGAGCACTCCCCGTGTGACGCATTGATCCCAGGTATAATAGCGGATTACATGCTAGCGGAAGGAATGGGAAAGCCAAAGGGACCGCTTAAGAGAACTCTCGTTGCGCATCACGATGCAACCGGATCCAAGTCTGATGCTGAAGACAAGATAACTTTGGAGGACTTGGACATTGAACGTTTAGAGTGGACTACGGATAACAAGATTGAGCGTGCAATAGAACAAGCGGAAGCCACGATCAAAGCCATCGTGGAGGATTCCGATGGGCTAATGCTCTGGTACGATGAATATGGGGCAGATTGGATGAAGAGACAGGGTAAAATTGGTCCCTTGCTTGCTTTGCATTGGGAAGTGGAGCTGAAACTGCCTTCGTAAACAGCAAAATTGTCTCCAGATGCCTACATCCAAATGGCAATGCAACTTGCTTACAGACGGATGCACGGAAAGGGAACGCCGACTTATGAAACAGCCTCTACGCGATTGTTTCACCATGGTCGTACCGAAACCATCCGAACATTCAGCGAAGATAGCCAGAGATGGGTCGAAACTGTAGTGTCCGGTAAAGCCAATGTAAGAGAGTTACGATGATCAAGCTTAAATGGTCTACGCTTCTGACCATTAATTCTTTCTGCAACTCCAGGAAGAGGAGCTTTACAACCTTCTCTTCAAAGCCGTACAGGCACATAACCACTTCACCCGCGAGGCATCGGTTGGGAAAGGCTTTGACCGCCATCTACTTGGCCTCAGGCAAGTCCTGCGAGAGGGCGAGACACACGAGCTCTTTAAGGACCCGTTATTTGCGGAAAGCCAGTCATTCAAGCTCAGTACTTCTGGTTTGTCGGCCGGAGATCGCTTCTTCGGGACTGGTTTTGGAGCTCCAGAGAAAGATGGCTACGGAATTAATTGTAGGTATCGATATTCGCTGTGCTCGAGCTAAGCCGGCGGCGATTCTGGCTAATAGTAGGCTGCTTGCATTGACAGATCTTGCCGGGGCTGATATTATCAAGTTCGGGATGGAGAGCAAGAGAAGTAGCAAGGAGACCTCTACGCATGCATTCCGGTTGGCCATCATCGAAGCATTGCGGGAAATGCGCAGGATATGCGAGGTAGGGAGGCCGAAGGACAAGGATAACACAAGCAAGTTGTAGATTGGAGGATCGCATGCATGTCGGATGGGCATCAATCGCATCTCTGTCAGTTTGCTGTATTGCATTAGGCATACATGAAGATCATGTCTTGAATCGACAGTATATTGAGAGTATATCCTCAGGATTTAATAGGTGTAAATGAAACAAGAACAATACATCCTCAAGAGTCTTGACGGAAAGATGTGCAGGGCGATCCACATTCGAGAAAACCGCGCAGGATAGTACGAGACCAAACTTAGGCAATTTCTCTTGGCAATCTCCACAACAATAAGAGTGCTAATTCTACACTAATTTGGGCTCATCTACGATAATCGAAAATCAGTACGATACAGCGCATCGCTGTGAAAATGCATACGAGATCGTGGAGAGTGCTAGCAATCCTGTTGCCGGGGCGCTGGCCGGTCGATAGAAGCATTGCTCCGCTGGGCTACTCTTTTAGTAGTTGGGGTAGAGTAGACCCTATGCTTCAGTTAGGTAGAAGCTCAGGGTGCAGGCTATGATTACGATAAGATACACCCAGCTCCGTGGAGGAAGCCTCGCAAGATGGTGGAAGCGCGTGTCCCCGTCGAATCGGTATCTGGTGTTTCGATAGCTTGGTCATAAACCCTTAGAGCGAGCATCTCGATTAACATGCTGTGATTCCGCCATGACCGCCGGACTCGCCGTATCAATTGCATTGAAGCAGATATACGGCATGCAGACCTCGATCATGTGGACCGAACCGAGATTCAGGCTCCGAGCCTAACTTTCCCGCTTGACTTTCCTGAATGCCAGAATCTTCGTTCTGGGAGATCCAGTCGTATCCATGCTGCACCCAGTAAGACGGAGTGGAAGTAACATCACTTCCATACTGGGGCTCTACTGAAGCTGGTCAGTGAGAAACTGCCCGTCTTTTGATGCACTGCTACTAATGACTCTGAAGAAACCGCGAAAGGACAACAGAAAAACAGGATTGAACAACAGCATAAACCTGAAACTGATAATTGTGGTTTCCTTCAGCGAATATCAGGTGACAACCAGCCTAATACCGTCTTGACTGATTGTCATGGGGCTCTGAGAGTTTCTGCCCCGCAGGCCTTCGCTCGTTAGTGATGATGGCAGTCATGCCGAATTAAAGTGTCACAGAGCGCTCGGAGCGCGTCGACGTCCTGTCAAGCCGTCATACCCGGTGGCTTTCGTCTGAACGGAGTTCATTGTGTAAATCCAGCGACCATTGCTTTCTACTAAGAATATATTGCAATGGCCGCAATAGCCTACATACTGCTCCATTGAATTTCGAAAGATGCAATCGGAAAACACTTTGGCCCGGGCGTCCGGCCGACTGCAGAAAATCCCGGATCGCAGCCATTATCGCTTAGCTCGGCAAAAGGGGAGGACATCACAGAGTCATCCCCCACCAGTATTGCTGAGAAAGCTAGAAGGCCTTTTGACCGTTCCTCATGACCGCTGCACTCGCTTTGGACGTGGTCGAGATGCTTGGCGGCAATCGTGCTTAAAAGCGCCTCGTTTAATTCTCTGCCTCTCTTCCTCTTCTAAGGGGTGGGTTTGAGATGATGATTTGGTGTTGTGGCTGTGCGCCACAACACCAAATCATCATCTCAAACCCACTCCTGCAGTTACTGCGTGACATCAACATGCACTCGCTTGATACAGCCTGTTGGCAACTCCACAAGAGCAAGACCCGGAGCCCCTAATGGCTATATCATTGTACTCGTCTTCATCGTCTATTGTCAAGACACAAGCAGCATGTCTACCGACCTTCTCGACCATAGACATGTGCAGTGAGCCCAAGCCTACTTTTTCCACTGATTGCAGCTAGGTATCTAAAGCGTCGATCTTTACGGTGCATGCATCAATCCACAGAACGCACAGCAGCCCTGGCAGCCCTGGCAGCGAGTGCAGCCATGACATTACAGGCGAAGTGCGATCTCGAGACCGTGGCAGAAGACACTGGAGACCAGAACAGCGATCAGGAGGAGGAAGCTTATCGTACAGCAACATCAGTGTCACAAGAAACACTCAGCTTCATGTAGGTACGCAATGATCCCAGCTCACTTGCGTTGCTCATGCTGAGTAGTTCGATGTCTTTCCAATCGTAGAGCACATTTTCCTAGTCACTGTCAGAGTGAAGACTTCAGCTCGCCGGCATCTGCCCGATAGATGGTGGCCTCTATCTTTTGGTTGTGGCGGACATTGTACTCGTTCATCAACATCAACAATGTCAGCATCTACACATTCTAGATTACTATCAAGTATATCGAACATCATCAACTTTGTTACAAGAACATTGATCTGCATACAAGTATGCAATGACCCTATCTTCTGGCTATGGCGGACACTGTAGGTTACCTGAGCTTAGCAACTTGTCGTGAGAAGGTTTGTGAGGCTGGCTGCTTACTGACAATCTGCCCCCCCCTGCTTCACGTTGAACAGGAGGACAGTACAACATGGGCATATCCAGCCGTCTCTTCTCAAGCTCACTTCTGCAATCAATCGATGATGAAGCACCCTCAAGCTCCTGTTTCCTTTTCCCAAGATATCACTCTTCCCCGGCTCATCGCACAACTAGCTGTGGCTGTTTGTTGTATGCGCGTGTCCCCAAAGGGAGACCTCGCATACCCCCGCGGCGACGTTGTGTGGAAATACCTTTGTCAGATCGCCTTCAGGCTATCAAGGTCGCCCATGGCCCACAAGCTCAAGGAGACTCAGGCGACCATGATGGCTTGGGAATGGTCGGAGGGGCTGAGAGTGTGTCCTGGCGGGTCTTGTGGGGAGGAACAGAAGATTGAGAGTGTGAGTCTAGATGATGGCGAAGCATAGAAGGAGAGCAATTAGGCAAACCCCGATACCAATTCAGACACACATGTTTCAGCCGATCAAACCAAAGTATATCAAGGATTAGCAGCATCCCTTGTCAGCCTGTAGAGCCACTCGCTCGCCTCAAGGCAACATAGACATCCTGTCACGCATCTGTGTGCGTTGCAAACCACGACAATACTTGAATGCACTCGTTGAGAAACTTGAAGAACTTGCTACACTATCGTAATGTCTGACATAACCGCGTTGCATCTCCCAGAGTGTAGCCGTGCTGACTCGAATCCCGTGTGGTGCATGTCCGCACGTTGCCCATGCGTGAACCTGAACTGCAGATCAGGCTTATCGCGTGTCGTAACACATGTCTTACATTGACTGACTGGTAGAGAGATTCACCCCCAAGTTATCTAGCAGTTTAGCTGCCGCCTGCCTGGTCCAAAGCACCATCAATAGTCGATGCTGGCTACTCCGATACCCATACGCTGGCTTGTCCAGTTAGCAGTATAAGGAGACACAATGCCATCCGAACATTAATACTACTACTGGCTTCAAGTCAAGCGGTTCGCAAGTTCGGCTCCAGCAAGCTTTTCCAATCAGAATGAATTCAAGATTGCAACGCTTCAACCTCAAATTTCTTCTTTGTATTCCCTTTGTATCTCGGTTGCCTTGCAGTTCTTTTTCGCTGGCCGTCGACTATCGGGTGCCTCTGTTTTTTGTCTACGCATGATATAACAGGCAGAGCAGCAGCCTTGTCTTGTCCGTCTTTGCACCCAAGCTTCACGTATATACATTCTTCTCCGTGATGCGCTCCCGCGTGCCTACCGTTTGTATATCCTCTTGAGAGTGTAGTCTCGCGATATTGTTCATCTACCATTTCTTGCGGAATATTGCTCTTGAGGAAATCCCGTCTGGTTTGCCGTGTAAGGTCGCGCCGGCCCAGCTTCGCCGATGGATGGACGGGATGTAGCCTGCGTTTGGAGAAAGTCGCATTTCCTGATCAGCATTTAGCACTTGTCATATCGCACGAAGGGGGTGGCAACAAGTCTATTGCAAGTCACGTTTCTTCCTCTTGCGGGCAAGTGATAGTCAATCAGACAGGGCTCGAGCCCGGCCGTGCTGTTCCTCCTGCGCGTTTATACATCGCTTCCAAGGATACTACTTGCTTCAAGTTAATCTCCTGCCACCTCGAGGCGACTTGAAGCAAGCTCCGAGAGTGGGCATCAGCAACAAGCAAGGAAAGCTCAGTGTACAGAGCAAGAAAGTCGCAGTTGGAAGACAAGTCCAGCATCGTACCCTCGCAAGCGCTGCTCTAGCAGCAATGGCTAGCCCGGCGCTGTCGACGGGCGTGCTCCTCAGTCCGTCAGCTGCGACAGTGCCACCAGATGCAGCTCCGGCGACAACAATGGAGCGAGACGAGCTATCTGCAGCAGCAAGCCAGCAACATCAGCAAGCACGTCATGATCCACATCAGATATCGACTACTGATAGCGGTGCGAGCTCAAGCTCGGCGATGAATGGCAACCATGGAAGCCTGGCCACTACCACTGCCGCTGGTATTGCGGCATCCGGAGGTACCCCAACCCCAGGCGCACCAGCAGCCACAGTTGCCGGATCAGCGAAGAAGAAGAAAGAGTGAGGAGAATGGTCTCGTCAAGCTGTCCCGCCATGAGTCACTGATGTTGCTTCCGTTCCCGCAGAGGAGCTGGAGGGCCGCCCAAGAGTAAAGCTTACGCGAATCCGCTGGCAAGTCGCGCCGGTTAGTCTTTGTTACTGCCCATGGTCAAATGAAGCACAACGAGCTAAGCTTCTCCGCATTTGCTGCATTCGAACTTGCAGATGAGATCAAATACCTTACGAAATACAAGCAGCTGCGGGGGAAAGTCAAGGAGATTGAAGAGGTACGATCTGATTTCCTGAGATATCCATGTCCTGAAGTAACTATATTCCTGAGAGATCTCGAGGAGTGTACTAAATAAATGGTCTATCTCTTTGTCATGCAGGAGAATGCAAAGATGCAAGCCAAGATAATGAAGACCAAGCGGCAAATACAGAGATTACGCCTGGAGCGGAGGTATGAAGAGCTAATCCATTCGCCAATCATACAATGGACGCTGATGCAGTGTGCAACAGTATCTTATATGACCGCTTCCTTGAAGCTAGGAATGCGGGTGTTCTGGAGAACACGAATATTCCGGTATCATCCCTTCATACGCCCCTCTCATCGGTTGCATTTGGCCAATTGAAAGATTCAGGGACGCTCCACAACTCCACGCATCACTCCCATGCTATGCAGTCACATCTGCCGTCCTCTATATATCATTCATCGAATTTGGACCAAGGCTATCATCCTTCTCAGTTCATCAACCATCCTGGTCTAATGCACGACAATAGCGACACTCTCATGATGAATTCGCTGCATCATTCCGATATGAGAGGAGTGGATCCAAGTATCAGTATGCCACTGTAGCCCTTGCAACTGCCATTTTGGCCTTGTCAACGATAACAAAGTCTCAGCCGCGGCTTACTTGTTGTAAGCTGTCCCAAGCAAAGTGTCCTTAACCTGTGTCAAAAGTCGCATACCACCTACCTATAGCTTCCATTTGTTGTCGTCAACTAACATGTGCAGGGTGAGCACAAGCTGACAGTGCAAGGTTCGTCCGCATCGCTAGCCTACACTCGCTGCTCATAAGGTGTGCTGTACAGTGTATTATAGTATTAGTGGGTATAACGTAGATGGGCACTCTCAAATGCAGTCTTTCGATGATACAATCCAATGCTCTCTTGTTTTGCGCTATACTGATACAGACATCATCGGAGAATCAACGAAAATTGTATGTTACTAAAAACAGAAGAATATCCATGCAGACGTGCACCGATGCCCAGACGCCTGTCAAGTGCAGACATGCATCGGTTAGGTCAGTGTACATGTTGGTTTTTGTAGAACGACTTCCGTCGATTTGCCCATCACCTACAGGCTGGGAGAAGTTCGGGATAATCGCGCAGGATATCCAAGCCTCTGCGTCAGGGAGAAAGAGCGAACAATCAGCATGATGGAGCTTGACCGGATAAGCGACAAACGTTTTTACATGTTAGTGACGTCGATTTTGTATGTCAAATGACAGATAAGCCTGGCGAGGAATGAAGATAATAGTTCAAAGAACCATATAACTGTTTTTTCGTGTGTGGTTTTAAGCTCTTAATGTTCAGGAAGAAAGATCCATAGAAAATAGAAAGCTTACTGAGAGAAGATATTGCTGTCCTTCGATAATTATACGGATCCTTTTCCGAAAAATCGAAAAAGGGGTATACCTCTCTATTCGGACCGAAATGTAAAATGGTAAGCCAGCCGAGGAAGCTTAGCGTCACGAGTTCAATTAGCCCATCTATTCCTTGACTCAAATTTCAGCTACCAGATATTTTCAAGATACTCACGCTATCATAGTGACGTTCTCACTCAGATTTCGAACATATAGATTGATAGCCACTGATTCTGCATGTTCAGCATACGATCTTTCCGCTCCCAACAACCATTTGAAGAGCTTATGACTTGTTCTCGACATCCACGCTGGATAGAAAGTTATGATCCATATTGAAGAAAGTAGCTGAATGTACAGAAACTGTTCTGCTCTACGTAATCTCGCAAAGAGGGTGCGCTGCAGGTTATTGATCTATCAGTCAACACGCCGAAAAGAAGCGACATCCGCGTGTGGCACAGCTTACGTAAAATACGTGCTACCATGACATGGGTACAAATCAGTCATAACGGATAACTATCCAAATAGACAAATACAAGACTTACGTAAACAAGCTGAAAGTAAAGCCGGAATACGAAATCGAGCGCTTGACTTCCGACTTTCTTCTCCAAGATCCAGCCGGTCAGGTTGCCGAACAAGCCACATGAGATGATCCTACACAGAACAAGCAGGAAGAAGCAAGTCTTAGTACTTATACTTCTTGAGCGTTATAATGTAGAAAATGTATGGTGATATGTTCACATACCAAGTCCATACATATACCACGCTCTCTATACTACCATGAGGAAGCGTACTAAGATATACGCTTAGATAAGCTTGTCCAGCTAGACCAGAAAAAATAGCGATAGCAATACAAGCCACAAACCAAAGGAAACGAATATACGATTTAGGTATTCGTGTTCCTAATTGACGTTCCAGAAAAGTACGCTGATGTTCTGTTAGTGCACGTCGGTATGTCATGCGTCTATCTCTACGCAGTTTTCCGAAGCACCTGCGAAACGTTTCCACAACAATACAGATCAGCCATGATTGAGCCTACATACCATCCCCGACCTGAGCAGACTGGTAAGAAGGGTGAAAGGTGGGTCTCACACTAATGCAGGCATAGCCATAGTTCCAAAAGCCAAAGAAACCCAGAATGTTTTCCTCTCCCAATCTCCATTACCATGACCTGGATGGTTTCTGCCGTTCTCGCTATCTCCTGTATTCTTGCGATGTTTTTGTATGCCGAATATATCGAAGTAATGGATGAGGGCTCCTACACATAATGCTCCTGCCCAGAAGAAGAAATAAGATATTCTACCTCCCAATTTTCTAGGCCACCAGTTTACTGTGATTGATAGCATTAAGATGATGTTATGAAGCAACGATGAGAGAAGACGGACGTAAGATAGCCTGACACTTACATCGATACAGGTTAAATAAGCAAGTGACCCATATAAGGGCGACTGCGAGATAAGCACCATAGTATATGAAAAGGAAGAACCAAAAATTAATATCCACGGGTAGATTTTCTGGTAATTCGTTATGCGGAGGGGATGATGAATTCGCCGTTATTGCAAAGCTAGCGAAACTCGACGTTGCGGGTATATCTGATAGTGGTATTGGTAATGTCGATGTCGATAATGGATGAGCCGCTTGGGATTGATAAGTCGAAGAAGCAAGGTCTTGAACAGAGGTTGATGATAACTTTGAGTGGGCTTTAGGTATGGATAGTGTCCAGTTCCAACCTGGATCAGGCCATGGTAATTTTGGATCATAAGGGTCTGAGACTGGAAATGGAATAGCACACCAGACCCTACCCAAATTGCAAGGTAAGTCAAGTGCGGATAGCTTTCGACTGTAAAAGTGATTAGCCTGCTTACCAGACCTATACGTGCGTTATAGCCGCCACCACCGAGAATCAGCAAAAGGGGCCAGACGCGCCTGGTCAGAATAGCCGGAGAACGCTCACGATGACGCTCGGGACAATGACGAGAACGAGCCAGCGTTTCCACCATGCGTCCAGCCAAGTCTCTACTCTATCTCGGGAAGGTCTCAGCAGCCAGGTCCGCTCGCTTGTAGGGTTGCCATTGTTTCCGCGCTGGTCACGCGTAAAGTCGTGTATCCGTGTGCTCGTTCGTTGACGGCGTTTAGTGGGCGTTCGCGGCGGTTGGAGTGCAGTGCGGCCTCCGAATGTATGTGCTGCAGGGATTCCATTGCTTGAGATGGTAGCTGTAGGCGAGCGAGTTGCTGACGAGGCTGCTCCAGCCGCTGTATGTGCTCGAAAACGGCCAGGGACGACTAGACGCTCTGTTTTCCGCCAGTCAATCAGCTACGGCGGAGATCAGCCCGCATCGACGCCCGACTGCTGCACACCTTCAAGGATGCGCGACTCCTTGCCTTGCACGAGGGGTGTGAACATCGACGGCGTTGCATTCTCTGGGTATCATTCGGCTGGAGCGGTACGTGGTCGTCTCTATCTGATCACGTTTCTCTTTTCCAGATGATCGAGATCTCGACATTATATATTCCTTCTTATGACTGCTATGTGCATTCTGTCCGAATCGACAGGAAAGCTCATATTGATTGCACCATGGGCTCAGTTGCACAGAGGCTTAATGGTGACTGGAATCTCACCTCGAGCGATTTCATCTGCCTTTGGCTGACACGCTCTCGGGAACTTGGCAGTTCTGGGAGGACCTCTTCAGATTGTCAGCTAGATGGACACGACAAGCTATCCTCTCGCTACAAAGCTGACCGCCAATGCCCTTTACCGGCTTCGTCTGCACAGTGCTCGACCCGACCCGTCACAGGCTTCCTCCGAAATGGCTACTGCGACAGTGTATCTTCTGTACGTCGCCGATCCCGACCGACATCAATGGTCCCCACTCTCCAGTCGCAACAATTCTGACAGCCCACTGACATTCTCGAACAATGCCTCTATTTCCACCTTGTAGGACTATGGCAAACACTACGTAGCTGCCGAAGTCACCGATGAATTCCTCGACTTTTCCGCTTCCCAAGGCAACGATCTGCGTGGTGGACTGAGTCAACCGGATGGATCTGTTGCCAATCTCAGCGGCGGATGCAAGTGGTGTGTTTTGTGGTTTCTGCTTCCACTGCTCTAGACATCAGACGGTTTATGGGCTGACTTCATACGGTCGATGGGCTGACCTGCATACGGTCTCTTGTATGTGTATAGGTGCCTCTGCGTTACCCGTTGGAAGGAGGCCTTCCTGAACAGAGACAAGCACGGCGACAAGGTGGTACCGAGAGTCCTCCTTGAAGCGACTCACAAGGATACGTTGGTAAGGCACATGTCCTTGGCCTTGTAATAGCTAGAAGGGATGATGGAGCTGATACTCTGATCGGATATCAGGACAAGTCAGACGTAACGCTGGAGATGCTCAAGCAGTTCCAGTTCAGGAATACCGAGCCGGTCGGTCGATAGTGGAGTGCTGGCGATAGGCAATGTTGGAGCATGCATGCACAGATAGGGATTACACATGTATAGTCTAGCCTATTCCTCATGTAGCCATCATCCAGGTACAACCGTGTAAAGCAAGTGCGTCATAGCATCTACCAGGAGGGTCAACTATAGCACGTGTTGCACATCAGTCTTTCCTGACAGTAACCGGATGTGATTTATGGGGGATTTGGTATGACTATCCATGGTGGCTCTCTCGCGCAAGTATCCTCGCTCCGAGTACGGACAACGTTCTCCTTCGTCATTCCTGCGAGTCTCCACCAGCCGGAAACGATCGTCGCGGCTCGCATGATGCTGATCCGGGCGATCTCCACACACGTGCACACCGTCATCCAATGGGAGACAGCCCGTTGATGGGTGCATGTGCGCGAGTTGTGCATATTGTGGAAGGCTTCAGCTCTTGCTGCTCTGCTCCCGACCAACTCGCATTCCCATTCTATCGTCGAGCATCCAGACACCAGCCATGGCCGACTTCATCAAGGACACCCTCGAAAAGGTTCCCGGCATAGACCCTCGCGTCGGCCAGAAGATGACCACCTTCTCGGGAATGAACAATGGTATGCCCCGCTCACTTGATGATGATCATCATCTACACAGACTGATTTCCTGCGCCTCGGCCTGCTCGTTCTTTTCGAAAAAAAGGCCCAGCAGAGACGGCCGCCCGTATTGCCGGACTCGTGCAAGGCAAAGACCAAGTGGATGACAGCCCTTACTAGTCAGTGGCCCATCATGCATGGTTGGAGCCAACTCGCGCTCAATCAGCTGACGCTGACATGATTGTTCTCGCCACCGTCGATCATCTACATGTTCGTACCACCAGCACTGGCAACTTCGGTCAAGGTAAGAGACGCGTCGGGCTCCCGCTCTCGCCCAAGCTTACAGTATGATGGCTCTTCCCCAGTTATCTCTGCTCCTGGCCATGCTCTCAACATCGGTGGCATGCCCACCCAGATCGACACAATCATGCTTGAAAAGCAACAGGCTTTCGATAGATCCAAAATTTGCGTGCGTCGCAGTCTGAGCTCTCCTTCCTCGCCTCCGCTGTATCCTCCTTATCACGTGGGTTTGTGATCTTGGCTGACTAAGCCCCTCCTGTACGTCTTCAGGAGAGAATCGTACATCCATGCGGATCCTCGGCCTTTGGTCACTTCCAAGTCACAAAAGATATTTCCCACCTCACACGAGCTGACTTCCTACAACCTGGCAAGAAGACTCCCACCTACACTCGGTTCTCGACCGTCACCTATGGCGTAAGTATACCGCTTCGTGCATACTTTGTATTTCGCGACAAAACGTACTCATCGCTCCCACCTATTCTTCTCCATAGCGAGAATTCCCTGATCAAGGACGAAACCCAAGAGGTTTTGCAACAAAGTTCTACACTGCCGATGGCAATTATGATCTAGTCGGCTTGAACTGGCCTGTCTTCTTTGTTCGCGATCCTATGATGGGACCCGATAACAGTATGTGGAGAACCCATTGCTGCTTGTAAGACCGAGACCTATGCTAAACTACATGTATGCAGTTCGATCTCAACAGCGAAACCCAAAGAGTTTCCTCCTCGACTTCAATGCCTGGTTCGACTTCTTATCTCAAGTTCCCGAATCCAACCATGCCGGTCTCATGTTGATGTCCGATTACGCCACTCCCAAAGGATGGATTCATATGTCGGGATATGGATGCCATACTTTTGCTCTTGTCAACGAACAAGGTGAAAGACACTATGTCAAATTCCACTGGGAGTGCCATCAGAAGAAGGAACAATTCAACCACGATGAAACTTTGAGAATTCAAGGTATCGATCCTGATTACTCCAAGAGAGAATTGTTCGAGTTGCTCGAAAATGGAGGTGAAGCCAAGTGAGTTGTCCTTTACATTTGTGCAGAACTTTGGGGTTTGCTCAATGTGCATAGGTGCCCATGGAGACGATTGCTGACGCACCATCGTCGCAGATGGACTATGTCTATTCAAGTCATGAAGCCGGAAGATGTACCAAACCTAGACTTTGATCCATTTGATGTCACCAAGGTGTGGCCTCGAGGTCAATACCCTCTTCAGGAAGTTGGTGTACTCACACTCAACAGAAACCCTGAAGACTATCACAGAGACGTTGAACAGGCTGCTTTCTCGCCTGGATCTTTGGTTCCTGGTATCGAACTTTCGCCTGACACGCTCCTACAATGGAGAGCGTTCTTCGTGAGTATAGGCTACCTTCCTGCTTTGCGTATCGGCGGGTCTGACATGGAGCTGTGTGCCGTTACAGTACCGAGATGCGCAGTATTACAGACTGGGCTCCGCTAACATTCACCAAATGTAAGACAAATAAACTATGTTCCTCCTGGACTGCGAAAGGGCTTACCTGACTTACCTTTGTGTATGACAGTCCTGTCAATTGCCCGTTCATGTCGAAGTACCACTCGCCTGACAACTTCAATGGCAAGTGAGTCGATGCTATTTCACCTGCCGTGTGTAACATCGCTGGAAGCGCCTGTCTAACCGGTACTCACCCATTAGCATGAGAATCGATGCCAACCACGGAGGAAAGCCACCTTATTTCCCAAATAGCTACCACAACACTATGAACAGCTCAATGACAAAGAAGAGGACACCTGGATTTGACCCCAAGGCTGCCGAGGCTCCCTACCAAGTTGCAAACAATGTTGTCTCGCGACACTCTTACTTCAAACATGAGGGTGATCCAAGCGAGTACACTCAGGTTCGAGAGCTCTATCAGCGCGTTATGACCGATGCACAAAGGAGAAATCTGCACAGAAACACGGCTGAGCTACTCAGAGTAAGCCATAGAAGCGTGGGAATAGAGACGAGAGGACCGCGATCGTTACTGACTACATCGGCACCCTTCTTTCCAGTTCGCTGATGGACTGGTTCAGAAGAACTACCTCATCCAGGTGAGCCAATTGTTCCGCTTTCAAACAAGACAGTCGTTCCATACTGACTGATGGTTATCTTCAGCTCTACGCCATCGATCCCAACTATGCCAAGTCGATATACGAGCTACTCCCTGCTCACGACGGGTATACCATTGACGAAGTAGCTGAAGGTAGCAAGACTGCCCACCTTGTCAACAAGGACCCAGCGTTCTTCTCACCCGACAAGAACTCCAACTTTATGGGTATGCCATTCAAAAGAACGGCCCCTACTGGCAAACAGGCTTCTGCCAACCATTGATAATTTAGAAGCATCACGTAGATCGGTTAAGATTGGTTAAGAACCCGAATATGTACGTTTCTCGTACATGTCGGTAAGTTTCAGGAAAAGAAGACTGTTTGATACGTATTAGACAATTGTCGTCGTATCGCTTGTAGCTATTACTTCGGAACGTAGCGTGAAAAGTTATGCAATGCCGGAACTCTTTTGCGAAACAGGCGCCTGCGCAAACTAATGTGCCAGCCAATAAACTGAAGCCAAGTCAGCTGTCACCTTAAGAGGTGTTTATAAGAGCTTGAGTGCTTACGTGGGATGGTGGCAAAGCAATAAACGACTGTCCTCCGGGAAGAGCCTCTCCTAATGCTGCTCGAGGTGACTGACAGCGTAATCAGCATATAGTCAATGTATAGTATGAATATAGCTTTGCACCGCACACTCCCAAACGACCTTGATCTGTGAGAAAGGCGCTGTCAGTGCAGCAAGGTTGGGCGGAATCCACCTTGACTGCCTTCCTTCCATAAGATTACCTGTAACTTAAACCTCCAATCGGTTCACCCACATCACCGGGCATTTCGCTGACCACTGCCTGTACAAGCCAAACAAGTTGCTTGCATCCTGGAATCTTTCTCAACCCGTCGATCTCTGATTATCGTCGCCTCTCATGTCAATCGGCAAAGAACTCGCCTGGGTGGTGATATTAACAAGATCCAACTACCTAGCAGCAACTATTCTATTGGATTATTCATTGAAAAAAGTCAAATCCAAGTATAAGCTATATGTTCTCGTTACACGTTCGTTACCCCTGGAAGCTAGAGAAGCACTCAAGAATGCAGGTTGTAACATGATTGAGATCGAAGAACTGAGACCCAAGGTCCAAGTCTCTGTAGTTGCCGCTCGTTTCACCGATACTTGGGATAAACTACGTGCTTTTGGTCTTGAAGACTTCGAGGTGTGTGTGACCTCTGCGCTTGTTTACCCAAATTGAGTTCGCCTTGCAAGGGTGGCTTCTATATAACCGGGAGATCGCTAACTCACGTGCCACTTTTTCTGCCATCCTTCTTTATATTCGTGTGGTGTGTTCCACTAGCGTGTATGTCTACTTGATGCAGATATGCTCGTATTCCAGAACATGGATGAACTACTTGAGCTAGAATTGCCGCCCGGCGGAATAGCTGCAAATCATGCGTGCTGTTGCAACTGGAGTCGAGACAAGTGGGCTATGGAAGAATGGTAAGCTCACCTCGACTTTACGAAAAAGACGCCAAAGCAAGTAAATGAACATGTTTTGCGCTGCTATGCAGGCGACCATGGCTTTGTCCCTGGACAACTGAGCAGCTCACTGGCAAGCTTACACCGGTGGCTTCCGATCCACCACATAACAATGCCATGCTCAATAGCGGCCTCGTCGTTCTATCCCCTTCGAAAGCTTTAATGGATGACATGATCAAATACCTCTACGAATCACCTCTTGTCAAGACATTCAGTTTCCCAGATCAAGATTTCATTACTCATTATTTCAAAGGTCGTTGGCGAAACATCGGCTGGACCTACAATGCTATCAAGACTGCTCGATATTGGCATCCCAAACTGTGGAAAGATGGAGAAGTCAGAAATCTTCATTACATAGTAGCGAAACCATGGATGACACCTGTGGAGAAATGGACTGCATTCGAAGGAGATGACCGTCCCACACATGGATGGTGGTGGCATATGTGGCAGGAGTATCGCAGACAAGCCCCGAAGGAAGTTATCTCCACTTGCGAAAGACATATGCTAGGAGAAGGTGTAGATGTTGGAAAGGTCGAGAGTTGGGAGGAAAGCGTACAGGCTGAAAAGGAGGGCCGCCCCAAACAGGATCCTTGGCCTCCCGGCGAGCCTTGGGGAGTCACCGTTGATGGCGTCGAGTACTGATTGACTATTGGGGACCATTCCTTCGAATCGAGTGCTGGTATCGCTTCTATGTTGCATCTACCAACTAGATAGACTGTTCGTACCTGCTGTCTGCAAATCATTAGATGTGGGAAGCCCGGTCCTTCGTGTGGCTGGTAATATACTCCGAAGCATCACATCCGGATACGCTCCAATGCAATAAACCACAAAAATACGCAAAGACTCTTGTTTGCTGCGGCATCTATACCCCATCTCGGTATTCGTGTGGCGCAATCGTCCACGAGTTCCAGCTTTTCTGTCTTTCGCCCAGCGTCAGTTTAGACCAATTGCCAATATTGCTACCCGTCGTCTGAAAAAGATGCTGCCGGTGCAAAGAAGATTTCAGAGCACATCGTCGCGCTCACCAGACGAGCAGCTCCGTCGCCGCACTCTTTGGCAAAGCTATAAAGGTGTGTGACTGTGTTACCCTTCCTTGCATTGCTTTCGATTTGCATGATCGAGGTATTGAAACCATGAGCACACCGCCGTTCATGGTGAAGGGATCAATTGCTTTCTTAGATAAACTAAAATACTCGTGTTTTGTGGAAATATAGCTCTCTCCCCAAATACGCGCATCGGACTCTCTCTCGGTCTCATGGCTTTCGCTTATGCTGGCCTCAAATACTCCGACACTCTGGAAGAAGAATATCCTGATAAAGTGCCCAATATTTTGTCCAAGAAGGGCAATTAGAACAATACGTGCATCAGCCACCGCGCTAGAACTCTCGGATCTCCTCATCGCATACCACCATTCGCACATTTCGACCTTGCATAAGAATCCCGGTTAGCAGGGCACTTGTGCCCAATTCCAACTCAACACATCACCATACAAGGCACGCAATACCGTTGTCAAGATCCGGCCAAAGCACTGCGTGTTCCGATAGCATGGCAGAAAGAAAAGCGTTACCGCTTCTGGCAGTTGTGCGACCCCTACCATCGCCCTCCACATAGCTTCATTAAAATCACACAGTCATTCCATCGAAGATAGATCGCCCGGGCGGCGCCTACCATCTTGCTCTGTGAGAAGAAGCGTTTCATCTAAGTTATCGAATGGATTTGCACGTAAGCCGACCGACATGTCGAAGTTCAAGAGCGAGGTCAGGCCCGTTTGATACCCTAGGTTGCACAACGGTGCAAGCTATTCAAGGCAGCGTGTGGATAGCAGTTGCAGCTCTTACCGCCGAAGCTTATACATTGCCATTGCTGAGCACCGGCTTGAAGGCAGAAACGGCCAGGTGGCGGTCAAATGAATAGGACAACATTACTGGAGCAGCCCGAGTTCGCTACAGGAGCGTGACAATGTTGATTGGAGATGAGCACAGGCAGTCTTATACATAACAGCATACTCTTTCTTAGTCTCTTTGTGTTTGACATCTGTTAGGACGCCTGAGCATTCTGTTATTACGAATTGTATCGTTTTTGGAACCCGAGGAAGCTGCACAAGCTTGTCATTTGCTGACGAATGCTGCTTTCGTACTGTTGCGCATGAGCACTCACTTTCTTCACGAAATACTATGATAAGAGAGTTCTCGCTCGGACCGTCTAGCTTTCGCATGACCAATCTGGCGCGGCACGGCTCCGGCCGATTATCTAGCAAGCCGAAGCCGGGGGTCCGCTTATTACGAACCGATAAAGCCTGGGGTAGCGGGTAGCTGTTCGAAAGAGTGCATTGCGTTCCATGTTTGCCAATACTACCATCGCACAGTTATGCTGTGATTATCAGCAGGCAAGCAACTACTAGCCTATCGTCCCATTATGGCGGCCGATTCAGCTGTAGCCTGCCCTGAGGCTTTCAAGGCCATGTCAGCAGCCGAAAAGGCGGCGGAACCCGATCTCGAATCTAATCAAGACCTGCAAGTCGCGACAGCAGACTCTGAATCATTGCCTGCAAACGTTAGCGTCATAGACGATGATATTGACGCAGGAGGTGGCCGACCGCCTGCAAGAAGCCATTCTAAAGAAGCTGAAATTGCGAGACAAGAAGCAGCCCTGACTGCTGTAGCCCTGAAGAAACTACCAGACGAAGAAAGTCCATTGTTCTGGTCAAGATGGAAGAAGGTATCGTGCCTTTCCTTCCAGGGCTCCACAACGACTGAAATGCTGACATTATGCAATAGATCAAAAATAACACGGTCCTATCACTAGCTACCTTGTCAGTCTGATCCTGTTTATAGCAGATTTCGACAGCAAGGCTTACAGACAGATGCTAGTTCCCTGACATACTCCAGCTCCGTCATGACCCCATCACTCTCCGGAATCACGCAATATTACGGAGTCTCACTTGAAGCCGCTATTGTGTCACTCTCCCTGTTCGTACTCGGTATGCATATCACGTAACATACTCCGGTGTATATGCTGATCAATCGTTAACTTGGGCTTGAAAGGGTTTGGACTAGGCCCCTTCTTTGCCGGACCAACGTCGGATGTACTTGGTAGACGAATAGTCTACGTCGTGACATTCGGTTTCTTCACTGCTTTCTCATGGGGAGTAGCATATGCCCCGAACTATGCAGCTCTCGTGGTCTTCCGTTTGCTGGGTGAGTTTCATCTGCACAAATGTTAGTCTTTTAACAAATCTGAACCCGATTCTTTAAGCCGGCCTCAGCGGAGCCAGTGCCTTGAACAACCACCCCGCCTCGATTTCAGACGTGAGTTGATCTGCCTTCAAGCCGTGGGACATCTGGAGTATTAATCTGTGATGCTGTGATTAGTACACCAACGCAACAGACAGAGGCAAATACAGCGTAGCCTATGCTTGCTGTGCATTCCTAGGAGCCTCTATCGGTCCCCTCACGGGCGGGTTCATCGTTCAACGAGCTTCCTGGCGGTGGAATCTCGTCGTGACCGCTATTCTGGTATCCGTTTCCTGGTGCTTGATAATAGTAGGGGTAGACGAATCCTATGCACCTGTTCTCTTGGCACGCATGAACAAGCATCACAAACGACCTGATGGCCCCAGTTTCGCTTCTCGGTACAAGCTAGCGTTGACAATGCCTTGGAAGCTCCTCTTCACGGAACCGATCGTCGCGCTTACCTCTCTTTACCTTTCGATACTGTACGCTATCTTCTATGCCATTTTCCCGGTCGCCCCCATCATCTACGTCGAGGTTCGAGGCTGGAGTCAAGAGAGCTTAGCTTTGTCCTACATCGCGCCGTCTCTCGGTTTTATAGCTGGCGGTCTGGTCATTCGTTACGGTCAAGAGGCTGCATATGCTCGAATAGCGAGTCAAATGCCACCAGGTCAGAAAGCACCTCCCGATGCACGATTCGCCATAATGCTGTGGTTCTCGTGGATGGTGCCAGTAGGCATCTTCATCATAGGATTCTGCTCATACAAGAATACACATTGGTTCGGGGATACGGTAGGGTTCTTCATGCTCACTATGGGCACTATCATCGTCTTTACTGGTCTCATTCGTAAGTCTTTTCGTTACTGGAGAATTTCCCATATGTGAATCTGATCACACGTGGCATCATAGCCTTCACCATTGATCTGTACCTATCCCAAGCGGCATCGGCATTGGCCGCACAAGTCGCTACACGAGCAATTGCAGCCTGCGCGTTTCCATTATTTAGTCGGCAGGTTAGCTCAATATCATTTTGCGTTTAGCATTAATCCAATTAGCTGACCGATTTGCGCCAGATGTTCTACAAACTCGGTATTCCCGGTGCTTCTTCCTTGTTGGGAGGCATAACAGTCCTGTTGACAGTGATGCCCTTTATCTTCAAAAAGTACGGGTCAAGAATGTGGGATAGGTAAGGTTACGTGGCATAATGGCGGAATAGAGATTCAGGCCAGCCGTTGGTATTATGAGGTGAATGTAGATTATACAAGTTTGTTTGGCTACACGTGACTGCAATACAATTGATTGGTTGCAAGCATCAGAAGTCTTCGACCTCGATTTCCAGCTATGACAGATATCACCGTCAGAAAGGGCGATTCTTAGAGATTGAGGAGGCATGTCGCTTACGCCGCATTCGCTACATTGTTTCACTGACTGCCCGGCAGCGTTCGTGAAGGAAGCTTCTGAAAAACTGTGTTCGTGTTCCGCTTCCTTGCGCTCATGCCAGCGATTTGTAGTGGTCCGCCGGCGTAACTCCTTCAAGCTCTGTTCGAACTTCTTGTTCTTTTTCTTTTTCTTCTCTGCTTCTCTGCGCTCAAACTCCTCATCTAGCTTCTCGGGTGATCCCCATTTCTGTTCTGAGAAGGCAAAGGCTTCGACTTGCTCACGAAGGAAAAGCATCATATTCGAGTATGTAGATCGGTGAGGATTGGGCCTCAATAAGTGCGGCAAAATGTCCGTGTCACGAAGCTCAGCTACATGCGAATTAGACGTTAGAGGCTGCTTCTAATGCAATGTAACATAAATCCTGAAGCTTACGATCTGTCAACAGGTAATCCTCCTTGCACTCCGTTTTGGTCAGCAAGGAAAATTTTTCTGGGTTCTCGTGCTTGCATTGTGCGCAGACGTCTGTGTTGAAGACTTTATGAAAAGTGAAATCTATTTCCTGACTCCCGCATATCTTGCACTTTGGGTTCTCCCTCGGATCGGTAGAAAGAAAATGATCATCTAGCAAACCTTGTTTTTTCATAGCTTCCAGTCTTTTCCGCTTCAGTTCGGCTTCCTGTTCTCGCTGTTTCTTCTCTTTCGGATCTTCTAATTCATTATCGAGCAAGAATCCACCTTTCGAGTTCTTGAGAGTCGATAGATCGTACTCGAGATATTTCCCCAAGCGATTTGGCAGTGGCTGAACAAAAAGCCGTCTATCAGCTGCAATTCAAGTAGTAACAACACAGCAGACGTGTTCACCTTGTTTGGATCGTCTTCAACTGGAAACCCATCCCTTCCTAACCGGACTTTGCTTTTGCTAGGGCTATCTCCAGCTTGGCCGGCTACGACTGCATTGGATGATGAACCCCCCATGGTAAGGGCCTGCAACGCCCCAACAGACGTTGTAGCATTACGTAAAGATGATCCTCCTGCTGCTACGGGGTATGAACGAGTATTCGGAGCTGTTGGTGATGTCGATGTGGCTGGAGTGATGCCTAACGGTCGTTTGTTGAACTGATTCTTAGCTTCCGCGGAAATACGGCTCTGGACTTCCTTTTCGCGGTACTTTTGCTTGACTGTAAACGTTCCATCGTAAGCCTGCTGCTTTGATGGGATTCATATTGACGTGATGTGCCTGTCACACCCGGTCCCAAAAGGCAATCGGAACAGCCAAATCCGGTTTACACACCTTGCAGTCTTTTCTCATTCATGATTCTCTTGCGAGCTTCGTCTGCGGTTTCATTATTCGACATACTGTCATCTGCGAGTCTTTCGACTTCGCTCACGTCAAAGGACGAGTCGGTTAGAAATCAAGTTGTTGGTGGCGAATGCCGCTTAATCGAAAAAAGTAAGGCGGCCATCGTCGCGGTTTATATGCTGATATCGTTACATGGCTAAAGTGTATAGTATAACATCGAACATTACAAGGCTAACGACTGCAACATAAGAAATGAGAACCGGGGTGAATACACAAGGAGCCGCTGTCTCGTTTCGGGGGGTCGACTTTTCGTGCAGTAATTGACGACATGTGTTACTGTCATCTCTTGCCATCCAGTGCGATGAGGACGCCTCGTCGCTGAGGGTCCTGACCGTGCGACTATTAATCCGGTATTGCGCCCTCCGAACGCCACCTTGGGTATGTCACCCAATCTCCAGAAAGGTATACCGCCAGTTTTAGCTCTACGATTGTCCAAGCTGTGTAACAAGCCTGTATAACGCGTTTGATATGTAAGTAGGGAACCCTCATTGTAAGCAAGCTAACATACCAATCCAAACCCTCTTCCAGCCCTTCGCCCTTAATCGCACAGCTCTTCATGATGGTCCATTGCCGACCTTTCAGAGTATCTAAGCCTAATGCTTCACTAACTTCTGCCGCGGTCATAGCATCCGGTTGATCCTGCTTGTTCGCGAAGACTAGAAGCTTGCAATCCTGTAATTCTTCCTCCGCTAACATTGCGAGTAGTTCCGCTCGTGCCGTAGGTATGCGTTCCCGGTCTGCTGAATCCACGACGTATATGACTGCTTGTGTTGAACCTGTATAACAGAAGTAAACGCGTAGCAGGGTAACAATCAGTTCTTGTGCCTTTTTGCGGGTCGATTATTCAGCCAAGCCGGACGCTGTCACAGTGCTCGAGCTCTCGCCTTCTGATTAGTGTTCAGGCCTACCGTAATAGCATTTCCCTGGCAGCAGCAGCAGCAATGTCAATATCGAGACAATTAGCAACTTGTCCAAATAGTTACATACAATACGGCCGTATACTGCTTTGACCACCTAGATCCCACACTTGCAGTTTGAGGTTCTTATATGTTAGGGTTTCGACGTTGAAGCCTATAGTTGGATTCGTAGAGACGACCTCGCCAATCTGCAGCCTGTATAGTATAGTTGTCTTTCCACCTGTTGTAACGCACGGTCATTTGAGTGCTGCAGCTCTGCGCAGAGTCGGTCGGTTGTACTAGCCACGCGTGGCCACTCACTCGCATCAAGCCCAAGCATTAATATCCGCACTTCCTTCTGTCCTGCAAACATGCTGGAGAGCCGCGTAAATAGCGACGAGAACGATACCCCCATCTTGAAGGACTAATCACGCTGTAGGTGTCCCCACCTGCTTGAGTCTGACTTTACTGGACGTTATGTGTCGGAGAAAAGGTAAGAGGCACAGAGCGTGACGGAGTTGCCGTTGAAGCTGGAAATCTGACACTCGCTCTAAACGATACTTGGACGGTTGAACTGCCTTACAGGTGATACAAACATCAGATGGTTGCAGTCAGGCTCAGTGATCATCACTATATACATTTCCCGTATGTGCGTGCGATGAATTGAGTGGCGACAAGTTTCACGCGATCTTTCGGTGCAGACAACTATGTCCGATGTAACCGTTGCGAAACAAGCATGTCCTGCAAGGGTGGTCGCCTATGGCGACTGAATGAAATGCTATTGGTCTATTAGATAGGATTGAGCAACTGGGTGCAGATATATCGTAGACATTATGGAACAACAGATGGGAACGGCAAAGACACCACGGGTATGCTGACTTGTATGTATATTTATGCCCTAAATTTGTCCGAAGAGCCATATAAGTCAGCGGCGGCCAGCACGAAGACATGCTTGGCAACTTACATTCGGTATTCTCTGCACTCAGAGGCACCTTGGGCAGCCTCTCCAGTCGCACGGTAATCGATGACGATATCCAAATCACGGGGATTGCGCTCATTGGGCTTGACTGATATTTGGCCAGTGATCTCATCTCCATCCTTCGAGTGATCAGTCGTAATCAGCATGAAGATAACAGGATTACCACCAATGGTCTAGGTTGGCAGGACACTTACATCGACAGCAACGGCGTCACCGAGGTAGAAGACAGTCTGTTTCCAGTCTACAAGGAAATCGAAGAATCAATCAAATGGGGAATGAAAGGCTTTGGCATGAAGACTTACGCGTATACTTAGCGTGTGGTCCAGTGGAGAATGTCAAAGGCTTATGAGATGCTCTGAAAGCACAATCGAACCATCCGAGGATAGCGTGGACGTCTAGATCGGCATTGTATGTCAGTTTGATGCCCTAACTGGCAATGGACCACGGTAGAATGCCTCACAGTCTTTGCGTGTCGACTTGAGGGTGAAAGGGGCGACGAAAGCGAGCTCTTCTTTTGTGACGGTTAAGAGATCAATGGTCTGATAGAAAAGCACACAGTTCAACTGAGGTTATGTACGGCGTTTAAAGGCGGCCCGAATGCTTACTTTGATGGGACATGCTTGAGTAACGACAGCCTTCAGGTCTACAGTGTCGACCAAAGGCTCTCTAAGTGCAATTTCCTGAATGCAGGAGAAGTCGAAGCCATAGACGTCGTTCCAGACTGATCGGAAACGAGGATGAGTCAATTAACACTGATGGTTCGACGGGATGATAGTGGAACTTACAGCCAATCTTCTCCTCCTTGTAGTCGGCATCTTCGATGCCAGCTAGATACATTGTTGCCTGGTCAGGGAACATGAGACCTCCTTCAACAAGGTACTTGTCTCGTGCGAGGAGGACGGTGTCCAGCATGGACTCGTAGAGACTGCGATGCCAATGTCACATGTTTGGATTGTCAGTATAATCATGGTAGACTCGACGTTCATCCCAGAGAGCACGTGACCAAGACTTACAGGAAATAGCCCATCCACTCGGAAATGATGATATCGACTTTCTGGACTGGCAGTTCAACCTCCTCCATCTTTCCCTTGATGAGTGTTATAGCTAGAGGACAAAATAAGCTCCGCGACACTTATCGCTGAGAGAGCGGTGACATACTGTCTTCGAAGCCGTTGGCTTTGATGATCTTTTGGGCTTGGTCAAGAATATTCGACATGTCAATCTGCACGAACATAGGACCAATATTGGAGGTCAGTACGATTCCGGCTTTAATGGAAGCTTCAACAACTACCCACGCCGATAACCTTCTTTGCTCCAGCCTTTGCGGCAAACATGGACAAGATACCAGTACCACAGCCAACATCGAGGACGACCTTGTCTTTGAAGAGGTGCTTGTTATCCCACATGCTCTTGCGGTATGTCAAGGTTCTGACTTCATCCTTGAGCATCTCCTCGTGAATACCTGTATGTGCATAGATGGCAGATGATCAAGGTCAGCTCCGAAATTTTGGATGCCGTGCAGAAATAGTGGGTGATTGAGAATGGACACTGAATCCATGGTGGGTATGCGAAATGCAGTTAGACATACCAAAGTGACTATTGTTGTGCGTCCATGAAATGAGATTCGAATAAGTGGTTAGGGCAATGTCAGTATTTTCACTCGGCAAGCTTTGCAGAAGTAGCTGCCCCAGGCTAACCTGTAACTGTCGGCATCTGCAGATTTTGCCAAAGAGTCAGTAGCTGGAAGGTGTCGTGGTAAGCTCTCAATCCATCTCACAGTAATCCTTGGAGGTCATGTCCTCATAGTTGACCTTTTCAGCACTGCTCGATGTGGCTGCGTTGACAGAGACACCTGGCTGCTGCACGACTTGCATGGACTGGCTCGTAGCGTCGGCGATTCCGTCCATGGTCGATGGTCCAGCTTGTCCGTCCATGGTGCTATCGTCGACTTTCAGGCGTGCTAATCGTTGTAACCGACAGAGCTTGTTGAAGCTGCTTCAATTGCACTTTTTGCAGAAACCTCGATCATGCTACAGACACGGTCCAGCAACGAACGAAAGGCTTATCCTCGCGCGTCACGCTATAGGCTTCCTGAACTCAGACTCATCTGCTGAAAGTCTGTACCGTCGCAAGAGCAGGAAGAATAACCGGCACCATGACCAGTACCGTCGAACCCACCCCGCAGCAGGACGCGGACTTGCAGGGCGGTATCGACTATTGGGCCACCCAAGCAGCAAATGACGACGGCGTGATGGGTGGATACGGACATCTGTCGCAAGTAGACGCCTTGTCGAGCCGCATGTTTCTGCTCACGGTCGTGCAGAGGCTATCTACAGTCTCCACAGCTGCAAAGAAGGCGGCGAAGAACAGACATAACAGTGGCATAAATGGCTCGAACACCGCACCGAGGCAGCGAGTGCGCGCACTGGACGTAGCCTGTGGAATCGGGAGGGTCAGCGCGAATACTCTGCTCCCACTAGTCGACGAAGTGCACCTTGTGGAACCGGTCGAACACTATATCAAAGAGGCGTATCGGGCGGCATCAACCGGCAACTGGCGGTCTTTGAAGAATGCGAGAGCAGATGCTGAGCCGAAGGCTTGTCACTTCTATCAAGCGTCACTTCAAGAGTTTGATCCTTCAAATCCCCAAGGAAGTCCAAGTGTCGGAAGTATCGGCCAGGAGGAACAGGACAGACCAGGATACGATGTCATCTGGGCGCAGTGGGGACTTGGACATTGTAAGAAACAGATTGGTGATCTCCTCGCGGATTCACACTGACATGCAGGGTAGTATCGGATGAACAGCTTCTGATATTCCTGCGGAAATGCAAGGCGGCTCTAAGGACTGCAGACTCAGTCATCGTAGTCAAGGAGAATGTTACACATCCGTCGTTGGAGCGAGAGTATGACGAACAAGACAAGTCATGGACAAGGTGGGGACCATCTCCTTCATTGTGTAAGGCGGAAATTTGCACATAGCTAATAAGCGGTACCCGTGCTTTCTAGGTCCTGTGCTGTCTGGGAAGATCTGTTCAAAAAGGCGGACCTGACTATCGTTCGCAAAGATGAGCAGAAGGGCTTTCCTGCAGAACTCTTTGCGATTTGGATGCAAGTGACTTTGTGCCTCCATCGTGAGAACCAGGTTCACCGAGTCTAATGTTTTCCTACGTTGGACAGGTACGCGCTTCGCTAAAACGGATGCTATCTTACACATCTCCCAAATGCAATAAAGGCGTGTTCGTGGCGAAAGTACACTTTAAGGAGGTGCCTTCTGCTCGGGTAACCTTCTGAGGCGCCTCCTCAGGCCAGGCATGGAATGTCTTAGCAATCCCTCTTGCTCGCCCTTGACGGATCTAGCTTTCTTCAGTGCACGTCTTCCCCATCGAGCAGTAACAGCTGCCAGCAACACAGCGGCTACAGACACTCCATAGAACACGTATGGCGTCTCTTCGAGACCAGACACCAAGTTCATACCAAAAAGCGCGCCGAGAAACGCTCCGGCGCCCATCCCGAGTGTAGTGAAGGCTATCGTGATCTCGAGATTCAACAGCCTGTTGCGAGTGCTTGATAGCAGTAAGGTGACATGGTTCGTAATGCTCTGTAGGCGAGTGAGAAGCGTAGCTGCAAGGTCGGTAAGGGAGAAAGCATGATGACGATAACTATGAGCAAGTAGTTTGCTGTCAGCATTGGATCCAATGAAACGCGCTACTAGGCCAGGATGTTGATAGGCTGAAACGCACACTTCTAGCAAAAGTTCGATCTCATCGTCGTCTCCGACGGTGTGAGGTTTGCCATTGTGTACGTCCGTGAGATACATCTGTGCCATGTCTGCTTCTTCCCGTAGAATGTCGTTTATGGCTTGCCTGAATTCCTCCGATGTGCTTTTGAATTCCTCGACATTGTCTAGTGATAGTACCCGGCCCCATTAGTACAGGGCAGTTCAACCGCGAATCAGCAGGAACCTGCCTTTGATTTCTAGCATCTTCTGAAGAGCACTAGTGGGGATCTGATCTGACGTTCGCAGTGTTTCCATTAGATCGGCATATCGCTCTTGTAAACCATTAGAAACCCGGAAGAGCTGCTTGCTAGTATGGGCTAGGAGGGCTTCCAGAGCTCTGCGCATTCAAGCATAACAAAGGTATTGGTCTTTATTCGTAGTTCATTGTCTACTACACTGAAGACTTACATGAACTCGAAAGGATTCGATTCGGCAAGACCTTCGCCAAAAGTCTGACGGCCTTGCAGGCTTATTCTTCTCATCTCGCGCTTGAGACTTTCTGCCAAATTTGGAGCTTTGCCTTGCGACCCCGAAGGCTCCGAGCTCTCCTCGCAAGTTCCACCTTGGCCGCCTTCTTCCTCAACTGCATCTTTACTAACGAAGAGCAAGAGCTTGTTGCGACGTATAATAGCTCGTATGTCAGCCGAATAAACGATCGTCCCTGGGCGGACGAAGATCTGAGCCCTTCTGCCGGTCTGTATGCAGGCCGAGTCAGTCTAGCCACAGTAACGCGGTTGTAAAAAAGCCCACAATGTCTACTTCCAAAGCTCCGAGCTGTTCGAGAGTACGCAGTCAGTTGGCCAAGCGAGAAATCAAGCAACGTCAGGGCCACCGTCACGTGCATGAGCAGTGCTTCGAAGATCTGGCATCTCACGTCTCGAGGTTGCAGGTTGTAACGCTTGCATAGGTCTACCTTCTTCAGCTTCTCCTGCAACATCTCAATCTTGAACTCATCTCTGCGGTCTGCTTGCTCGAGCGGCGTGATGCTAGTCGTCTTCGCCTGGATGTACCGTCTTTCTGATTCATCAGTCTCGCCTAGAGCAGTGGAAAGGGAAGCTCTCGATACGGGCTTCTCTGTCACGTAGTCCAGTGATCTCGAAGCACATGACAGCGTTCTGATGTAGACTGATGGACAGCCATGACCTATCGCTTTAAGAAGCTGTCGCGGCTGCAGGAAACACTGCATTAGTTGGAAGACAAGATGGGTAATGCTGTTTACGAGCGATGGTCCAGTACGCGTCCACAGAGCACATACGGCTAGCGGATCGGACTCGAGAGAGGCAGCCACAACGCTTCCCGCTCTCTGTGTCTTCTGCTGCTTTCCTGCTTTTCATGGTGCAGCGCATGCAGAAGCTCGCCACCAAGCCCAGAGCAGCCAGCACCTATTGCACGAGAACAGTAGTATTGAAGACCTTGGGTCCTCACTGGGCAATTGAACAGGGTTGATTGCTGAAATGCTGTGCGAGTCTATCGAAGTGCTGCAGGTTTCATTCTCCGCTGTCTCTTGCTCTTCTCCTGATCACGTTTACAGCACACACCTGCGACGCGTTGAAGACAGGCGGCTGCACGAAACAGCAGCAACAGCCGGCCAGGCCGGCAGCTGGTCCACAATGCACATCAAGAAGCTGACCATCCAAGGCTTCAAGACCTACCGCGATATCGTTGTTGTAGATCCATTCAGGTGAGCTTCTGGAAGAACCGGCGCGAGAGATACGAGACTGCATGGTGCAGTTTGCGGAGTCTCGCCCTGGATGTGCGATCTACAGCTAAGCCATCCTCAATATACAGCGAGAGAGTCAACATCGTAGTCGGTCGTAATGGTGCTGGCAAAAGCAATTTCTTCAGCGCCATCCGCTTCGTCCTGTCAGATGCGTACACATCGCTGTCGCGCAAGGAACGAACGGAACTTCTCCACGAGGGGAACTCTACGACAGCCACCTTCTCAGCATATGTGGAGATAGTCTTCGACAACAGTGACGGACGCATTCCTACAGGCAGGAATGAAGTCATTCTTCGCCGGACAATAGGCGCTAAGAAAGACGACTACTCCCTGGACAGGAAGACGACTACCAAAGCGGAAGTCACGAGTCTCCTTGAGAGTGCCGGGTTCAGTAGAAGCAATCCTTTCTTCATCGTTCCTCAAGGTAGAATTACATCTCTAACTAATCAGAAAGATTCGGAACGCCTCGAACTGTTAAAGGAAATAGCTGGAACGCGCGTTTACGAGGATAGAAAGCAAGAATCGGAAAAGATTATGGCAGAAACCGAACAGAAGCAGCTTAAGATCGATGAATTGCTGGAATTCATCGACGAGCGCTTGCAGGAGCTTGAGGAAGAGAAGAAAGAACTGAAAGAATTCCAAGTAGCTGACCGCGAGAGGCGCTGCACAGAGTATTGCATATATCAGCGCGACCTCGAGGAGGTTAAGGCAGCCCTGGATCAGGTAGGTGCTTTGACATTTCACCGTCATTGTGCAGTGCTAACTATGGTAGTGTGTAGATCGATGATGATAGACTTCACGAGCAAAGGCAGGCCGAAGAGACACGGCAAACATCATCCGCGCGTGAAGCTGAAATGACGGTTAGTCTCGCCCTACCAAGCCATGTATTTGACTAATGAGATATCTGCCGATGTAGGAAGCGGAACGCTATATTTCCGAACAGAGAGAAAGGCTCGAACTTATTACTATCGAAAAACAACAGCTGGATGCAGAGAAGCATGATTCAATCAAAGCCAAAACACAGGTCGAATTAATCATCAAAGATCTCGAAGACACAACTTCCCGGAATGAGACGGAAAGAGAGACACTACAAGCCGATCTCGCTGAGCTGGAAGAACAGATCGTTTTGAAGGAACAGGAGCTTGAAGCTATGGAACCCAAGTATCAGGAATTGCTGGCACAAGAAGCGTCAGTCAAAGGTCAGATCGAACAGGCGGAAGCCAAACAGCAAAGCCTCTTCGCCAAACAAGGGAGGGCATCACAGTTTAAGACACAAGCTGAGCGGGACAAATACCTGAGAGCGCAGATTGCAACCTCCATGGCAACTCTGGAAGGACGGCAGAAGGCTTTCGAGGAGGTTGCGGGTGAGATTGAAATTACTAAAGAGGCTCTGAATGATAAACAGAAGCAAGAAGCCGAACTCCGGGAGACCTTAGAGGTCAGACGAAGAGAGGCGAAGAAGTACACCCTCGAATTGAATGACCTGAATGCGAAGAGAGCCGAACTAGTTGAGCAGAGAAAGGAGGTATGGAAGGAAGACGAAAAGCTTCAGCAGACTGTTTCGCATGCTTCTGCTGAACTGAAGAAGGCCGAGAACGTCTTGAGGACGATGATGGACAGAGTATGTCGCGGTTTCGTTTGAGCAAGAAATGCTAGCATACTGAATGCCTTTACAGTCTACACAACAGGGTCTAGAAGCTGTCGACCGCGTCGCTGAGCGTTTACATCTGGACGGAGTTTACGGACCCCTGTATAAGCTCTTCGACACGATCGATAGCTACAAGACTGCGGTTGAGAATATTGCGAATAACAGGTTCGCTGTCACCCTAAATGAGTCCTTTCACCCAGGTGTTGACTAATGTATGTTTCCCTGAATACAGTCTCTTCCACATAGTCGTCGATACGGACGAGACAGCCTCAAGAATACTGGAAGTAATGGTTCGCGAGAAACTTGGCCGAGTCACTTTCATGCCGCTGAATCGCCTTCGACCACCTCCCGTGAGGTATCCGGAGCAACAAGAAGAAGCTGTGCCCATGTAAGGCGTGATTCTTTCGTGCGTCGTGCTACGATATATTCGGACACTGACGTTAGCATGCATGTGTAACAGGATATCGCGACTCAACTTCGATGAACGGTTCCGACCCGCAATGATGCAGGTCTTTGGAAAAGCAATCATCGTTCCAGATTTGAATTTGGGCGCAATCTACGCTCGAAGTCACGGCCTTACCGCAATCACTCTTCAAGGAGACAAACAAGACAAGAAAGGTGCACTGACAGGAGGTTTCCACGATTCCAGACGGTCTCGCTTGGAGTCCGTCAAGACGCAGAAGATGTGGAAGTCTAAGTATGATGCAGACCACGAAAAGCAAGTGCAAACAAAACGCGCTCAAGGTCGTCTTGATCAGGAGATATCGCGACTCAATGGTGAAATTGCTGTCGTTGAGCGAAGATTAAGACAAGCCGCTGGCGCAAGGGAACCTCTGAATGCCGAGTTGGCAAGCCTTGAAAGAGAAATCGAGCAAGTCAAGGCGAGAATTGCTGCTTTGGCCGAACAACAGGCCGAGCTGGCTACGCATATCTCACATCTGAGGGTTGAAATTGACGCAGGACAAGAGGAATTGCAGACTGCGATGACCGGTGCTCTTAACGAAGAGGATGCGGATATGCTCAATAGCCTCGCAGTCGATCTTCAGAAGTATAAAAGGAGCTTGCAGAATCTTTCAAAAGATCGTCAATCGGTAAGCAGAGCTCATGCTTCCGAAGGTTTATTTACATTGTACTGATGGTACCCGATACATAGCTTGCATCGAAGAAAAGCTCTCTAGAGATAGAGCTCGGCCAGAACCTTCGGAGAAGGAGGGACAAGATAAAGCAGAAGGTCGATGCAATGGGTGATCTTGGGAGTGGTGGACCGACACAAACTGACTCAAAGCTTGTGACGCGCCGCGCTTCGTTAGAGAGCCTCAAGAGAGCAATCATAACTGCAACTCAGAAGATCAAGGATGTCGAGGAAGAAATGGAAAGAATCACTCAGTCCATTGCGAAGAAGGAAAAGGAGTTTGAAACGTTGCAGTCGAAACACGACGAAGACAGTCGTGGCTTTGCAAAGCAACAAAAGAATGTTGAACGATACCTAGCCAAACGACAGATGTTAATCGCGAGAAAGGACGAGAATAGCAAAAAGATTCGAGAATTGGGCGCATTGCCAGCTGATGCATTTGAGAAGCACAAAAAGAACGTTGCCATGAAAAAGGTGAGTCTACGTGTGGTGGTTATGAGATGAGCCTTATCACAAACTGATCGTCGTCACGTGATTCTGCAGCTTTACAAAGATTTACACGCTGCGAACGAAAGGTTGAAGAAATTCAGCGGAGTCAACAAACGTGCCTTTGACCAGTTCAATGAATTCACTACACAACGCGAGGAACTTGCTGGACGAAGAGAGGAACTCACAAAGAGCGAGCACAGTATCCGGGAGCTGATAGAGCATCTTGATATGAGAAAAGATGAGGCTATTGAGCGGACCTTCAAGCAAGTTTCGAAGAATTTCGTGGAAGTTTTCGAAAGCCTTGTCCCTTCTGGTCGAGGCAGACTTATAATGCAAAAGAGAACCGCCGATGAGGCTGAGAGTGAAGAAGAAGTAGAGTTGGAGCCAGAAGACAACGAAGCCGAAGAAGAAACCGAGCCGGAGGAAGACGGAGATGGCATGGATATTGACGACCTTACAGATGAGTCCGGGAATATCGCAAGTAGAAGTCGGAAGAAGAGTAAGCCCAATGGCGAATTCAATGGGCGCCGTAAACAGACCAACAGGCGATCTGGGCGATCAAAGAACGCCAAAGGAAAGGAGAAGCAGAAATCGACCGGAGCGATAGAATTATATACGGGAATAAGCATCAAAGTCTCCTTCAACTCAAAATCAGACGAAGGTCTTCGCATCCAACAGCTCTCTGGAGGACAGAAGTCTCTTGTTGCACTAGCCCTCATCTTTTCTATCCAGAAATGTGATCCAGCGCCTTTCTATCTCTTTGACGAGATTGACGCAAATTTGGATGCGGATAGGAGAACAGCCGTTGCAAGTAAGCAGGATAGTGGCCAATTGTGCTACATGTCAACTGGAATTACTGATGCGCATCCCTTGCCTCCAGACATGATTCGATCGCTGTCCGATTCAGCTCAATTCATCATCACCACTTTCCGATCCGAACTTCTAGCATGTGCAGACACCTACTTTGGGGTCATGTTCGATAATCGGAAAGTCAGTACGATACAGCACATCGCTCGTGAAAATGCATACGAGTTCGTGGAGAGTGCTAGCAATCCCGTTGCCGGGGCGCTGGCTGGTCGATAGAAGCATTGATCTGGTGTGCTACTCTTTTAATAGTTGGCGTGTATCATAAAAGTCTACCTAGGTCAGGTACGGTGCCACTACGGCATGCAGTACAGTTGTTGTCGAGCTGTCGAAAATAACCCTTGCGCAGGGAAGAATCAGCATAGTCATTAGAGTTTCTCTTCGACGTATCCTTTCGAGATCCTCTGCAAACTCTCGGAATTAGGAGAAACAGGGATCAGTCATGTGGATCTTATGGGCAAGTTACGATGCGCTTGCCCTTCTGCTCTGACTAGTATCGGGGCGACACCGCCTGGTGCAGTCTGGAACTACCAATGATCTATTACATTGAAGACGGAATGTGTATGATTCTACTTTGCGTTGCCTGTAAATAGAGTATCTTGTGAGGTCTCTTATGGTTGTCTTCTTTCCAGGTTCGACACCCAGTAGCAAGATGGTTTGGCTTCGCGCATTTGAAGCAAACCTTGAACCTATGAGGATTAGGACCTGTGCTTGAATTACCATGCCTGGAATTGTGAGCTTGGTTCCTATTTTCCTGATTGCTCGGTTTAGTTTGTGCTTTGAATGCTGACTTGGTTCCTTCCTGTACATTAGGAACTTCGTCGAACATCTCTTCTGCTTGGAGGAAGACAACGGTATCAGACCACCTTGGCTGGACTCCGGTCCGGGTGGCATCCCCCATGAAGGCTCTGCGAGACGAATGGTATGCGGGGTGAGCCTTGGCAACAATACATTGTCTGCTCATCTTCGGTGAATTTTCCACCAGCAGCTTACACTTGTGTGTCAGCTGTCACGATACGTGCTGTCCTATAAATGCATTGATGTCCTCGTCTCCTGTCATGCTCATGAGGGCTAACTGACTAGTCAATGTCATGATGGTTGATGGGTCTTTTCTTTCATAGACTTCCTTCAATTCGGTCCAAGCCTCTTTGGCGGTCTTGGTGGTCAAAGCACAGTATGTAAGTTGTGTAACTGTTGTCTACGTATGGTTCGAACTGGATGCAGGAAAGACAAGGGAGATAGCTATGCTGCAACCACTTTTATCTGCAGGTGTGGTGCAAACTCTTCTGGGGTGCTTGGCCGGCGCTATGATCCGTGATGAGTCTGAGCTTATTCGTGCCGGTTTTGGGGACTAAGCCGAGAGGGGTGACCCGCATACCCGGGAGCAGGTGACGGAAGGCTGGCGAAAACCGGTTGGCCTTGAGTTCGGTGTCCCGAAGGTCTTGCAGGTGGCTTGGACTCTGAGCGATACTGCCATGATTGAGCAAAGGGGCGCTGTGCTATTGGAAAAGGAGTGCAGCCTGTTATATTAAGGAGAAGAGATTGTCTGGTTATCTGACGAGTGGCCAAATCGAGTGACAAGGCATGGCATACATACAGACTTCTGCCCGCCCGAGGGTACGGGTTTTGGCTCGACAATATACCAGTAGTCGTTAAGACGCAGTGCATCTTCCATATCGAGATTCCATTGCTGATAGGTGCCGCGATTCAGTGGGGCGAACCGTACGTGATCTTTTAAGGTGAACGTTGTTGCTTGTGAACTCGTGTTGACTATTGCGTTAGATTTACTTGATGTTTGGCTGGATGCTGGCTTTGGTTTGCGATCAGGGCTCATAACCTGTAAGCATCTACTTTGCGTTGCATGTAGATAGAATATCTTGTGAGTTCTCTGTTATGATTGTCTTTCCGACTATCTGTCTACCATATCATCTCCAGATTACATAATATCCAACCAAAGTGAGTCCCTGGATTCCACTGTGTCCGGCCAGCCGGATTGTACCCCATATGGTACAAGCTTACATGCTATCGCCTTGAGCTGTGATACTGACGCAAGCGCTTGCATCTGTTGCGAAAATGTAGTCAAGACCACGTCGTGTTCGACGATCATGTTCAACGCCTGTCTCATATGGTGGCTTGTAAACATTGTGATGCTCCGTAAAGCCAGTGCTGAACAGCCATTTGGGATGTCGCGCTGCAATCTGCGACTTCGTGGACCGCTGATCGCAAGTGTGAGTACCAATGCTGTAAGGTGGAAACGCGGAGAGGTGAGCAGTTCTGAGATCGAACACAGCAACGGTCATCCACAGCTTACGTCTCCCCGAGATGTTCCCTGATCAATGGCAAAATGCCCTTATTGAGCTGTACATCAGTCCAGGCAAGTTGGAGTGTATTCATCGCTCTCTTGATTATAACGACTCTTGATTATAACGACATGGGTAGAGTATACCCGCTGTTCCCTCGGCTTTCCAAGTACTGTTGATGTCTAGAGCTTGTTTCTCTTGAATACCGCCAAGGCGGGAACCGGGCCCCAGGCCAGGCTACCGGCGCCAGATAGTTGCGAACAGTACCCATTCCACCCTTGTGTGCCGTATTTCGCTTCCGCTTTGTTGTGAATGCCATCACCATGTCGTGCTACAAAGAATAGCTTGTATGCTGTATGATCATCTGACGAGTCGTTTAGCTTGTTGATCCGGTTTCAAGCTTGTTCCACCTGTTCCTCGAGGTGCCCCTTAACCCGAAAGAAACGTGCAAGATATCTTGGTTTGGATCGAAATCGTCCATCAGCAATTGTACTGGACAATAGCTCAGCATGCGTTATACGTGCAGATTTTCGTGTGACACTTTTCTTCCCGTCCTTTGGGACAAAGGATGCTTTGACAACGCTGTAGGCGATGGGTTGCAGGAGTTCAGTACGACCTAGGACTTGGATCCGCCAGTAAAAGCGATACGCTGTAACATGCGCTACCAGCGGCTGTACCATACTATATGGTAGGGTAGACTCTACCGTTTCAGTTAAGTAGAGGCTAAGGATGCAAGCTATGGTTACGATAAGATGCACCCAGCTCCTTGAAAGGCAGCCTCGCAAAACGGTCGATGCACGTGTCCATGTCGAATCGGTATCTGGCGTTTCGATAGCTTAGTCACAACTTTTACAGCAACCTCTCAAGTAGCATGCTGTGAGTCTGCCATGACCGCCGGATTCGCCATATTAACTGTACGGAAGCAGAGATACGGCATGCAGACCTCGATCATGTGGACCGAACCGAGACCTGACTTTCCCGCTTGACTTTCCTGGATGCCAGAATCTCCTTCCTGGGAGTCTCAGTCGGGATCTATGCTGCACTTATACGACAGAGTGGAAGAAACATCGCTACCATGTTGGGACTTTACTGAAGCTGGTCACTGAGGAACTGCCTGTCTGTCGAAGCAATGCTAATGCCTCTGGAAGAAACCGAGAAAGGATAACAGAAAAACAGGATTGATCCACAGCATAGAGCTGAAACTGACATTGTGATTTCCTTCAGCAATTGTCAGGTGTCAATCAGCCTAATGCCGTTTTGACTCTTTGTCATAGGGCTCTGCGAGTTTCTGCCTCCCGGGCTTTCGCTCGCCTACGATCATGGCAGTCATGCCGAAGCCTCTAATAGCGACACAGAGCGCACGGAGCGGTCGACGTTCGCACAAGCTGTCATACCCGGTGGCTTTCATCTGAACGGGAATGCTTGTGCATGTCCAGCGACTATCGCTTTCTACCAAGAAATTATTGCAATGGCCTCAATAGACTCACAATGGCCTCCATACTGCTACACCGAATTTCGAAAGATGTCTCCTGAAAACACTCTTGGCCCGAGCGTCCGACCGACTGCAGAAAACCCCGGATCGCAGCCTTTATCGCTTAGCTCGGCAAAAGGGGAGGACATCACAGAGTCATCCCATACGAGTATTGCTGAGAAAGCCTAGAAGGCCTTGTGACCTTTCCTCATGTGACCGTGGCACTCGCTCTTGGACGTGGTCGAGATGCTTGGCGGCAAACCGTGCTCAAAAGCGCCTCGTTTCATTCTCTGCCTCTCTTCCTCTTCACACAGTAACTGCAGGAGTGGATTTGAGATGATGATGTGGTGTTGTGGCATACATTGCACAGCCACAACACCACATCATCATCTCAAACCCACTCCTGCAGTTACTGTGTGACATCAACATGTTTCGCTGCTTGATACAGCCTGTTGGCTACTCCACAAGAGCAAGACCCGAGGCCCCTGTCTACCGACCTTCTCGATTATAGACATGTCCAGTGAGCCCAAGCCTACTTTTTCTACTGATTGCAGCTACGTATCTGAAAGGTCGATCTGCACGGTGCATGCATCAATCCACAGAACGCACAGCCGCGCTGGCAGCGAGTGCAGCCATAACACCACAGGCGAGAAGCGATCTCGAGACTGTGGAAGAAGACACTGGAGACCAGAGCAGCGATCAGGAGGAGAAAGATGAGCGAGCTTCCCAGCTGAAGTGCGCTGGATGATTCTCGGCCATTTCGACAACGATCCATACACATTCATGAGCTCAATGTTGGTTTCCAAGACCTTTCTTTCCACCTTCGATACACACTCTGATGCAGACAAGGAATGGGAAAGACGATGTCGTGTTTTGGGGTCAGCCAGGAAATCTGCACATTGCAAAATCTGGAAGGAGACATATCTCCACATTATCAAGAGGAGTTGTGTCGTATGTGACAGCAAGGTACGCTCGAATCTGGTGTTGAACGGTTAGCCTTTAGGATCTGGAGACCGACTTGTATCTTTAGATTCTTGCTTCAGTGGCGATCCTTTAAGGCCAGAGCCGACTCTAGACTTGAAGCCTTCCTGTTTTAGAACTATTGCAATCATACAATCTCACATCTGGGCCGGCTGCTCAACGTCGGACCTCGAAGGCTTGTAGTGTGCGATCCTTGTCAACAACTTCCTGGTCCTTATCAGGTTATATCGAGAACAACGTTACGCCGAACACCTTTCTTATCAATGGATTGCATGGAAGGAGCTAGATGGAAGTGGAGGAGGATACATGATCATCCTTCAATCAAAAAGTATCTAGTCACCACTGTTATCGAACTATATTCGAGGGAGATGATGACGACAATGGGAATGGCGGTTGGGAAGCAATTGGACCGTGAAAACGCCCAGGGAATCAAGTATTGTGAAATCACAGAGGCTGTGATGGATCATATGTCTGTAGTAGTCCACCAGGCTCGCCAATCTTGAAATGAGTTATATCACCGACAAGTTGACAGGGATGCATCTCGGCTGGGTTCTGAAAGAGGCTAATGTTAATGTTGGGTCAGCCTTTTAGGGTTCAGACATCTTGCTTTGCCAGCTGTAGGAACAAAAGTGAGATGGTGGGATCACGTCGAGCATCATAGTCCTTGCATTGCCCGTTTGTCGAGCATCAGAATCCTTTGCTCTACCAGCCAATGAGCGTCGAGGACGGGAGAGTCGCAGCTTGCTCGAGCGTGGTGAGCCAGCATGCCAGCCCGCCGTCCGAACTGGACGATAGGTCTGCACCCTGTCAATAGAACACGGCTTGTAGTCACCCAAAGGGGAGCTTTCCTTGCTGCCTGGCCTTGCCTGTATCTGTGGCGAAGGCGACGGTGGCGTCGGCTGGCTATTGGTGGCTGAACCAAGCGAATGCAGCGCACCTTGGGTTGTGGCCACTCGAGGTGTGCACAGTAGCTTGGACGGAACACAGGTGTGTGTGGGACGGCGACTGCGGGAGGGATGCTTGCTGCTGATGACCTGGTGCTCCACGCTTGTGCTGTCCTGCCTGTCCTTCCGTGCAGCTCGAGCGACTCGCGCTTGCCGCCACTCCAACACTTTTGACGAGAAAAGCAGCATTCGAGAACGAGAAGCAGCGGCAACCCACGCCCGGACTGTGCAGGCATCTGCACTCACATTCACGTGAAGTACGTCTGCCGTGCTCACGCTCCCCGGTGAGCCGCCTTGATCTGGTTTGAGGCTGGCGAGAGCGCTCTCCCGCTTCTTCTCTCCAATCTAACCTGCATTCACACAATGGCAGACAACTCCGCCAGCCAGTGCATGCAACACAGCCCGTTCTCATACAGGAACGACCGCCTGCGCCAGCTCCAGCGCAAGCCATCCACGTCGAGCAACCCGTTCATCGCCGGCGTCGACGCTTCCGACCTCTGGCTCAGCCCGCCCCAGGGATCGCTCGACGAGCCCAGCGAGCAGCACCACCGCGCCAGCAGCCTGCCCGCGCGGACCACAGAGGCTAGTCAGCCCGACTTCACCCTCCTCGGCGACTTCCTGCCCTCGCTTGCCTCGTGCTCGCCCCCCTCGCCGGGCACCTCGACTGCAGCTGGCGGCCCTGCTTCCTCAGCAGCATCATCGTCGGCGCTCTTTCCCTCCATCGACAGCTGGATCCACCAGAGCTCTGTGCCAGGTCTCGGACTAGCGGACGACCCGTCGTACTACCAGCCGCAGCCGCAGCCCTCGACCAGCTACTCGCCGCCGCCCTTCTCTGCCGGCGCGCTCTCCTCGCCCTCGTCCTCATCTGCGTCATCGGCCTCTCCTCGCCTGTTCCCGGACAGCGGGAAGCATCAGCCGGAACGACCCCAGACCAGAAGAAGAAGCACCAGACGGAACTCGTCACTCAACATGTCCTCCAACGTCGACAGCAACCCCGCAGTCATCACGACCGAGGGTGGCGCATTCAATGTCAACTCCAGAAGCGGCATGAAGGATGCATGCTCGTACGATCTCCGTGATCACCAGGAGCCTGCCACTGTGCAGAAGGAGTACGGTGGGAACGCCGCGGAGAACAAGGATCTGCAAGGGTAAGCAACCCTCCTTTTGGCCCTCGCTCCTGGCCTGCATTCCTCGTGCAGTGAACCGAGCTAACCCGATTTGGCTCACCCTGCTTCTGCTTACACAGCCTTCAGTCAAAGGTCGAGAGCACACCAGGACCAGTATGCTTTCCCAGAACAGCTAATACTCCAGCACCCTCCTCACCGTCTCGCTTTGCAAACCCACAGGACGTCAAACCCCATGTGGGAGCTGAACCGAGCAATGGCTCTGCAGACCTTGGAAGCGGTAAACCTCTTTCTACCTCTTCAGCCAAGAGTATCGGCAACGGCAACAACCACGGCGATAACAATATTGCCCTAGATCCGTCACTTGGTCAAGACGGTGGAAACAATCAGCAACGTCCAAATGTGAGGGCTGGTCAACCTTCATTCTTGAAGAATACGGGCGACGGTGTTATACGCACGCCCGGACCCGGTCAAATGGTTAGTCCCAAAGAAGCATTCGGAGATTTTGCAGACGTACTTAAGCGTAGGCCGCAGACCCAACTTCAAGGTTCGCCTCGTCAGCAACAGATGCAGATGCCGCCTCCACAGCAGCGTCAGGGGTCGCCCATGCAACAATCCGCTCAGTACAACCCTCAGGTTCAGACACAGCAACAGCAACGGGATATCCAGGTTCCTCAGATGAGTCTGCCGCAGATGCCTTCCCCTCAACAGCCTCAACAAAACTCTTTCCAAGCTCAACTGCAGCAACCACCTCCACCAGGTCAAGCGTTTGACGGATCCGAGGCTCAATTGCTGGCAGCGCTTGGTGCTTCGCACCCGCTTGCCCAGCAGGGATCGCCACAGAATAGGGGTCAACAGCTTCCCAACAGCCAGCAACAGCAACAGCAGAGAGCTATGCAACACATGGGCAAACAAGGTTCGCCTCAGCAGCAGAGACAGTTGCAAACTCAGCCTGCTCCACAACCTATGACTGTCCAGCAACAGAATGCCGCCAGACAAGCTGCTTATCAAGGATTCATGGCTCATCCACCCCCGACCGGTCCGAATAGCTCCACCGACATCCAGGTGCCTCAGGCAAACGCCCCTACTTCAAATGTTGGAACTCCATCAGCTGGACAGTCCTCCCTCCCTCCTCTGCCAAACTTCCAGTCAGCTCCTGCTCCCTTAGCTTTCAATGATGGTTCCTTCTTTTCCCATCAAGCTATACTTGCTTCGCTAGCTGCTGAGGAACAAGCTAAAGCTGCTGCTGCGGCTGCAGCTGTCATGGGCTTCCAGAACGGGACATGGTTCGGAGGAAACGGTCAACAGCAGCAACAGCAGAACGGAGGCAACAATCAAGGGCAATATAACTTTGCTCAGCCTGGGCAAGCAGGTCAACAGCAGCAGCAACAGGGACAGCAAAACCAATTGCCAAATTTTGCGGCTCCTGGTACTTCATCAGTCTTAGGGGACTTTTCGTTCGAGCAACACTTCGGCGCACCAACGCCAACTGGGAATTCACCTGATGCCTCTACTTCGTCGAGAAAGAGAATCAAAGGCAAATCAGGATCCAGAGGTACGCTTTCACGATCTAATTCTACAACTTCCAATACTGGAAGTGGTAGTAGAAACCAAGCCATGACAGCTGAAGCTAGAGCTTTACTACAACAAGGTTCTCAACCGCAATACAATGGCGCTTTCAATTTCGGTACCTATGCTGCGAACAGCTCGGCCCACCCGAATAACAATGAATTCGAGGTAGATGGGGAAGAAGACGATACAAAACCTCAATTCAATTCCAGAGGAATTCAAAAGCGCAAATCGGCTTCTACTGCTAGGGAACTGGTTCAAGCTCAACAGAAGGACCATGGCGAAGAGTATGAATACCAAGGTTATGTTCCCAAAGGATCTGGAACTCCTGGGGGTGTCACAGGTGCTGCTCTACCGCCTCCTGCTAATCTCGGTCCCGGAGGTAGAGAGCAATCGGATGATTCAGATGATGACGACGATGGCGACGAATGGGTTGCAGAAGAATCTGATGATTCGTACGGCAAAAAGAAGAAAGGCGGTAATAAGCGAGGAAGGAAAAGTATGAGCAGTAAATACGCTTCCCTCACTCCGGCTGAAGCTGAGGCTTTACGTGCTGCTTCGCCTACTACCGCCGCTGCCGCTTTAGCCTCTGTCAATGCAAACGGTCAATTCGACTTCTCCCAACTCATGGGCGATTACAGCGTTGGTTCGCCCGATAGCGCTTCCGGAAGTACACCGGGAGCTTCCAAAAAGAGGAAAAGCAATGCTGCGGCTCCTGGATCAGGCAATATCTCTTGCGATTACGTCGACCCCAAAACCGGAGAGAGATGCCCTGTCAAGTTCAGAAGACCGTACGATCAAGCGAGGCACATGGAAACTGTTCATTCAGGTACGGCGGAGAAGAGCAAATGGGCTTGTATTACTTGCAAGAAGAGCTTCAGCAGGAAGGATGCCCTAATTCGACACGGGAGAATCAGCAATCACGCTACAATGTGAACATTATTATAACAAGACAAAAAAAAACATACGGTTTGGAAACTGTTAGCTCTGTCTTTCTGGATATCCTGCTGCAGTCTTGTAAGCACGCTGTGAACCTGGCAATCTCCTCATGGGACTAGGTCCATTAGCGAAGTAAGGGGTAACTATACTTACCTAACCTCGGAGCGCTTCACGGGTGTATATTCTAGTAGATACGTCGGCCTTAAGGAGACCAGTTAGTACGTAACAATGTCTTGTATATTTCGAAGGTCAATCACTGGCAGTTATAAAACGTGCTGCTCGAAATCGTTCCGGATTGTTGGTATTGATCAAGTCGCCTCCTGGCCTGGTAATGCTACATCGTTGCTTCACGGCTTCTCAGACTACTACTACTTGGGCTACGAGGGACCAATAACAAAACTTTCACCTTTTAACGTGGAAGACAAGGCTGGTGTCGAAAGCGAAGAAGGTGGTAAAGATGCTGGAAGTGGATGATCTGCTGGTGTTGTCTCCAAGGATCTCATCAATCCTCTGTTGCTACGCAAGGAGTATGCCTCACTGGGAGCAATCGTACTGCTAGGTAGGCCTCCAGAATTCAAGGATCCAACACCTGCATTGCCAGCTGCTACCATCAATATCGCGTTCATCATATTTTCCCAACGCATATTGAGCTCATCCGGACTAGAGCAGAGATCTTGCAACTGTCGTTTCAGGGCATACGGTTCGCTGAGTTCCTCAATCTGAACTTGCTGAGCTTGATAGTGAGATTGCGTTCTAGCGAGATAGCTGCCCGAGTGTTGTTGTTGAAGCATCATTGAAGCTGTCATAGAAGCAGTAGACGGTGCTGTATTGCCTCCTCCTCCTCCACCTGCAGAATCTGACTTTGTCTTGTTTGGTCGCTTTTGCTGACGATGCGATAGATATAGACGATTCTTAAGGAATAGGTAGCCTTGTCCACTGCCTAGAACCTGGACGTAACAGCTCCCGCTCTTGTGTATGAATTGACTATGATCGTAAGGACTTTTGAGATACGAATATTCTGGATAGATGTGAGAAGGGAAATTGCTGTCCGCCTCAACGTCGAGTACATAACCCAGCTCTCGGAGGAGTTGCGTCTCGAAATAGTCTTTGGTTACGACAGTCTTGCTCAGTATCTAATAACGGCAGCTGGTGAGTTTCTTTTCAGGCGCTCGTTGGGAGAATTGTGAATACGTACGTCGTCAATTTCGGGCATGTCCGGAGGGGGTATAACAAGCTGAATGTGCTGTGGAGCTACAAAGTGACGAAACTGCGAATGAGTATCTGGTATAGGATATCGGGGAAAACTCGCTCACCTTGCAAGGGATTATCACGCGAAATATCTTGAACTTGGCGTATATTCTCCTCACTGAGATATCACGTCGTTAGGCCTGGCTTGTCTCGGAAGATGACCCGCAGCCAAACTTCAAACTTACACTAGCTTCAAGCCATACTTCTGCATATTGCGCTGCCAGCTTGTCAGCAGGTCTTCCACTAATCGTGAAGTACACAGCCATTCGAGCTGGAAGTGAAAGCCATTGGTTGTGTTATGGGCGGCATCAAAGTGAAGGAAGGCTGTTTCCCGTCTGTCCGACTTGTTGTGTACGTCCAGATTGATGAGGATGGAGTGGGACATCGGTATGATCAAACGACCATCAGCAGTGTATCGAATAGCTGGAGCGACAGACACCGGAGTGCCTTCGGTGGACTGCTCCAGGTGTGAGAACGACTGCGATTGTGTCACGGAAGGAGATGCTGCAGCTTCCGGATCGTCGCCTAGCCACTTGAAAGACGAGGATGCAATGATAGTTTTGGGTCCCGTCTTGTATTCAGCTGCGACTTGATAGAAAGTATACCTACAACGTGGCTTAGCGAATAGCCGAGCTCTGTCATGCTCAGCTCCGGCCACTTACCCATCCACTAGCCTCTTTGGCGGATTTAATGGCGCTATGATGCCTTTCTGCACCAAATCATTTCCGATGAGCAAAGCGGTATCCTTGTCTGGGATGTCAACGAATTCATCCTTGAGCCAAGTGACAAAGTCTTGTCCGGTGAAGGAGTCTTCGATGCGCCTGAAGCCACTCCGGCGAGGTTGTAGCCGTACGGGCCGAGGTCCATTTACAAGCATTCTTGTCAGTTCTCGGGGAGACAAATCTTCGAAAAAGAGATCCTCCGAGTAGGCATCAGGCATAGCCGGCTCCGACGACTCCAAAGTCAGTCGCTCTGCTTCGTCTGCTGCATATATCGACGGATCGTACGGCGTTGTCGAATATACCCTTTAGATCGAGTGAGTGAGTGAGTCAGCTTCCGAGTGAGTCACTTAAATCCGCTTAACTCACAACTGGGTTTTAGATCTCTCTTTCGGCTGCACTTGCCATCTTGCTTTGGAAAACTGCTCATACAGCGTCATGACTCCAGCAATACGAAGATCATCCTCGGTAGAATCTTCCAGTAGGATTTTACTTTGGCTTTGGATCATACCTTGTAGGTCCGGAACATCTGTTGGTATCAGAACGAAGCGGGTGCGCCAATACTTTGTCTTCTCTTGCAATTTAGGCTCCTCCAGCCCAGCCGTAAGTCTATCCATATAGCGCCAGTCATAGCCAGCGAGATCAGGATATGCGAATTGGACTTTGGAGGTATGGAAAATATCGTTGCCCACGGGCCAAAGCATGAAAGTGTAGTCGACATGTTTAGCCTGCCAAGTCGTCTTTTCTTTCCAAGTTGTCACAGCGATACAGGCAGAACTGCGATCGAAGCGCAAACGATGTACCGTGTTTGAGAAGCCCAGGAAAATCGCCTTTCCCTCGCCTATCGAAGTATTATACAGAATTTGCCTGACATCCTCTGCGGAGGGAACGTTCCATAAATTCGGAGGTTTGCGTCCTGTGGTGCGCGTGAGGTCATCGTAAGGAGGGACGACAATCTGAAAAGATTGTGCAAGTCGTTGGCATACAAGTTCTCGCAGAAGATTGCCAGCAGTCTCAGAAATGTCTTTGCCCGGACGCAAGAGGAAAGAAGACATGCTTGGAGACACTGGCAACGTATACGAGTCTCTGAGGTACGTTTCAGCAACTTCCTCGAAGCTCGGCAAATAGTCCGAATAGAGAGGAAGACATGCAGGCGTGCACATGGACTTCCATTTCACGCTCCTTTGATTGTTGATGCGCCCCGCACGCGGGAAGATGTTGAGCCAGCGGCGGGATTGGTCCTGCAGTTGAATCGAGCTTCTCGAGGGATTACTCGGATTGAGGCGATTCATACGCTTTCCCTTTTCATGTTCGATTTTGACTTTCAAGTTTCTTGCGCCAGCTTGGTTCTGTCTGGTGGCCTCCAGGAAATATTGCTGTAGACTGTGATCCTCTAAGGATTTGGGATCAGACATGATGTCATTGCTCGCAACATTGAAAGCGGCTGAAGCATTACCCAGACCTATTGGCTGGGCCGTAATAGGCATTGGGCCTGCACCTGGCCCAGACGTTGTGGCTGCTGCTGGAGTGGCAGGGGTGACGGAGAGGGAAGCAACGGGCCTCTTCATAGAGAGCACAGACGCTCTTCGAGACACTAGGCTCGCAGCAGGCGAGGACTTGTCAGATTTAGAGGCGGTGTTGGCCTCGCTATTACTAGTGGCGAGATTTGCATCGTCGCTTGGCTTGCCAGCAGTCGTGGTTGCATTCTCTCTGTTAACCGTAGGTAGTGTCGGCTTGGCTCTTCGACCCCAAAGCCAGCTAGTCATTGAGCCTGCAGTGGAAGGTTTCTCGCCATTTTGCCGCGATGGTGTGAGTTTGGCTTGGGCAGCCATCAAGGTAGCCATTGCGCTAGCGCCACTTCCAGCTAGAGCAGGCTGCGCACGCTCTACTGCGGTTGCTGATGAGGCCGAAGAGGAAGCCACTCTTCTCTCTGGATGCCCACCCGAGAGACCTTTTGAATCGGCGACTACCGACGGAGACTTGAAGGCTACATTTGATTTCGATCTTGAAATGGTAGAAAGACTGGCAGTGCTAGCTGTACGAGGGCGAGCATGACTGGTATTCATACTGGGGCATTGCCGGGAAAGTACTGTAGAGACGGAAGACTCTCTCGTCCTTGTTCGGGGAGACTCTGGCACTTCTGCCAACGGTGTTCCGCCGCGCACATGAGAAGCACTCAAGTCAAGAGGCGGTTTCGCTGATGTTTTGGAATGGATTGTTCTCCCTCTGTCTGACTTCAGCTGAAGTGCCTTTACAATACCTGCCTGCCCCTCTTCAGTGCCACTTCCGCCATTCTCGCTTCCTGATCCTCCTGAAGAAGTGTGCGATGTCGTGCTGTGACTTCTGGCATCCAGACTTGAGGAAGAATGCGTTGCAAAGGAGCTTGTGCGTCTATTCTGCCTGGAGTTATAACTATCTCTGCGCTCCTTCATGTCGAGCAGCTGCCACTTGCCAAGCGCCCCACAGGCAATACTGTCAAATTTCTCCCATTGCTTATTCAACTTCTCTCGCTTTGACAATTGCTCCCAATCTGGCCCATAGCCTTCCAGAATCTTGAGCTCATCGCTGAGGAAAGGCAACGCAATATTTGCATTCTCGTACTCTGCAATTCCAATAGATGTGATCGAGGGCATTCTGCACCTTGGAAGGAAGCGGTCGCATCGGAAAGGCTTATCTTGATGCTTGGCATAAACTGCATGAACAGCGAAAAAAGGTCAGGAGAAGGCGAATATACTGATCACGCTGTATCTCACAGCTTGAATCCACCCAATACGGGATAGTGTAAAGCGGCTCTTTGGGCCTGTCAAGGTCGTCTTCTGTGTACAGGTGGTCCAAAGCCACATCTTTTTCGGACTGTTTCGACGTGGTACCTGTGTACTTGAACAAAGGAACAGCATGAAGAGGCATCTTGGCTAAGGAAACACAGTCCACACCGAAGCCTTCTTGTATCATACGCTCCGTGGTCAGGCGGAGGAGATTCTTGTTGACGTTGAAATGCGAAGTGCCAGCAGTAATGATGACAATGCTGAGTCCGGTCCTTTGTAGATCCCGATCAACATAGTGCTTATCATGAGAGGACAATGCCATGTTGATAGCTTCGAGCACGCCGCCCTCGTGTGCAGCCGATATTTTCCCGGCTAGTTTTCCATCGTTTCGAGGAGAGGATCGAAGTAAAACGTCTTGGCGAAAGGTTTGAACTGAAGAATGTAGAGTCAATGTCCGTTAAAGGCCGTCTAAGCGGAAAGCTATAGACTTACACTCTTTCCTAAGGGAATGCAAAGCCTGCGACCAATCCACACTCGTCTCGAGGTCCACGATGATCTGCAACCAATCGTATTAGCATCAGCAACCTTTATCTTCCCGAAAAGCCGGATGCATGTGCCGCGCCCACCTGGTACACATCGGTCCACCGATCTTCCGTCTCAGAAGGATCGTACACCATCAGAGGCCTGTCGACGATCTCGATTTCATCCTTATCATAGATGATGCGAGAAAAGAGCACAATGGATACAATATGGTTTGTGCCCTTCTTTTCCCAGCGTGAGAATAGCTCAGGCAAGAATAGATCAACTGCTTTTTCGAAGAATAACTATTAAGCAAGAGCATCAAGACCTTGCACACTGTAATTACTCCTTTTGCAAAGCATGTTGAACTCACTGAGCCGTCGTCATCGAACATCCACATCTCTTTTGACAATTGTATGAATATGTAGTACTTTGCGCTTTCGGATCGAAAGACCGTCTTGGTATCGCTTATGAAAAGGGCAGACTTGCGCTGTGTAAGGAAGTGCCGGTTCAGACTATGAGATTTTCAACATTTCGTAATCTTTATCGTACTTGCTTCCCGGCCACCCAGACACCGCCGATTCTTGCCCGTATATTCAGCCCAGAAAGCTGTACTTTCTGCTCTTTGTAAACGCAGGAATCGGCTAGCGCAAGCGAAATACGATGCATGTCTGCTCGACCGCTGTTCATCACACCACCAGAGAGACAGGTCAGCTGCTTCTCATACTCTTCGGGTACGGAAGTTATGCTCGTACAGATATTGATCCTTGAAATACAGTTCCACGTGATCTGCAATATACTCCTTCGGCAGCGGTGACGGAAGCTATGTAGGCCAACGGGTTGGGTGAGATTGCTTTCATCGTTTAGCGTGAGCTCGTGATATGTCTGTAACGCACCTTTCGCAGTATAATCTGGTCCCGATTCTTCAGCTCAAACGCATGAGCAAGCGTCTGCGAGATGGAAATCTTCAAACACATGCAAGGCATCAACCAACAATGTCTCGGCCCCAATGAGTTAGACATTCATATCTCACTTGCAGTTGGCCACTGCTTCCTTCGTTCGCCAGACTAGATCGCTCCACCCGAAAAACCAGGCTATCACCGTTCGGTAACGGTTTCGGTCCGTTCATAGCACTCGAGCGTCGCCCAGAGTGTGGATGAAGGCGTTTGTAGCGTCCTTCGCGAGTTACTGTCCCATTCAGACTTGGGGCTGTGCTGGCGTTCCTAGCGCTATGGCTTCCGCTACCCGCATTCGAGCCATTCGCACTGGAGGCTTTGACGAGTTCCACCACATCTCCAATCTGCAGATCCAGCGACTCATTCTTCAGCAATTCAGGCGACAGGATGATCTCGCTCGATAGCGCATTTGCGAGCGGTACGCCATAGCTTGTCTTGTCGGGTATTGTCTGCTGCGTTCCAGGTGCTTGCGAGGCATCATGCACCCAGAGTGTAAGCGTGACTTTACCGCCAGTGTTCTGCCCTCCGCCGGCAGCATGGCCAGACATGAGGCTTGAGAGTAGAGTACAGGAATCTCCCTGCCGGTTCCTCCTGTCACCTCATATTCGGCTTGTGGGGCTTCGAAAGCATCTACGTTGCAGGTGGTGTGGAGAGAACACGCTGGCCGAAAAAAAACGTGACTTTCAAGCGCAACCCAAGCAAGGCGTAACGAACACACAGATGGCGCACATAGAGGTAAAAACGAAGGCGCTGATGCAAGCGGAAGTATTCTTCCTTTTCATTTCGTTGCATGTGGGCTCTGGATTAGGAGTGAAGCTATCAAGAGGGAAAAGAAGTACCCGGTACAACCTAAGAGGCACACTGAAAGCCTGAGAATCCAAAGCAAAGTCTCGAGCAAGTCCAAGAATCACCCAATAAGATGCCCAATTTCCAGTCAACTAACAAAGGCTTGCACCACGCTCTCTCTCCGTCTCAAGCTTGACTTCCCAACGAGACACGCTTAGCTCTCGAAGGTGAAAGCAGCACCGACCTTGGCAGCCTCTGCGGGAGTCACTGGCTTCTCGGATTGGCCCTTTTGGCTGAGCTTGACGGTGTCGAGGGAGAGACCGAATGAAGCCTTGACGCCGGGTCGGAGAGCCTGGGTGTAGCCGAGGGTGACTAGACCGGTGTTATCGACCTTGGCCTCTGTTGTAGGGGAGTGCCAGAAACCGCATCAGCAAATGAAACATCTTCATGTCTATTCCCGGCAAAGTTTGCTTGTACTCACTGAGGAAGGCAGCAGCGTCGAGGTAGGTCTTGGCACCGACCTGGAGGTTGACGGCGCCTGGAGCGCTGGTCTTGTAGGTAGCGATCGCACCAGCCTCGACATCGCGGTTGACGCGGTGGTAGTACGAGGCCTGGAAGGCGGTCAAGGCGGAGAGGGCCTTGAGTGTGACGCTGTATTCGGGGGCAGAGAAGCCGACAGCAGCAGAGTATGATTTTGGCTTGCCCTGGGCGTCAACGGCGACATCGAAACCGGCCAGGAAACCGTCTCGTCCGAAAACGGCATCGGTGGTGACGGAAGGACCGTTGAAGGCATCAACGAGAGCTCGGCCGTGGAAGCCTGGCTGTCTGTAGATGGAGGTCACGGTAGCGTGCTTGGTGCCCTTCTCTGGCTGGAGGGTTCCGACAATGTCGAACTTGAGGCCTGCCGGAAGTGGGGGAAAGTAGAGGTGGGATACCGCGATAAGCAAGTAGTTGGAGAATTGAGCGTGCGGATACACCTACCGCGAGCGAGGTAGCCTTCGAGCTCGAGCTGGGTCTTGAGGGCGTTGTTGGTCAACCAGGTCTGGGTGAGGACAACGCCGTTCTTGCCGTCGACGTACTTTCCCTCGAGGTCACTGTTCCGAGGGCATCAGCTATGTCAGTGTATGTCCATAAACCACGACAGCTAGACAAAAGCCCTCACCCTAGGATGACATCGCGCGCATCGTCCTTTGCGATTCCGGCCTTGAAGAGCACGCCATTGGGTGCGCGGGTCTTTGCCTCGAAGGTGGTGACGCCGAGGGGGAAGTCCTTGTTGAGGAGGTCGTTGGCAGCCTTGCCGAAGTCCTTGTATGATGGAGGAACTGGGCTGCATGGGGTGAGACGGTTTTGGATATATGCAGGTGGCAGGCAGGTTGCGATTTATGGGCCGGAAAGACACGCATGACGGAGCAAGCGGACGGCAAGGACAGGACAGCAGGAATAGAAGTGGGTCAGCAAAGGGAACGGCAGAGACAGACGCAGCAGAGCTCCTCACATGGACATGGTGAGCGAGGTGTGCGGCTGGGTGTGCAGAATGAGGGTGTCGGTGGTGTTGTTGGCAGAAGTCCAAGAGGCAGGCGGGAGAATGGAGCTTGTTTTTTGGGAGAAAGAAAGCAGCCGCCGGAATGGATGTCATCGGAACACGGCTTCGTCTCAGTGCAATCCCACCGCAGTGCAGGGCCCTCAGCATGTCGAGCACTGCATCCACCGGTGCGCAGGACGCTTCCACCTCTGCGTCTGCGGTCTCGCTCGGCAAGCGGACACGTTCATCGTCCAGTGCGGATGACCATCAAGCCCGCGGCAGCACTGGCAACGGCAACGGCAACAGCACTGGACAACCTGGAGAGGCGGATGCAGACAGTGACGACGATGACGACGTAGGGCCCATGCCGATGCCCGAAGGAGCGGACAGCGACGACGAAGCTGGTCCCCTGCCTGCGTCGGCAATCACTCCTGGTTCATCGAAAGCAGCTGCCAAGCGGAGAAAGGTGCTGAAGTACGAGAAGGTGTATCTTGATAATCTGCCTTCTGCGGACAGATACTACAGTGAGTCGCGCCCGCCCGCCAAGCTGCGACTAGACGCCTGACATGTCGCCTAGAATCCTTTATGCATAGGGATATCGTCTCATGGGTTAGCGTGACAAAGTGAGCGAGGCAACCGTCACTCTAGTGCTCCTTCACCACCGTAGCTCACCGCCGCTATTTCCCTAGGACGGACTTTGTTCTGACCGGTTCAGTAGATGGCCACCTCAAGTTTTGGAAGAAGAAGGATCCCTCAGATTCGGATGCCACTGGCTCCACGTCGGGTGTGGGTATAGAGTGCGTTGTTCCAGACGGCGTCAGCGTTCGAGAGCCTAGACTCGTCAGACTGACGCATACTGGTATTCGACACGACTATTTAGATTCGTCAAGCATTTTAGAGCGCATCTAGGACCCATTCTAGCCTTGCCTGTCTCCGCCGACGGTACGCTAGCCGCGACAATCAGTGCAGATGGCAATGTACTTTCAGGGGGCGGCGCCTCGGTGCTAGGCAGTGTCAAGGTTTTCGACGTAGAGAATTTCGACATGATCAATATCATATCGCTCGACTACAAACCCTCGACCGCATGCTGGATACACCCTCGCACGCAAGCCAGATCACTTCTCGCCGTCGCTGAGGAGGGATCGAACGTCATCCGATTGTACGATGGCAGAGGCGAGGGCAAGCCTGTTGGTGTCGTTGAAAGCGTTCACAGAAAAGGAAGTACAGTCCAGATAATTGCTGTGAGTGTCTGCTCTCTCTCAAGAAACTGCGACATGGTTTAGGCGACCGTGGTCTGACTCAATGGCGTCTTATGTAGTACAATGAGCCGTACGATACAGTCGTGTCGTGCGATGATAAAGGATTCGTCGAATACTGGTCACCAAGGGAGCCCTTCGAGCTACCTGAAGTGTCTGGAATGTGGCGGTATAAAAGCGAAACGGATCTTTACGAATTTAAAAAGGTAGGCCCGCCACCTCCTTGCGTTCCCTGACCGTCTGGCTCACAACGGGCCCCTGCTGCTGGAACAGACAAAGTCGTTACCGAATTCTCTAACATTCTCACCGACTGGTTCCCACTTCATCACAACATCAATCCTTTCCGACCGTCATATCCGCATATTCTCCTTCTTAAGCGGTAAGCTGCATCGCAAATATGATGAAACCTTGTCAGCGATACAAGAGCTGCAACAAGCGGGTACAAACGCACAAAATGAACAAGGAACGAGTATAATAAGCATGAAACTCGACGAGATGGAATTCGGTAGACGTCTAGCTGTCGAGAGGGAGTTGGCTGAAAGATCTATAGATACTGCTAAGAAAGAAAATGCAGCTTGGGATGAAACTGGAAACTTTATTCTTTATCCTAGTTTGGTTGGTATCAAAGGTATGTCCTTTTGTCTAGGCCCTTGATTCCGGTTCTTCGTTTCTTCTTCCGTGCCTTTCCTATCAGTGCTGACAATGCTTGCGTACTCCGTCTGATATTTTCTTTCGCGCAGTCGTCAACATCATCACCAACAAAGTCGTTCGGATATTGGGTAAAGATGAGAATCATCGTTTCCTCAATCTAGCTCTATACCAAGGTCAAGCTACAAAGAAGGGGCTTCAAACCATTGTGAGAGAAATAGATACGTGCATTAGAATGCTGAGAACTAACTTTGCGTCTTCAAGGCAATGGCGGCGTCTGAAAATCCCCTTCTCAATAAATCTGTGCTTAAAGACCCTACGCTGTTCTGTTCTGCTTTCAAGAGAGGGCGCTTTTACATGTTTTCGAGACTTGAGCCTGACACGTGAGGATTGTCCATGTCTCTGCGTACCTGCGCAAGAACTTTGGATAGCTAACTTTTGTGCGACCTTATCCTGCACTACCTGTGTACCCATTACAGAGATAGCAAAGCCGAGCGAGATGTGTTCAATGAGAAGCCGACACGAGAAGAAGCTACGATCGCAGGAATCACATCCGCACCTAAAGCCGTCAAGCTTGCTACACATGCAACATTGCATACAACACTTGGCGACATTCAACTGGAATTATACCCCGATGTGGCACCCAAGACTGTAGAAAACTTTGTCGGCCACAGCAGGAGTACATACTATGAGGGCTTGATCTTCCACCGAGTTATCAAGAAGTTCATGCTCCAGACGGGTGATCCGCTCGGCGATGGAACGGGAGGTGAATCCATTTGGGGTGGAACGTTTGAAGATGAGATAGACATCAAGAAATATAGACACGATAGACCTTATACTCTCTCTATGGCCAATGCTGGACCGAAAACGAATGGATGTGAGTTCTGCCGCCGCATTGCATACTATGCGAGACGCTTTTCCAACTCGTGAGAGATAAGACGTAAGAGGCTGACTCGCGAACTTGCTTGGGGTATTTTCGATTTTCTCTGTTTTTTTGCAGCGCAATTCTTTATTACGACAGTACCATGTACATGGCTTGATGGCAAACATACAGTCTTTGGAAGAGCAACGTCGGGCTTTGAAGTTATCCATAAGATTGAAAATGTGAGAACGGACAAGAATGACAAACCTTATGACGATGTTAAGATTGTTAGCATTTCTATACATTGAGAGAATGGAATGGGTTGGATTAGAGCAGTGTACATCTCTGTAATCCTCTTGCATACAAGGCATGGTTAAACAGTGTCCAAACCAGTCTCATTCTCCCCAAGGAGGGGACAAAGAGCATGTTTTGCTACCGCTACCAATATCCAGAGCTTGTACTGTCTAGAACACACGCAATCATGATGGATAGAACTTGCCGAGTAGAGACGGTGCCCGATTCGTGTGCTTTCATTTCTACCTAATGAACAGCCATGCGTGAGCAGTCTTCCGAATGTGATCGTCCACCATTTCTCGACCTCGGATGCTCGGTGGCAGTTGGCGTCGCTGTCAACGGTTGTGTCTTTCAAAGGATCTGTGTAACCTTCCCCCCAAATTCCGCACTCTACACCGTTTCCGTGTGTCCCAGCTGAAGGGCCGAGAAAGCGACGGTGTGACACCCTGAATTAGAGGCATTAAAGTGTGACTCTCGTTTGAAAAAGGTACCACAATACACGGCACTGCGACTTTGTGGCTGTCGGATTGGATAGGATATGACAGAACAACAGGAGACATGGCAATGAGGGCTAGACGGTGTTTCTTTGCGTACCTAGGACCTGCGTAATTGTTGTAATAAAGGTCAGACGTCAAGTTTCAAGCTACATTTACGACATGTGCATGGGGAGCTACTTTTCCCCCACACTGTCAAAAGTTGGGGAGAACGGGGGTTAACTTGGCTATAGGAAGAAACATAGACCGACTTGGGGGAAAGCTTAAGTTGTTCAAGGGTTCTAGGTTAAGGTGGACCATCTGTCTAGATGATGCCTGGTCAGTCAGCTTTCTATGGGGTGTCTCTACAGTGTCGAGACGCCTCAGTACTGCTGCAGTGCATCTTGCTGCCAAGCCAACGTAAAAGCAGGATTGGACGACATGAAGGACAGTGCAGTGTACATGTACTTGATAGCTGTCAGTTGGAAGGAATCCGGGTAGTGGTTTGGCCCTTGATAATGATAAGGTGGCCAGCTCATCAGTGCTATCTGATCCTGACGCTACATGCGACGCTACACGCATACTTGAAAGCGGTCACGCAGAGACAGCGGGACGAGAGGGAATGCTGGCGACTTGACATGCACAATAGAGAAGCACAGTGCTGTGAATATCTAGTCAGGCTGCACTTGGTGTATATTGCCGTCACAGGATTGCCCGCGTGCCCGGTCCACACTTCACTTGACACCTTCTCCAGGCCTGCTCTGATCCTGCTCGACTCGACACCATCTTCGCAGGGAACAACGACGGGCCACACCAGACGACAGACTTCTCTGCGAATTCTCTGCCCCTGTGCGACTCTGATCCTCTGCTGCAGACACTCACACTGCACCGTTTCGTCATACACGGGCGAACGAAACAGGCACGCGAGCCGGCATCCAGAGCAGAGACGCAGACGCCTGCAAGAAGATGGCGTCCAGAGCCAACGGCGCTGACAGTGTGGGTCTGCATGCGGTTATCTTCCCTCGTCCTAATGCCCCGCCCAGCCGCCATCCCATCTCGTTCATCCGTCCATCCGTTCAAGCGTCATTGAGCCAGCCAATTTGAATCGAGGTCCAGCTGTCATCGCTGCAGGCAGGGATGTGGGACTGGACGGGCACATCTATATCACAGGAGAAACCTGCACTGTTAGAGTCCAAGTGCTGACGTGCTCTTCATCATCTGCATCTCTTGCCTTGTTCCTCCCCAATCCATCCATCGCAATCCGATTGCAAATCCACGCAAACCTCGCCAATCCATGCATCAAATGATACAGGCCACCCAGCAGGGAAGCGAAGATGGTATCATAGACATGGAGACCTTCAGCCAGCTGCTAGAAATGTACGTCCTTGTGACCTTCTGAGAAACCGGACCCTTTCCTGCATCTACATCACGCCCGCATTCCGCCCTGGAGCATCGTAATCCTTCGCTCGGTCGGACCCGAGTAACAGGCTGCGCTCTTTCCGGCCTATCCCCGAGTACCGCTTCCAGACGTTTGCGGGCTGCGCGTCATCGTTCCGTGCGATTCCAGAATCTGTTCTACGTTGGCTAGCCTGCTCCAGGAACATGCTTGGCGTCGAGCAGGTTGCTCATCTCGTCAAGGCACGGAGGGCCATCTCGGGGCACACCGCGGCGTTCCGGCGTAATCAGAGCGTTAAGAGAGAACATGTACTGACTGTCCTGTTGTTTTCTTATTCCCGTCTGCGCCAACCGATTCGCTCGGATACCGTCTCGACTCGAATTGTTACCTGCTCGCTGGGCACATCAATGATATTCTACGGCTGCCCGAAACCGGAATGCATCGTACAACACTGGATGTATAATCTGTCCTCTTCGCAAACCATTCATAACTATCTGGTCTGGCGATATGCGACGAACTACTCTCAAATGCCAAACTCCCTGTTGCGATCGGTGCATCTCATACATACACTGCGGCGCTCATGCAAATCCTCCAATATCCTCGGCGAATGAATGACCAATGACAACTCAACGATCTACCAACAGCGATGATGATGATTCGAGAGATTTCTCCAAAGGATTAGCTCAACAATATGTTGATCAAGCTACTTCGACGTTCGCAGAGATGGATGAAGCGCTGTCAGTCGCATTTCTTTAGCCTTCTAGAAGCTTTACATCCTTTCGGTGAATAAAGACTAGGCTGACTGAAAGCTCTCCTTTATTGTCTCCGTATTATTACCCATTCCAACGTCCCCGTCTCCTTCGTGTTGGGCTTTACCGTCGTGGGACGACTGTCTTGGAAATGCGTATTCTCGATATTGCGACTCGGATTTGCTATTCATACATGTCGACTACGTCATCCGATGAAAACAGAAATGCAAAGGATTTGGATAGGTTATCAAAGTTGGGACATTTCCTGAAGGGATCAAGTTCATCAGTTGGACTAGCAAGTGTATCGAAATTATGTGCACTGATGCAAAATTACGGAAGCGAAAAGGATGATACCGGATTACAATCGATTTCGAAAGAAGATGCTTTGGATAAATTGGAAAAACTGTTGCCTGATTTGAAAGCTGAACAAGGGAGAGCTAAGAAATGGTTGGAAACTTTCTACAAAGAAGAGTGGTAGACGAGAATGTGGGACATAGATTTTTTCGAATTCAATTCCGACTCTTATCACTTGAATCTCGACCTAATTTTTACTTTTAACTAGTTGCTCCCACCCTGTTTTCTTCTTAGCACTTTTTCCCAGTCGCTCTTTATTCCCTTTCCGCCCTCTTTTAATTGACCCTGTCACCTTCCTTCGTTTCCGTCTACTTCCTACCATACGCACACTTTCTCAGAGGGCACAGTGTGGGTGAGGAAGTTCCTTCCTATCTGTCAAGTTTCGCCTTGTTCGGCTTTCCTTATTGGTTCAATGATTAGCGTATCCAATTTGGAAAGGGCTGTGCCTCGATATGATAAATTTACCATGCCATTCGAACAGCGAACAATCAAGCCATCAATCAAGCCATCAATCAAGCCATCGAGACACAGTCCCATCTACTCCTTGTAGTCATGTCATTCCAATCAACCCCCTCGAAGCAAGTCACTCACACCAACCATCCATTCATATAACGATAATTCAACCCATCGAAATCACACACGTCAAAGAATTTGAGAATGATCAAAGAAACATCAAGCCTTTTTCCTATTCCCCCTAGTTTTTCTGTGTTTTGTTTTCCCTTTTCATTGGAATGAAGTTGGAATATACATACGTCTATATCCCTGTCGCTACTGCCTTTGCCCTTGCCGAACCTTCCGGGGACGTTTTCCTGGATAGAGTGGTTTGGTGGTCTACTACATGGCTTGTGACAATTTGTTAGCCCGGCGTAGAGTGATATCTACCGTCAATGCGGTTGAGTGGTCGACGGGGTTGCATCGCTTTCATTTGCCCGTGTTCGGTATCATAGAATCTGTATGACCCTTGCCGGAAGGCTATCCATGACTTCATGGATTGCAGAGTCTGCGCTACAGACAAGATTGGCAGATGAAGGGAGGGCCACAGGAGGGAGACTGAGCAGCCAGGGACATGTACGTACGCAACACACATCCAGCAGTGCAGCGTCGCATCGTCTTCCCTTCCCTCAACGCATCCAATGCATGCCTGGAACGCCACCACCCAACGCCACCACGCCGCCGACTGCGCTTTCCTCCGCCGCCTGTGATAACCGCCGGAACAGCAGAGTGAGAGCTCCTCAACTTTACTCTTGCACAACCACTCAGCACGCATACAGACAACTCACATCTAGTCTACACACACCATGTCCACCGCACTCGACCAGCTCAAGCAGTACACCACCGTCGTCAGGTAGGCTGGCCGCGCTCACGTTCGAGAAGCAGCAGCTCACCAATTCCTACGCCGTCAGCGACTCGGGCGACTTCCAGGGAATCGCAAGCTACAAGCCCCAGGACGCGACGACCAACCCGTCGCTGATCCTCGCGGCCGTCAAGGACCCCAAGTATGCCTCGCTCATCGACGTCGCCGTCAAGTATGCAAAGGAGCACGGCGGGTGAGTTGCGAATGAATCATGAATCATCAGTCTTGCCTCGAGATTCCGCCAGTATTCCGCCGAGGTTGAGAGGAAGCGCGGACTGGGCATTGAGCAGTACACATACCACTTATGCACATGGTGTCCACTCTGTGCTGCTCTGCCACTGCCATCGTCTCTCCCTCCCACCTTGCGCCGCATCCATGCTGACCTGATGCCGCTGCCGCCGCCGCCGTTCTTCCCCCGTCTTTGTCCGCAATCCTGCAACCGCTGCACACCACCACAGCGACCTCGACACACAGACCGACGCATGCCTCGACCGACTCGTGAGTCTCTCTCCCAGCTTCATTTGGTACCGGTCGAAGGTTGACCCGTCCTTGTCGTCTCTTCCTCGACATCCACAGCTCGTAGAGTTCGGCAGCGAAATCCTGAAGATTGTCCCCGGACGCGTCTCCACCGAAGTTGACGCTCGATTCTCATTCGACAAGGATGCCAACATCCGCAAGGTGCGTTGTGTCTCCTCCCCGCCCAAGTCGATGTGCTCTGCATCATTGGGACCTAGCCTGTCCCATGCGAAAACAGTCTGACCTGATGATAACCATCCACCAAACACGGCTACACCCATATTCTCTCTGCAGGCCCGTCACCTCATCGAGCTCTATGAATCCGTCGGCGTTTCAAAAGACAGAATCCTCATCAAGATTGCCTCTACATGGGAAGGTATCCAAGCCGCAAGAGAGCTAGAATCCAAATACGGAATCCACTGCAACTTGACCCTCCTCTTTGGTTTCGGTCAAGCTGTCGCTTGCGCTGAAGCCGGTGTCACTCTGATCTCTCCCTTTGTTGGAAGAATCCTCGACTGGTACAAGGCCAAGAAGCCCGATGGAGACTACACCGGTGCCAACGACCCTGGTGTAAAGTCCGTCCAGAGAATTTACAACTGTGCGTACTTGTCCATCAATGAGTGCATTGCCTCTTTAGAGTACGTTTGGCTGATCTATACCTTCCTGCTGCCCATCTTCGACCATTTGTACTCGCAGACTACAAGCAACACAACTACAAGACCATCGTCATGGGTGCTTCATTCAGAAACGTAAGTGCAAGGTTGCATTGTCACTCTCAACCAAAACACGTGTACTTATTCTTTCTTGGTCCGCCTATAGACCGATGAGATCATGGAATTGGCAGGATGCGATTACCTCACCATTGCACCAGCACTTCTCGAGAAGCTACAAAACTCGGATGCCAAAGTAACACAGAAAGTATCAGTTGAACAAGCAAAGAAGTCGGAAAAGATTGAAAAGGTTTCGTTCATCGATAGCGAACCACAATTCAGATGGGAATTGCTCCAAGATCAAATGGCTTTTGATAAACTCCATGAAGGTATCTACAAGTTCGCCGCCGATGCCGAGACTTTGAAGGATATCCTTAAATCGCACCTGCAAAAGTAAAGGGAGAAGTCTGCCTTTTGAAGATGCAGATCACAGGGTAATCTAGTCTATTCCTTTTTGCCTGGCTCTGTTCCTGCACCACCACCACCTCCATTCCCACGACCATCTTTGTCGCGGTTAGGTTTGCCATCTCTGTAACACAGACAGATTTAGTGCTCGGTAACAATGATGTCCACACTAGGCATAAGGCATGGCGTAAGGTCTTTTTCAGCTTGACTATGGTGTCAGAAGAATGGAGTTGCGTTTTTGGTGTGCGCCACTCGCTGGCCGGTGCCATGCCTCCTGTAGCCGCTGAAGCTTGTAGCATTCAGGCTTCTCAGCAATACGGTGGACATCTTATCTGTTCGGCATCGCCGTTCTGCAGCATCTCACACATTAGGCCGTATTATGTCGCTCAACAGCTTGCCAATTGTACTCTCGCTCATGATCATGTCGTGGTATTAATTGCTCCGTGATATCAGGAAAGACGGCTGCTTCCTTGCGGCTCTTTCTCATTTGCACATTCTGGAGGAAAGCCCCTGGTCAACTTTCCGTCAGTTTGTTCTTGCCATTCACTGCTGCTCCAACACTACAAGTCATCTACTCCTACGACAACCATGGATCCTGTCTATCGTCAGATGCTCAGCGAGCTGTGGGCTCGTAAGTGTGACGCCTCTTTATAAGATTGTGAACCTGGAAAGCCAGGTCCTGGGAATTATCGGGAAGAAAGTAAAGGGTATTTAGTAAAGCTGATAGTTCTAACTTCTTTTACCTCAATCATCCCTGGCCATCTCATCGTTTGCGGTATTAAAAAACGCTGTCAACAGCCAAACCGACTTTCACTATCGATGACCTCCCTGATCAGTCCGGTAGAGTAGCTATCGTGACTGGCGCAAACGTGGGCATCGGTAAAGAGACATGCAGAGCTTTACTCAAGAAGAACTGCAAGGTGAGGATTCTTTAGATCGTCACATTCGTTTCCCACCCGCGCATCATCATAGCTATTGTGCCGTCCCGTGAATGGCCCCTTTAAGGGTTAGGTACACGTGCCCCAGACAAGAGCATACTGGCTCCGGCTTATGATGAAATGAATTCCGTATGCTGAGACTAGTCCTCGTTTCTAATCTTTGCAATCTATACTCTTGCTCGTGTGCTTACAGGTTTATATGGCCGCTAGATCTGAAGAAAAGGCAACGACGGCTATGAATGAACTTGTCGCGGATACTGGCAAGAACGATATTCACTATCTCCATCTCGATCTAGGTGATTTACCAAGTGTGAAGGCGAGTGCAGAAGAGTTTAAATCGTATGTTTTTTTTCTACAATAGACTGTCCCTGAAATGTGAAGTATTCTTTCGTCATTCTGGATAGCTAAATCATTCCTCCTTGCCTTTTGCAACAGGAAGGAACAGAAACTCCATCTCCTGTTCAATAATGCCGGAGTCATGGCTACACCTCAAGATATGAGAACAAAGCAAGGATATGAAGAACAACTAGGAGTTAATGTCGTCGGTCCTTTCTTATTCACAAAACTTCTTTTACCAGTCATGGTGTCAACGGCGGAATCTCTCACATCAGATCCATCGTCACCATCAAAGGACTACAACATTGTTCGTGTGATCAACACCGCTTCAAATGGACACGCTGCAGCACCTCCTGGTGGATTCAAATTCGATGATCCGAATAAGCTCTCATCGAAATGGCAAGCATATGGACAGAGCAAATGGTCAAATATCGTCATTGCTCAGGAGATTGCAAAGAAATATGGAGACAAAGGAATTACAGCTCATGCCTTGAACCCTGGTGTCATCAAAACGGAACTCGCAAGGTATTCTAGCTCTTTGGAGCGGGCATTTCTTGTGAGTTTACTATTCTTGCCTTCTTTGCCTTCAAGCCCTAAAACAATTCATTCGCTGATTCGACTACCCCCTTTCGTATACTGATTTGATTGAAATATGTCCTGCAGGCACCTATCGCCTATCCCGTTCATATGGGCGCTTTGACCCAACTCTACGCAGGTCTGATGACAGAAGCAGGAAAACCAGAACACAATGGATCGTACCTTATTCCCTTTGGTCGGTATGGGGTTGCTAGAAAGGATACACAGGCTCCTGAAGTTGGCGAAAAGCTGTAAGAGCACTCCTTTCAAATTTGAGAGCGCACAACACAGGTGATTTTTTGGGCTGGAACTGACATTGACTTTTTTGTGCATATAGATGGAACTGGCTTGAAAAGGAAGTTACGCCTTACTGTTGAGCTGTCGTAGCAGTCTCCTGTTCGAGCTAGTAAAGGGGCTCGAATAGCCATAGGATAGACGTAGATATAGCTCCTATCGATCATTGCACTTTTCTATGTATTCTACAACAACATATCATATACATGTATTCTGATATTCTCAATCAATCAAACTAAGCGATCATTGTTACTCCTTGACGCTGGATCCGTCAATCCTGTCGGATTCTTGCCCTGTTCAAGCATTTCTTTACCCATTTCACCCATCCAAACCCCACCAATAGGTGGACCCTTGACATGCTTTTCGTCCAGCTGCTGCTGTGCACCACTTGCTTCTGATGATGAATGACTCCTCTGTTGCTTGACTTTGGCCCTGTATTCAGCCATGACGGCTTTCATCTTGGCTTGCTCCTTTGCTAATGATCGTCGACAGACTTCCCAAGATGTCAAACTTAGGACTGCCCAGGTTGCAACTGCCCAATTTGAACTTGACAATGGACCTAATCGTTTTAAACGTAGATGATTCAAAGGATTTGTATGCCATTATAGATATCGGTTTGACCCGGGGTTGGTCAAAACAAGAGTTAGTATTTTGTTAGTATACGGAATTTGGGTCTTTGAAACTAGTGTGTATGGGCGGGCTCGTCATCGAAGCAGGGGGTATTAGAAAAAACTCACGTTTACTACTTAAGAACCTGATGGCTCCCACGACAGTTCCACCGCTGATACCGAGCAACAAGCTCTGCCTCGAACAAGGCATAGCACCAAGATTCGAAATGTCTTTCTTGAGATCAATTTGCTACATTTCCAGCAAAGAATATAAAAAACGACGGGTTGGAGAGAAACGGCACCATTAGCACGGAGCACAGAATACCCACTTCCCAATCATTTGGGTACAACCCTTCATTTTGCTTCTTTGCCTCCCGATCATCGGGTTAGGATTGATTGGGATCAGTTCAGTCCGAAAGTTCGTACCTTCATTGCGAGCAAGTATGCATCGGAAGGTGATATTTCGGCTGTAATTTCAGGTTTCCTTGTCGTTGATGCTGCAGTCTTGTTGCCATTGCTGCTGCTGCTGCTGCCGCTGCTGCTGCTGCCCAATTGTGTATCGGCCATGTCCTGCCGTTTGGAAATCGTGATGATGCTGGAACGGAACAGACGGATGCGATTGTGGCGACCCAGAGTGTCATTATTCGCGGTATGGTATAGACAACAAAATCGAAATTACACCGACTTGCGACTGAATCCCAGATGTAGGACGAGCTGTAGCTTTCTCAGTATTCCGCAGATTAATCCCGGTCCTTATTAGCTGGAATGTACATATACGTTCCTATAACAATGGGCTTATACTACATATCCCTCGCAGGCGACCAGACTCAGCTGACCTATCATACGTACCCTAAAAGGGGCAAACATATCAAGACAACCACTATCATGCCATGGCGTAGCTAGACTATCCTATCTTGCTAGGACCCTTGGTAATCCGCAAAAGCCGCTATGGGCAGGAATAGCATTCGAGGGAACCGACAGCGAAGGCAAAGGCGATACAACCATGGACCTGCTCGACAGGTGCACTGTTATGAGCGGGAGAGAAAGCACGAAACGAAAAAGTATGGACGCGCCCGTGACAGGGGCTGCGAACATTGGCTGGTTTGTTACGAAAGTTGCGACTGGCGTGACTATGAGGGTATCGCGAGTAGAGGTAGTATTGGTAATATTAAGGGCGATTGAAGGAGGCTCATCCCGCCAAGATGGTTTGCGAGTCAATGACGATGCACAGCATGAGCCTTGGCTGGAAAGACTTGAAGAGATAGGAAAGGGACTAGCTTGGCTGATTCGCCGTTGCTCTATGGAAAAGGAAGAAGGGGCGGCGCTTATTTCCTTTTTAGATATAATTTTTTGGACGGCGAGATGGTGGCATGTCCATTTGTTCGATCTTCTACTTTATAAAGTTAGGTAAGCGGCAGTTCCCAAGAAAGCAGCCAAGCTGACTGTCATTCCGCTCTTGTACCCCAAGTGGGCAGCACCAGTATCGGAAACGTTGTTTTTCGCACCCGTAACTTGTGCATTTGAGCCTATTCTTGCTGTTCCAGTTGAAGATGCGCTACCAGAGTTGGTATTGCTTGTCATTCTGGTATTGGCAAGTGTTCTTGTAGCAGAAGATGGAGCAACTGCCCTTGGGACACCGGAGATTTGGGCGAGTGCTTCTTCGGATAACTCTCCCGTCATGCCAGTCAATCTATTATATGATTTGGTTTGGCATCAACCACTACTCGGGAACCCTACTTGGTGAGGTTTTCAGTCCCAAAGCAGTCCAGAACTTACCTGAACTTGGCGGAGAAAGCTTGGAGTGGATAGCCAGTAGCGGGATCAACAGCTTCATTGGATTGAAATCTGACAAAGCTGCAGGGTTGCAACGGAATGTGTTCAAATCTGATGACTAGACCAGTAGATTTTTGGCTGAGTAGCCGTGGTGGACAGTACTTACTAGAAGTCTCCGTTTGGTCCCAGGTTGGCTGTCAGTTGCAAGAAGGGGGGGATATCGACGGTGGCGGTTGTTAGCAAAACACGTATAGTCGCGGCACGTGCACGAACATCCATCCGGGAATAGAGTATTGTGAAGCCAGTCAGCCAAAGACCCATCACACGAAGGGCCCCGCCAGCCAGTACGCTGTAGAAATTCAATAGAAACTCACCAGGAATCGCAACGGCGGGCAATTCCAGCATTGTTGTGGGATCGCTCACGGTTCTGATATCAAAGAACAGTGTCTGTTGATCGACGGAACCGGTGTATATGCCTACTGAAGTTTCTCCGAATGAAGAGCCGAGTGGGAGGATAGAGTCGTCAATCTGCCATTTGATGGGTCCGCAAGCTGTTCAATGGGGGTTCACAAGGTTTGTCGAGAAGAGGGCGTCAGCTCAAGGGGAAGGGAAGGGAATGGGGGTTCCCCGTATATCCTGGCTGATACTGCAACCGGCGTTCGTCGCATTCCAAGCTATCTAATAGTCTGAGCCGGGACTGGTCAATTCAAAACTCACGCTGTCCGCCATTGCAGGATGATGCTCCGACGGGGAAAGTAACGCTGATGGTTGCGTGGGCGGTTCTTGCAAGTGCGAGTGCCGAAGTGGCCGCGACAAGGAGGGACAGCATAGTTGAATGTTTTTCGAAATGAGCGTGGGTGGTTCAAGGTCAAAATGAATGTGGGAGCGCTGTGAAGCAGTTAGAGTAGTTGGGCTGAATGCGAGACAGACTCTGTGTGTCTCCTTGGTGCTTTTTGTTGGCCGTATGATCGAGACAAGAATGTCCAAGCTCACAGGTATGCATTAGACCGTGGAATGGATTCAGCATCGAGAAGAAATACCTTTATTGCGTGTAGACGGCATAAGATAATGGATTACTGCATGGTATGGTATAGTATACCTACAGTCACGGTGCCGTGCTAAGCCAGCTATTCGCTGCAAGGTCAGCGTGATGCCCCGCTCTGGCTTCAATCGCGCACGTGCACGATGGAAAGTTATATGCCACTTTACGCGTGCACGGGAGTCGTTCTGACCACGTTTGCTGGAAAGGAACAGAATAGGGAGAGTCCGAGGGTTGGGGTGGAGAACACTCGAACCCTGCTTTCCGGAGCATCAGATGTAAGAGCTTGTATATTGAACTGTTTGAAGCATGCTGGCACCGTTCTCAGCTAATCCAACAACGAAGATGAAAGTATGGTACCGGTATGCCGGGATAATATAAGATTGTCATCTATACACACCATACTGTAAAGTAGGGATACAATGAATACTCGCGAGAAATAAAGATGTCTATGCGACAAATGGAGAAAAGGCTACAAGGAGCAGGAAGTCCTCCTCTACTGAATGCTATAGGGCGCTACCAGATCTCTAAGACCGGTGTCTAGTTTACACGATACCAGGTACGAGATAGCAGTATAACAGAAAGAGTCCATAGAAGCCTCTTCGTCGAAGGCCAAGTGGCCTATGCAGGCTTTGGCGGGAATTCCGAAGGTATAATATAATACAGGCTTATCGGTCCGTGAAGGCGGAGGACGTTGTGTGGTAGCGTTAAAAGCTTTCGTTAAGAGCTTTTGCAACCAAGTCCCTACAGCAACCGAATGAACAAGGATGCTTGTTGCGCTTCTTGTATATCTTGCCTTTCCTGGATAGCGCGATAAGGAGAAAGCACAATCATCCTGTCAGCATCGAGAACTCCTCTCCTTGATACTTGTCCCGATTGACAGAGCGGAGTAGAGCTGATTCATATCCGCACTCTCTACCCTATGCCATTGCAGTAGAAACTCCGGCTGCGCAGGCCGGAGCTTGCTCGGAGCGGCCTACTTGGCTAAGGAAATGCCCGGATGGCTCCGGAAAGAAAGTTGGAAAGAGAAAACCCACTTGATCGTCGTCGTCGTCTGTGTCGTCCAATGAGGACGAGCTCAAAGACGCGTACGATGGTACGATGGTGTCACTACATGCAGTAGTATGAGTAGCAGTGGTGGGCAACGGTATTATTTTCGTTGGGCATGGCGTTTCCTGCAGAAAAAGGCAGATGAAGTTAGCGTCAATACCCGGCTAGAAATCGATTGATCGCCGTTTTCCTCCCGTTCCATTCCGGCACGTGACCCTGTTCGGATAGCGCGGAAATGGGTGTATGGATGGGGTGAACGACGTAGCTACTTACGGGATTGAGGAGCAAGGTGATGGGCGCGAGACCTAGCCTCCCTGAGCGTGAGAATGAGTCATCCGAGTAGTATCGGGGATTGTCCTGTAGTAAGAAGTGCACAGAGGCAAGTTGTCAGAAGATGTGCTGCGACAGGAGCCCAGATGACACACCTCGAGCAGGCACTGGGCGAGGAGGATCCTGGCCGCCCGCTTTGCACGCTGGTGGCGCGCATCTGTGCCGTAGTCGCACTCGCCGTCGAACATGTCGTCGTCGTCGCAGTCGTCATCGTCGTATTCATCGTAGTCTCCGTCCAGCGACGACAGCAGAGACGAATCGCTGCTCTCGGACGAGGTCGATGGCGGGCCGGGTAGGGTGGTGTGAGCACCCGGAGCCCCGGAAGAGCGGTGGGACGACAGGTGCAGGTTGTTGATGCTGCTGAGAGACAGAACGTGCTTCTGCTCGTCCAGCGCCGTCGGCGTGCCGGGCGTCAACGTCGCTGCGAGCGAGGTTGCAGCGGACCGCGAGGATGCAGAGGCTGGCGAGACAAGGATGTGGTGGTGCGGGTCCTGATCCGCCATCATGGAGAGAACCGTTTCTGACTGTAGCATCGCTGGTGATGCGACGGTCAGTGCATTGTTGTAGAGTATTCTAAATGTCTGGATAATAATGGATGTGGTCTCCCGAGGAAAGAGCAAAGAAGAGATTTGCCCAAAGTCCGACGGGCCATGTGGTGCCCCGTCGAAGCAGCCCGCCCGGAAGCTCGCTCGATGGAGCAAGCCGGAAGCCGGAGCAAGAACAGCGGCGCGCACTTGTTCTGCGAGTGCGGTGTGCATGACGAGCTGCAGTCGGGTGTCGCAGCAGCAGGACAGACGGCTGTCCTACTATGCCAGCTCAGCCGGCGTGTCTGCTGGCCACTTCCGTCGGACTTGCAGAAGTCTCGCCGCACTTGGATCGATCGGCCTTGCAGCAGGTAGACTACAACCAACACACCCGACCACCAGACCCGTTCGTACGGCTACAGCCAGCTCGCTGTACGATGCTCCGACGAGTTTTGCCTGCACGGAGACGTATCTCGTCTGCTTTGGCAAAGGGGCCGTGGTTCCGCATGCCATGCCAGACCGCCGGGGAAGCGAAGCGAGGCTGACTGTGACTGAATGGAGATGGGACCGTATCCTGAAGAGCCAGCATAGGAGCCGTACACCCTGGATGAAACATGGACGTGAATCTCTTATACTGCCAGCTCAACCCTCTTGTTATCACGCATTGCGCATTGGGCTGCAAGTGGGGTTTTCTGTCGCAGGCGCTCGGACAGGCTCGCACAATAAGGCAGATTGGCCGGGCAGCATACCCAGGCAACTATCCAAGGAGTCACCCACGCAGCATCAAGGCTTGGTTCATGGTCCTCTGCAACATACGCCTCTCTCCTTCCACGCCATCCTACCAGGATTAAACTGACGACCGATATTTAACGAGTGTAGAGGCAGTACGCTCTGACATCCAGGACTAAGCTAGACTCTTCAGCCCCAAACTTTCGACGCTCCGCGTTCATCAGCAACCATGCTCTTAGCAAGCCCAAGCCAATGCATTCGCCTGGTCATCGTTACCCTAATCCTCTGTGCTATACCACAGTCAGCCTCCGGCAGGCTAGTTAAGCGAAAGAGTCATCGCGTGCCTTGCAGAGTCAGCAAGTCGGGGAGCATCGAACAGCCTCCGTCGAGCATCAATGAAGAATACCAACCGTCTATCACTCAAAGAGCTGACTATACCCCGACCGTCGATACCCCTCCTGTCGATTACCCCCCTGTCGATACCCACACTGTCGATATCCAAGCAAGCAACGATGCATCAGCAGCGACTGCAGTATTGGCGAATAGCAATGAGAATCGACAGAAATTCGTTCCCGGATCCGCTACTCCTTCACCTGCCCCGGAAGGTGGATCGTCGCCCTCTCCTATTCCGCCGCCAGTATCATCAGTTCCAGCAGTCGTCCCTCCTGGTTCGGCAGTCCCGTACTATGCGGATATGAATGCTGCAGTTGTCGCATCTTCGAAGTCTGGGTACGTCAGCTCTAGCTACTCAAGCTCATCGGCCGCGGCGTCCGTCTCCTCGTCGGCGTCATCGACATCGTCACTTACCACGACCGCTACCAACATGCAAGTTTGTGAAATATCAGTATATACGTATGATTCACCAGCCGCGTGTAACAAAATCTACAATGAATCTGGAGCATGTGGTCTGTCTACGTATTTTGCGGATACTCTATCGAATCCTTTACCTAGGGTAGCTGTGCCTAATGCAATTTTCGACACATACGGAAGTAGTCAGTACAACACTCTTTGCGGCAGTAAGTTGCACTCTTCTTTCTCCTTTCCGCAAGTAAGACTGATATCAAAGAATGAAACAGAGACCGTAACTATAAAAGCTGCAAACGGTAAAACTGGTAAAGCTATGATAGCGGATCGGAATGCTGGTACTTCTTTTGATCTCTGTATGGATTTATGGGTGGAATTTGGCTATGATGCGGGTGGAGGGGTGAGTGTTAGGATCAGCTTTCTCCTCTCACTCCCAGTCTGCCGTTTCATGCTTCAACTGTACTGGACTCTAGCTGACCACTCTTCGGCTCTTTCCATCTGCTGTCATTCCGTATAGCGCTTCCAAGCGGAATACACGTTCGACTGAATTCTACGTATCTCATCTTTTCTAGTCTATAATTAGGATCTTTTGCGGAAAGACTGATGGAGAGCGCTGGATGCTAACCATGTATTTTCTGAATTATACTAAAGCCGAAGTATCCGGAACACCCCTGAAATGTTAGCTGGGTCCAGACAATGCGCCGGCAGCATTGTACTAATATCTACAATGTCGTGGCACGCCTGTTTCTGACACGAGTTCCGTCTTGACAACCATCGCACCCGTTTATCTGCCTGACCTGCTTGTGAATCTCATCGAGTCATAGCTGCTGGACCCTGATGCTGCTAATCAATTACGCTGCAAACCTCTTGCATGCATCATCTGCGGGGAACAGGACCTTTTGCTGAGCCATGTGATACTGTTCATCGCCGCGCGACATCGCCCAGTCCCAGGCTATGCATGGTCATCCTGATATTGTCGTTCCAGAGCAAGTGACGATAGTCTATTCCTTCACACTTGAAGATACACTGAATCCTATCAGAAAACATCGTTTCTTATTCTCCACTGCGTTGATAGCTAAGATCGGAGATCGACGTATCGGACTCCCGGAGAGTTCAGCAATTTTCGGAAGTCAGCCTGACTTCCATCGACAAATCCTCGGATCCGGTGAACTGCCTCATTTAGGCTGGCTTTGTGACGTGAAAGTTACCCCCAGCTCCTGGTACAGTGCACTCGGTACACTATATCTAGTGCTTTGTATACCACTAGTTGACCGCCAGGCAAACCGGGGAGAAGTTGTTCATTTTTTTTTCCACTATCGTTTCATATTCATCAGACAGATCCCAGAGAGCGCTGGCATCTCTGGTATTTTCCGGAAACACTGCGCCCTGAAACCGTTTAGACACCCTTGAAGTTACGAAAACCGAAGCTTGCTTAGACAGCAAACCTTGGACAACCGCACGCCTCAGGTTCACAGAGCACACCTGCAACCCACAAGTCACATGCTACTGGTCGTCAGTCTTCACCGAACAACTTATGATGCTAGCTTTATCGAGGTCGACACTCTTCACTCTTTTGCTAGCTACGGTCCATCTGCGGATCACGGAAGGTCATGAAGGAGAACCACATGATTGTCCGCCCCGGTCAACCGTCACTAGTACCAAGACAGTCACTGCAGGCGGACGAACTCCAGCGCCGGTCGCTTATGGAGCAGCAATGAAAACAGTAGTCGTCACCCATTTTCATACTGTCACCCGGAGTTCCAATAGTGGGGGCGGAGGTGTAAGCACCGATGGCGCCGTAGACGGGGGCGGAGCTGTAAGCTATAACGAGGACGTGGACGGCGGAGGTGTAATCAACGATGTGGCCGTAGACGGGGGCGGAGATGTAAGTAACGATGGGGCCGTAGACGGGGGAAGAGATGGTGAGTTGCGGAAGCACGTCTCGAATGGATGAAGTAAGTCCCACTGACCATGCCTTCATCGTTTCACTTGGTCTGCTTCGTCCTGCTCAGGGCTAGTAGGATCTTTCAGTTCTGACAATGATGAACCCTCGGACCCACTCAACGAGCCTAGACAAGATTCGGAAGAAGCTGTAGAGTACGAATATGTCTACACGGACGCAGACGGCGAAACGTTTGTCGACGACGCTTCCGTACTTTATTTACCCACTGCTGCGGCGGATAAGGCCAAAGACGCGGCTGGACCTGCTTCTACACCGGAATCAGTAGCCATACAAACAGAAGCACCGATGCACGCTCACCCAGAAGAACCTGAAAAGTCAAGTCCCACCCCATCAGCCAAAGCGGCGGCAGACACTCCGCCAGGACCACCAGCTACGCCCAATGCAAATACGCCGGACGTGCCACCTGCAGATGCGCCGGCAGACACCCCGCCGAGTGCTGGAGCCGCACAAACTGAAGCACCAATGCACGAACATGCAGAGGAAACTTCATCACCAAGTATAAGCCCCTCAGACCCAGCTTCCACCGATCCTCCTGTAGAGTCCCCAGTAACGTCCACTGGAAGCATACCTGCTATCCCGCCTATTGAGCCGCTAGGAGCCACAACCGCAAGCTCATTGACGGTGTCAGATCCTGGAACACCGACCATTTCACCTGTAGAATCTCCTGCAGTTCCGCCAACTGTAGAGTCATCTTCAGCAAGGAGTTCGTCTGGTTCGAAAGATGTATCTAGTCTTGCACCGAGTACCACCAATGGAAGCCTTCGGCAGTTCGCAGAGACAAACGCTCACGTTCCATCTACGGAGGTGGATGACATAGAGGAAAAGCACACGCACCTACCACCTAGCAAGGCTCCGTCTGAAGTAGATAGTCAATCTTCTGGGTCGCAGGACAGTCACTCCTCACAGGTTCCCAGTGGCATAAGCGCAGTCAGTACAAGCACTCCCTTCTCCTCACAGGTCCCCAGTGGCAGTACTTCTCTGAGCGCAGTCAGTACAAGTGCTACCCTCTCAGCTCTGCAAGAGACAAAGTCCAGTTTCCCGAACATTGTAGCGGGTCGAGAATACGATGAGCAGATGTCATACTTTAAAGAGACCCAACATGGACGTGATTGCTCAAAACCGGGTGGTATATACGACACTAGAGGCGCATGTGGAGTCACAGAGACAATGAAGGAGTTACTGGACAACTCACGTAGACGGGTTTCAGTTCCTCAGTATCTCTGGGACCAGTTCTTGCCAGCGGGAGGGGCCGCAACGGCCAAGAGCGAAATTTGCGGCAGTCAGTGGATCACCTTGCTTGCTCCATCATGGCTGATTTTACTGACCCCCACTCTTATAATCTATTTGTAGGGAATATAACCTTCAAGGCCAATAATAAGGAAATCAAGCTCATGGTTGCCGATCACATGGGGGAGAACAATTTTGACATGTGCCTCGATGTCTGGGAGGACTTTGGTTATAAAGCCGACCTGTCTGTAAGTATCCCGCACCCAAAAGTCGGCACATGTGACTGACAAAAGCAAGTTAACAGGTACATCCCGTCAAATTCACACTGGAACCAAAATCATAGACAGCCGGTCTAGGTTCAGTTGAAAGGCCTCGGAATTGGACGGGGCTGCTTGCTTACAAGCACCTGCTACGCCCTGTTCAAGCCGAATGGGGGAAGGATAGCAGAACAGGGCCTCGGTCGTTTCGGTTGGAACGGACACGCGTGAAACGGTCGGGGAGGACTAGCTTACCTCATGCTTCAGACACGAATGCGAGGAAATGTAATCTGACACTCTACGGGCGGGACAGCTAGGAGAGCATGCCGGTACAGAGCATGAGGATGGCATTTCGAGACCTAGGCAGGCTTTTGGTTTCTGTACATACGGTTTTTTAGGTACTGCGCATAGCTAATAATATGCAGACAAAGCCTCGTTTGCATTACACCTTCCGACCATGAAACACACGCTTGCGGCCATGTGCGCTTGGTCTGTCCGGCACGCTTGAACGGATGTGAATGGGTAGGTTGGGAAGGTTTGCGGGTCCAACACGTCGCCACCTGACATGCATGTACCATTGTAAGGGGTCTTACAGATTGTTAGCGACCATCTAAGATAACAACTATAGCCACCAGGAGTAACCAGTATGATGCCTTACTTGCGGATGTTAAGTAAGGTTGCAGTAATTTGATAGATTAACGTTACCATGCATGTCGCAAACTAGGGGCGTGACTGCATCCGTTGTACAAGACGAAGCTAGACTTTGACCATTCGAAGATGCCAGCCTTCGTTGGTGTGGAGCTAGGTAATGGAACTACGTAGAGTGAACTCCGGTCCGGCCCATACCTGAAAGGTTTCCACCGGATTCACCCTGTCGGTCGGTCTAGAATGGAGCAAGCAGGATCTTGGGTGTAAAGGTGACTCTTTGAGAGATTGGTGCTTTTTGCTTTTCCTAAGCTTGAGAAGTATGAGATCCTTCCAATTCACAGTAGTGGCTCGCACGAGATACTTTGTCCTGGTGGGACTTCCGCACACCCAGGAGCATGTGACGGGTACATAGCAGACAAAACCAGCAAAGCGCTCCTTTTCTGGAAAGTATTACCGCGATGACGACTTTGTCCCTTACGGCAGCCCGACCGACCAATTCTGATTGCCGCTTTCCAGGCCGTTGACTGGGGAGAGCTATCGCTGCTCCTCATGATGCATGGAGGTTCCGAAGTGCACGGTGGTATGGAAGGTAGGGCTGAGAAAGGATCAACACGAACGCAGGCCGAAAATCTGCCTGATAAGCTCATTCAGAAGGTATGAATCAGTATCGCAAACTAGCGTTGCCTATCACCATTAGCCTTCAGGCGTGCTGGCTGCTCCGGCATACTTTACATGTTTCAGATCATGAAGCTCGCGGAAACGGAGATAGTTCCTGGCGAGGCTTCTGGTTGATTATGTATAGACATCGGTGTTAGCGGCCAGTATGTGGACGCAGAAGAGCATAGTCTTCTAGCTTTGGCGTAGACACTGCTAACATCTACATGCAGGGATGATCGGGCACCCTTCAGGCCTGGTCAGATTCTGGCACGGTCAGGTTGACTTGCCTTCATGCCAGCCTCGAAACATGCAACCGCGCAGACACTGAATATCCAGCTGATCTGCATAATACCGGGCATGCCGTTCTTGAGATGGCATCAGAACCAGATCGCTGAGAACGCGGACTCTTGCACCATCACCTTGTCACGATCAATTACTTCAGTAAATGACAGATATTCTCGCAATGACTTTGTCACCTACTTTTCTGAGGATGCCTTCTGGCTATCAAAGATCCTGTGAGAGCCTGAGGCAAGCACCGCATCGCACCTGGTCACCTCCGGTGCCAGCTGAACGGGCGCTGCAACATGAGGTCTGCAGCACGCTGGACCGGCCATACTCTAGCAACACCATCACTACTGCACCTACCTCTATAATACTAGATAGTCATCTATGTCACGGTTTCTGCCGCACACATCGTACGGCTAACCCATCCACGTTCATTCACGTCCCTAGAACGCCCACGCGAGGGTGCCTTATCTGACAAGCAGTATTGCAGGTATAAAGATTACATCCTGGTCAATTAAGTCTAGTTACAAGCGGGCAAAGTGATAGCACATCTATCCCACTTGGTGGGGGGTGCGTACAATCAAGTTATGCCATGTATCCAATTTACCAAGTTATCTCCGCGCGCCAGCAAGAAAGGAGACTCGACCCGGCGATTAATATCCCGATGTCAATTCGCCTTGCTCCTTCTCCTCTTGGCCATGGTGCTGCCAGATGTAAAAGCAGGGGAGATTGAAGCATGCCCGGCTCGCCGTACACTCACTCGGACACGAACGCGTACGGTCGGCGCATCTAAAACTATCGAGTCTAGTGAGGGGCCACTGATGCCGATCAGCACAACGACCGGGACGATTTACACTGACATGCCCACTACAGACAGGTCTCCCGCTCTAGCCGGCTATCACAATGCCTTTCCCAAAGTTGGCTCACAATTGCATGATATCGAAGAGCAAGGCGGCCACGAGCCTGAGGTATTGCAGGAATCAGCAGACATTGAGAAAGGTCCTGGGGAGACTGTTCAAGAGGTGGCTGATAGAACCATCGATAAGCTCGACGTGGGTGCATACGCACTTGGCACCGGAATCAAAGGGAGTCTCTCGGAGTTTGTGACAACAGGAGGTACTCCCAAAGGGCGCAAATCCCGGCCAACGACCACAATCACGATTACGAAGACGAAGGAGATATTCTTAACGCCCACCGAAGAGGCGGTGACGGAAATCATTATCGAAGAAACTGCCGTCGAAGATCTGTATACGACTATATACTATGACGATGTCGAAGGAGGAGGTGCAAATTCCGAAGAACAGGAGGAACAGGGGGACAAAACCCTTGACGAGATACCTGCGGACGGAACGGACCTTCCACCTGGTCCGACTCCTGCACCTGGTCCAGGAGCTCCATACCCGACTGTAACGACAATCACCTCGCACACCACCATTACAGTCGATGCGCCCGTTGGGGGCGGAGGAGGGGTCGCACAGGGGGTCAAAGAGACACTTGCAGTATCAGCGCCTGGTCCGCTTGCTACGATATGGTTCAATGGGCCAGACGCCTGGCCTTCAATTGGTCCCATCATCTGGAATCTGGGGTCSAACGCACAGGGGGTCAAAGAGACACTTGCAGCCTCAGCGCCTGGTCCGCTTGCTACGATATGGTTCAATGGCCAAGAGGCCTGGCCTTCAATCGGTCACATCATCTGGAATCTGGAGTCCAATTCTACATCTGCAACACCCAACCAAGTTCATGAACCGGAGCAAGTAAAGTCGTTAGTTGGTTCAGATCCGGTTAGCGAAGATATCATGGGTGAATTCCGCCCCAGTCAAACCTCTGTCGCAAAGCCCCCAACTACATCGATAGCTCCCCAAAAGGACGCAGCTCCACCTGCAACAAGTCCGGCGGCTGATACTCCTCAGACACCATCGCCAATCCCCACCGGCACTGCGACCGCTTTTGGACATCACGTTGAAGCAGACAGTGAAAGCTGCAGTACACGATCATAGTCCACCCGCTCAAACAGTAGATACTAGGTCAACTGCCTTGGTACCTGAGAAAGGTGTTCAAACGCCGAACCCAACTGGTGTACCAGAGTCCACCCCGGACGTCGAAGCAGAGCACACGCATCGACATACTCCCCTCAAAGACCTTCGGAAAACACAAGCCCTCCACTGAGTGAAGATCCACCTCAATCTTCGTCGCTGTCTGGCCGGCCGGTGGTCATGGACCCAGACGACTCGGCAACGGAAGATGTGGCGTTGCCCAACCATACAGACGCTTCTTCGACACCACCCACGGCAAGTTCTGGCGCCTCTACGCCCCAGTCATCGCCATCACCAAGTCCGGCTTCGTCAGCCCTCACTGAACGGCCGTTGGTTTTGGATCCAGACGAGCTGTATACCGATACATAGACATGTATTCTTTTGTTGGCATCTCCTTCTAACCTGCAATTTTGCAAGCAAAGGACGGGCGAGGCAAAATGCAAGGACACTGTTCGAAGGATCACCGGTACGCCCGGACTACCGATTCTCAGCGATATAATGGTGAGTACTCGCACTGACACCCCGCATAAAGCAGGACAACGGCCGAGGAGCCTGTTAGACCGTGATTCGATGCTTACGCTATCACCTATGCCGAAACAGATAGCCGTCGCTGGATTGTATTCCCGTTCTCTTAGCTGTAGGTGAACCAATCAACCGATGACCGTGATGTCAATGCTAAGCTATTCAGTAGTGAAGAGCCGCTTGAAAGCAGTGCCAAGCCGGCCGTGGAGACACCGTACTCGATGCAAGATCAAGGATTGTCGGTATCGCTTTTGCGATTTTGGTGAGTTCCATGGCACTCAGTGGGCGACCAACCTCACCATATCATTTGCACAGGTGCACGAGAGACGAAATGCAGCTTCAAGTCTTTAGGTAGGATCAAAGATGGGAGATGTCGAACCTATCAGATTTTTGGTGATTGCTTGTGTACCTGTCCAACTGACGGCGGTCTCTACCGAGTTTCGAACGACTGGGTGGATTCCATGACGATCATTCAGTGTCAATGAGAAGCAATGAGTATGCGTGGTATACGAGAGGAAGTTGTAACCAGATCAGTCCATGTATGTTGGAAGTCTGCAATGTTCAGCGAGATCGGGCTTCAAAAGCTCGGGCTTGCAGAAGCTTGAAAGCCGCGGCAGGTTCAGCGAGGCAGGGTTTGGACAGCAGTACGCTTGTGTGCCGATGCCGCACACGGGCTCCAGGATGCATTTGCTGGCAGATTTATGCCTTCCAATTCGAGCAGCTCGACAGGAATTTCCGGATCAGGCAGGTGGCGGCATCGCTGCAGAGAGCTGTTGATGCCGTCTGAGGATCTTGACAGATGAGAGAGGCGAGAGCAAGATGACAGCCGTGTAGCTACAGCTGACCAGCCCGCCGAGTCTCTAGCGCTTGCACCACAACTATTCGGCCGCTCTGCCTGCAAAAAAAAAGATCCTGCCTTACGCTGCGGCACGTTTCTCGCCGGTCTTGCTCTTCTCTATCTTTCGGATCAGATTCGAACTCGCAATCGACGGAGGACGCACACGCAGGAGCACTGCACACGATCCTTACACCACACGCACACACACCATGTCGCAGAAGAACGTAGACGTCCTCATCATCGGCGCAGGGCCCACGTGAGTGCGCGTTCTTCCGCCGTCGCCGCATTGCTGCCGTTGCAGATAAGGCGCGCGTTTTTCTGCATGGCGAAGAGATGTGCCTGAGGATCGCCTTGACACGGAGCAACAGGCGTCGAAGACTTGCGATGACATGCACAGCTCGTGCTGCCACATGCTGACTCTCTGCTCGATGTCCGCCCCCGCCTCCGTCCACCCGCGATTCGCATACACGCGCCTCAATCTGAATGCGATGCTATGGATATACCCGCACCTCCAGCGGACTCGGGGCTGCAAAGCGACTCGACCAGCTCAAGAACACCGACCATCTCATCGTAGATGCCTTCGAGACTGCTGGCGGGCTTGCGTCCACCGACACCACCAAAGAAGGCTTCTTGTTGTGAGTATCCAAGATCGTGCAGAGCTAGAGCCAGCTGTGGGCTTGCATCGTACCCATCCATGTGGCTTGCGAATGCTGCACATACCTACAGCGTGACTGACTTGTGTGCAATGGCGTGTTTCACCCGTCTGTTGCGACTGGCAATCACAGCGATGTAAGCGGATCAGTATTTTCACTTCCAGTTTCAAACATGGCTGATGCGTTAAACAACCCGGAATAACAGGTTGGAGGTCATGTCATCTTCTCCCACTATCTATATTTCGATGTGCGTCCGCATCTTATCCGTCACTGGACGTTACCCTAACGCAGCACTTCTCGCTCAGGATTGCATCAACCAAGCTTTACCCGAAGAAGACGACTGGTATGAGCACCAGCGTGTTTCTTATGTCCGCTCTAAGGGCGTCTGGGTACCATATCCTTACCAAGTGAGCGCGCTTGCAGACACAGGCAGCATGATACCCTCCACCTGACCTCCCTTACTATTCCAACCAGAACAACATCTCCATGTTGCCTGTTGCCGAGCAGGCTATGTGCATTGAAGGAATGATTGATGCCGCTGAGGGTAAGTCAAACAGCTTGTTTCAAGCTGTCAGTCAGTGAAGCCTGAATGAGACTGACGCTTCGTCGTCGTTTTCTGTAGTCCGTGCCCTTTCCAGGGACAAGCCAAAGAACTTCGATGAGTGGATCATGAGAATGATGGGTCAAGGTCTTGCCGATCTTTTCATGAGACCTTACAATTTCAAGGTCTGGGCTGTTCCTGTATCTGACGTGAGTTTGACTGCCCAACCTCGGCTCGTGATGGCCAGGTGATCGCCGGGGCTCAAGTTTCTCGCGACATTTCCTGAATGTCCTCACATATTATAGATGCAATGCGACTGGCTGGGTGAGCGTGTCGCTGCTCCTTCCCTCAAGATGGTCGTCAAGAACGTCCTCGAGAAGAAAGTTGCCGGTAACTGGTAAGCCATCATCACCAACCTATCTTTATGGGCTAGCCAGCATGTCAACATATTGCTGATTATCTATCTTCTTTCCGCAGGGGTCCAAATGCCACCTTCCGCTTCCCTGCCAGAGACGGTACTGGTGGTATCTGGAAAGCTGTAGCCAAGACACTCCCCGCTGAACGTTTCCAATACAAGACTACCGTCACTCGCATCGAGGGCAAGAACAAGGTTGCCCACCTTTCAGACGGTACCTCTGTCAAGTACAACAACATGATTTCGACTATGCCACTTGATGAGATTACCCAGATCATCGATGAGGCCGACGAGCAGACTAAGAAGGTCGGAAAGGAACTCATCTTCTCTTCTACTCACGTTATTGGTGTTGGTATCCGTGGTGAACTTCCTGATCGAATCGGTGACAAGTGTAAGTCGAGATTTGCTTTCCCAAAGCGCTCGTAACGAGCAGGTGCTAAAAGGCGATCCTCGGTACCGCATTTCTTTATCTATAACAGGCTGGCTGTACTTCCCCGAACCAGACTCGCCATTCTACCGAGCCACCATCTTCTCAAATTACTCACCTTACAACTGCCCTCCTAAGGATGTCAAGCTCCGCACACTCCAGACTGCCGACCCGTCTCTGTCAAAGGGCGTCGATTGCCAGACTGAGCGTGAAGGACCATACTGGAGCATTATGTTGGAAGTCTCGCAATCGTACAAGAAGCCAGTTAACGAGGAGACTTTGGTGGCCGACTGTATCCAGGGACTGATCAACACAACCATGTGCAATGCGGAAGACGAGATCGTTTCCGTCTACCACAGGAAATTCTATCACGGTTACCCTACCCCATCTCTAGAGAGAGACGGTCAGCTCAAACAACTCCTACCCAAATTGAAGGATGAGTTCGGTATCTACTCGAGAGGTCGCTTCGGTTCGTACAAGTACGAAGTCGCCAATCAAGACCACTCATTCATGATTGGTGTTGAGGCTGTGGATGCTCTGCTCTTCGGAGCTCCTGAAATGACACTCAACGAACCAGACTGGGTCAATGGCCGAAAGGTAAACATCTCACACCAATGACATCTTCGTAAAACTCAAAGCTGAACCTTGATTATTCCCATCCGCTAGAACGTTGAGCGAAGACTCTAAATGCACTCACTACGGTAGCGTTCCGGTCTTGACTCCACGATCGTGTCGCCAAACAGTCTTTGCAAAATGACATTTTGTCTCGCATCGTTGCCTGCAGACAGCATGGCAGGACAAACCCACCAGGTAGCGCAATGCCTTGTCGTTTGTTCCCTTCACACATTAGACAGCTCTTGCTTTTCGACTTCATCAGTTCAGGGCACATCCAGAAAAAGTATGCATCACAGGAGTAGCAGTTTCTTTTCTTTTTTTTCACATTGTTATCCGGTATCCGCGTTATTATTTTCTATTATTCACTCTCACTAGATCAATTGACTTTTCTCTCCGCAACATTGAAATCAGCCATTTTTCAATAACTTGCCGTTTCCGCACGTTTCCCATGTCTGCAGCTTGGGCAAAGTTGGTCGATGACTGAAAAGAGAGAACGAATTGATGCATGTTATCAAAAAATCGGCGAAAAAACTCTATTTGTACATGAATGAGCGCTGCACTTTTGTCATTGCACCCGAAGGGACACATTCTAGTCGTTATTACTGCTATATACCCAAACTTCTGCCCGTTCATGAAAAAGCAGCGCAGGTCCTCTACGATGGGCGCTGCGCCCCTAAACAGCACAATGCCAATTCTATGACGCCGAGTCCGCGAAATGGGCAGCCAGGTGATCTTGGTACATCGAGTCGAGCCGTTGGTGCTGCTTCGTCCATCTAAAAAAAGGAAACCTGTGATCCCCTGTCCTGTTATACATTTCTTCACGACCTGCTGATGTAGCCTGATTTAGAAAGTTCCCACAGGCCCATCCTTTTGCCATAAACGTCCCCATTCCAAAGCGAGTCTATATACGTAAACTTCCATGTCTCTAGTCTTGCCAAACTGCATTTGCCAATCTTGTCCTCTTTCACCTATCGCTCGTAACTCCTGTTCGTGTGCACCTTCATTGTCAGGCGCACTGATATGCGGATGGGGTTCATAAAGATGAATGTTTTTCTGTGCTTCGCTTGTGGGAATTGGCTTGCCGGAACTATCTACGGGACTTTCGCGTGGCGCCTCCATGGCTGGCGACCCTAGAAAATAGCTGTAAACATTGTAAATCTCCGAATACATGGATGAAATGGGAATGAAATGATGCCACGCTACAAACGGAGTTTGTCAAAGACACAAGGTCAGAGCAGTATCAGTGGCGGTTTTAAGCGGACTTACGTTGAATCTGGTCAGAGTAATATTCAGTATAAATCGTTGATTTGAGTACAGCTGCACCGCTTTCGAACAGTGCCATCAAACGAGCAGAATAAGCCATGCCTATGCAAAATGGGAATTAGTTTTGGCCATCCTATAACTCCATTCCGTCACAGAACCCACCATCGATATCAATAAGCATCTTGTACTTGGTTACATCGATGAGAGGGACCTTCTTATCCATCCGATACCCTCCGTTTCGCACCGCATCGCACACCTTTTCGTGGCCACATCCATCAAGCGAAGTGAATGCAGCATCGATAGTCTCCTCATTGATACGCTGACTGGGCAATTCGACATAAGTCAACTCATTCGTGCCATTCTGTGGAGGAAGAAGGATTCCTTTGAGATCTGTCGAATTATCAGAGGTCATACGGATGAAGCGATGCCGTTGGTAGTTGAGTTGCCGTCCAGCTGGATTGTTTCCCCCTCCGGTTGTCGATCCGCGCCAGAAAATCTTATTTCTGCGCTCGTTCCATTCAGGAAAATCTTCGAGAACAAGGATGTGACCCCATTTGCCTGTCTTGGGGTCTTTGACTGCTTTCTTCACTTTCTTGCGATGCGCCTCAAGGTGATATTTAGGGCCCGTAGCGGCGTAATAATCTGAGGTCGGTATGACCAATCGGCCTTTGTTAGCAGTTGCCCGACACCATGCTGAATCACGCGAGGGTACTTACGACTCGGAATGACTACATCTGCAAAACCAGGCATAGTCGATGGGGAGAAAACAGGATAGAGGGAATCGAGTGACCGAAAATCAGAACAGAACTGACCCTGCATGTCGTGAGCTCGGGAGTCGTTGCACAACTGGTCGTGTGAGAGGGAGGTCATGTTGTTGAGGAACCTGAATTCTTCCGTACCAAGGTGCACGTCACGGGTTGGTCTCATGCTGCGCTCCGATGTCGGTGATTCATGTTCTGAAGGGTCAAAACCATGTTCACCATCGCGAGGACCAGGTTTTGACGGTGGCTGACTGTCTTGGCCTTGCTGCGCGAATCGCGTTCGCTTTGAAGGAGTTTTCATGTTCACTTGCACTTCTACTTGATCACTCTCGTCGATAGTATCCCGAATCTTGCGACCTTTTCTCTTACTTTTTGCAGAAGGTGTGGTATTATTGTAGGCTACGTGCATCACGTCTGCTAGGTGAACGACTTGATTCGTCATGCTCGTAAGCTGCTTCCGGACTGCCGAGCTAGGCGGACATGTGCGGATGAATACGTCCCACGTTGTTCCGTCCCCTTTCCAGACAGGGTCGGGGAAAAACTTCTTCGCTTTGCTAGGTATTGTATTCAGCTGTCGCAGGTTCACGGCTGTGGACAACGATTGTCATTGTCAGTGTGGTCTAGCGTTTTGGTGGATATTGTTCAATGTTAGACTTACTGGTATTGTCCTTCAAGGCTTGCTCGATGATCTGTTTCTCCTCCCACGGTACCAGCACTCTTGGCTCTGCCAACTCGTTGATAGCAAAAACCATGTTGACAATACCCGGCCTTCCAACGAATGGCCTAACCATTCTCTCAAATCCCCTCGCTCGTTCAACTCCGTAATACTTGATGAGCTCCTCATCCTCATTTGCATCCCAGAACGTACCGCCCCCATCTTTTCCTTGTCCTTCTTCTACGTGCACCAAAGCAAATGACGGCTGCATGCCTATTTGAAACGTTCTCTTCCGGATCTCGGCAGCTTCTAGCGCCCAGAAGGGCTCGAGCGAAGCCATCAGAGAATCGTATTCATCGACAAGCACACTTCCGACAGCTAGTGTGTTTGTAATGTACCATTTCAGCACGCGACATCAAGTGGCCTGACAACATAGTTTCACTTACACTTCGCATACGCAAACCATTCCGTGAAGCCGTACGGCGGCTCACGTTTGTATCTCCTTCTGTATTCGCCAATAGCTTCCTCCGCTGTTTTCGATTGTCTCGCAACCTTGTCGTCCCATTCCTTCTTCGCATTGGCCATCAAGCGGTCTATAGGATGCTCCTTGAACTCTGTTATATGCGGCCCTAATCTCTCCTTCTCCAGCACATCAAGGTAATGCTGCTGCCTAACGATCGCAGCTGAATAGTAGGCTTCTTGAAGGGTATTCGAGAAGACATAGCACAGCAAACTCAAGCATGCTAGGAAGATGAGGTAACGGCGTGTTCTCGTTCGTATTCTTTTCGGACCGCTTGATGTAGGAAACAGGGTTTTGAGGGTCTGCACGAGCTGTAGCCACGCTGGTGGAGGCGCTTCGTTATCTTCGGCGCGCTCCTTGCCCGTTCGATTGCGGAAGCCAGTCAGCAGTCGCGACGTAGAGGATAGGATGGGCGATGGATTGACATTGTGAGGCGATGGAGAGGGTGAGCGCGAGGCGGAGCGCCGCAAATGTGGTGCTGGGGGTTGTGGAAATGTCGATTGTGCCGTTGTAGGTGACGGTGGACGCGCAGTGATGGGAGTGGAAGGAAGCACATTGATGACGGTCTGGCTAGCTAGACCCAGGAACAGTCTTGCACGATGTGCGAAAGCCCTGCTGCTGTAATGTATCTGGTCTGCGTACGTTTCAGGCACAGGGTACGCTTGAGAAGTCGAGGTCGAGGGTGTCGGTGGCCTTTTCGACGAGTCGACAGTAAGGCCCCGAGAAGCTCTGCGCCTGGATGGCGGCGGCATGTTGCCATTGTCGGTGCCAGGGATCGCAGAGTAGATGCTCAATAATGTCGAACTACTGTCCTTGTCTGGTGAATTACCGTTGCCATTGCTGCTAGCGTGTTCACCGAGGCAGTAGGAATTGCTGCCGCTACTAACGCTGCTGCTCGATGGCGAACCTGGAGCAGCAATCTCGACGACGCTGTCGACCAGTGTGCGGTCCTGGTCCAGATCGTTGGGTGTGTCTGGCGGCGTGGGAGGCTTCTCTATCGCCTTGAAGTCCATCCCGCCAGCGACTCGGGGAATGGTAGAAATACAAAGTTGTGCAAGTGTTCCTGACAGGATAGAAGTATCAGCGAGCTCCGCGGCTGGAGAATGGGAGGCACACGTAAGCTTGATGGCCCCTGCGAGCGCACACTACGAACATGCTAAGCATCAGCTGGCCGCTCCCAGATACTCCTGCCTCTAGCATGTTATGTCAATATCAATACGCGTGGGTAGCGCGTTCCAGCTGCTGCACCTTCTTGCAGGCAAGCATGAACTGAACAGGCCGCAGGAAGCACAACTACGTGAACACTGTCCGAACTCTAGCGAACGGTACATTCGGAAGCCTCGAGCCCGCATCGGTCCGTTCATTATTGCAGACACTAAGGCTGTCGGTTCGCCACCGTCAACTCTCGGCTTCTCGGTGCGCTGCCGACTTGTCCGATCTCCCGACTTGTCCTACGGCAATGCTGCCTGCTGCATTCCGCAATACGCATTGGGCAATCAAACATGTAATACCCTACAATCCTGCCATTCTTCCTACTAGGATGTCTTTTTGCACCAGTACAACAATTCCGTCTCCATCAAGCTCGTACGGCTCAGACGCTTCCAAGTCTGAAAGGAGGTGCCGGAGCTATCTCAGAATCGCCTAATCTCGTACCAGCAAGGCCTTCCCAATAAACGCTATTGGATGTCGCGTTCACCGGTCGTCCTGCACAACGCAATCTAAGACGCATCCATCCAGGATGTCTTTGCATGCATACGCTGAGTCTTCTAGTTCACCTCATGTAGGAGGATGATGGAACTTGTGAAACCATGCTCCGGGTACTTAATTTCCAGAGTGGTATGGATCAGGAAGAAGCAAGTCACAATCTCTACCTTTTGACATGGGTGGGCAACAACCGTCCTGTTGTAGTGTAAGAAGATCGCCAAGCACGGGCAAGAAAGGGCCAAATACCACTGGAGAGAAGTTCATATGCAAGGTAGAAGCCTGCATGACTTACGTAATTATAGTATCGCTGGTTGTGACTTGTTCCCCGCAGCATACCTATATCGTCTTTTCCTCAGATACTCCCGCTTGTAGGCTCGATCGCACCGAAGCAGATCCTACTGGTGCTGGCTACAAGGTCTGATGATTCAGGCATGACCATTGACCTGCAACATAGATAGACACACACTTGTATGTTATCTCTTCATCTCAGAGTGGTGTGACAAGACTAATCAGCAATATGCATCTTCACTTTATTACGGTCGCATTTGGGTTGGGATTGTGGGTCGAAGGTACAGGATGCACCTGCCACAAGGGTCAATGCAGGAGAGACGGATGTTGTTGTTGATTGCCACTGATAACCATATTTACCCTAATGCCCTAATGAGTATGACAATGCCAACAATGTTACGAAAAGCTAAAAGCGGTCATGCTGGAATGTCGAAAGAGGTATACTAATGCTGCAGAACAATCCCGTTCTAGAGCTACATATATGCTAACTGCATGATGACACTAATTCTCAATATCGAATTTCCTTTTTTTGCGGTCTTCTGGCATTGTTAAATTGATTGGGGATGCTCTGGACATAACTTGGTCAAAACTCGTTGAGCGACGTCCGTGTATGGCGGCGTCATACGACGAGAGTACTGACTGACTGTGATCTCTGCTACCGAAGCGTTCTTTGCCGATTATCGTACCTGAAGAAACCGGCGCTGGTAAATAACCGCTGCTTGTGATACTTCCGGCAGAAGTTATTCGGGACGAACCACTATCATAGTTTAGGGCTGGCAGATGCTCCGGGCCATCGCTTTGCAGCGTGTGAAAGTGCCGTGAAGTCGGTGCGCTTGCTCGGCGACCGTTGCTATCTGTATCGGGGTGGTATGGGGAACGATCAATGGCAGAAGATCCCCAGCTTCGCTCATGGTCGTTCTGGCGATCCGCTTGATTCTGATGTAGCGTGGTGACCTGCCCGTAAGGCGCGTTATGATGATGATGTACAGCAGAAGGAGGTGCAGGCGCATAATGGTTTTCTTGTACCCGGGGACTTTGACTTGCTCCAAGACTGGTCGACTGAGTGCCAGGGTTATTGTTGTGGTGCGTCGCCATGTAGTCCCGGTATGAAGTTGCATTGTTGTGCCAGACAAATGCAGGAGGATGCGGAAGGGCACCACCAGGTGTCCCGAGAGCGAAAGGAGATGGCTGCGGCATGAATTGAGCATAGTCGGAGTATAGGCTTGATGTACCGCTTGCTTGCAGAATATTTCCGGTGGAAGCGGTCACGGGGAGTGGCGGTTCATAAGGCTGCCCAAGATCTGGCGAGTAGCCACCTCGATACAGCCACCATGGCACTTCTTCTTCGCCTGCTAACCCAGGCCTTGAGCGAACAACCCCTGCGGGTAGGTTGCGCGGAAGGGGAAGCTCCAGATGATGTTCAGGATGTACTGGCTGGTGCGCGATGCTGTATGCAAAGTGTGGATCAGGCTGAGGAAAAGGAAGCCCGCCGGGTAAGAGGTGATGATCCAATGGATTGTGAAGGGCGAAGGATTGTTGTGAATAGGAGGGTGATGAGGCGGAGGAGTTTGTAGCATGACTTGACGTGCCGTCGACAGTACCTGAAACAAGGGGAGAAGCCCTCCGTCAGTTCAAAGCTTAAATGATGGCGGGGTAATTGACCTGGGTGAATAATTAAGCAACCCCGCGCCTGCACTGTGTCCCAGCGCGGGTGGTGCGCGACATAGGGCGGTGTGACTGTGAAGGCACAGTGTGAAATTGATAGACTCACCTGCAGGGTATGGTAGCATATGTGAGTACGACCCGCTCTCAGATGGGGGCAGACTCGAAAATTGTGATGTACTGCTATCCACCCCCTCTCTTTGAGAGGTGGATCCTTCATGGTTTGGTGTATGGGATGGTTTGCTAATGCTTTCGCCTGGGGCAGACATTACTTGAGACTTGGTTTTGCGTTTGCTTTGGCATTCGCATCTTCCAGCGGGAGTGCTTCCGCGCTGCTTGCACGCCTTACATTGTGTGCTGGGCCGGCCCTTTTTGGCGATCGGGAACAGCTCACGGTCATGATGAACACATTTGCTGCTGCGGTGGCCAGTTATGCAGGAGCGGCAAGCATGCTTCGTTCCGTCTTTGAGTATCTGTGTTAGGTAGCCAGCTCCCTTAGTACGTAGTATAGTCTGGGGGATAAGAATCCTGTGCCTGCATGGTTGGTACTCACCATTTCGCTCAATGATCCCGCTAACTTGAGAACGCTAAGTGATCTACCACTCCACTGAACGCGCGGCCCTCACCAGTAGCAACAAGAGGAATATCTGATGACTTCAGCCGAGATGTAGAGGGATTTGCAAGGACATAAATTTGCGCCAAACTGCAGACGTCGCTTGGATGAACCGAGAGCCAGTAGACAACTCCCGAGCCCTAGAGAGTGATGAGGGCTTTGTTGAAACCAAAGGTAGAAGCGCAGTGAGGGCGTTCCACAAGAACAGAGCAGTGTCTTGTACTCTTATTTCCACTCAAGGCTGGTTTGTGCTTGGTAAGTTGCCCAAGTCACGCGCGCAAGATTTATAGATGGATGCCGTAGCCGTGTCCGACCCCGCCCCAAAGTAAGCCTAGCTTTCGATCCTAGGCCTTACACTATCTGGCTGATTAGGGCTTCTTGGAAGTTCTTCTTGTATAAGATCGTACTACTTGTATATAGGTAAGGAGGTTTCCTGATTCAAATTTGTCGTAGGCAGTGTGAGGTGCCTGCACCACCCGCCGCAGAAGCCTGCTCATAAACAGGCAGTTCGGGCAAATCATAGCGTCGAGCGCAGCCTCGCATACCTACGCCCACAACCAGGCTTGACAGGTGGCAAATTCTTGCTTGGTATGGTGCAGGTCAGCTTGAATCGACCCCCTGTGCCAAATTCCTGACGGAATTTTTTTTTTGAAAAAATTGAGGAGAGGTTTTCGCAAGAATGGGCTGAGCCGGAAACGGCAGAAAAACAGGTTTTCGCCTGTATAGGGCCGAGTTGTACTATAATAATATTTGGTTAGTCGGGATTATTAGCTTTGACAGCTAGGTTAACAACCGTCTGCTTGTAGTCCATTTTGAGGAAACAATTCATCCGTCTTTGTATAGAGGAATTAGTCGT
>BCIL01000017.1:399131-484702 GCA_001599955.1 Cystobasidium pallidum
CTCCTCTTCAAAAAAAGTAGTGACCTTTTCCGGCAGGCCAAAAAACACGTGACCGGGGACACAAAAGGGGTCGATTCAAGCTGACCTGCACCATAGCCTTGTTCAGTCTTGGGGGATTCGCGTTCACGCATGCTGCGGCTCGGTCTTCTGTCTTTAATTAGCAACGAAGGCCCGCCTAACCCCGCGTTCAAGCCCCTTGGCGAAGGGGATTAAGCTATTAGGTCGCCTGCTGTCAAGCCAAAACCTTGCCGCCATGTGGCAAAACCTCGGTTTAAGGCGTCCCGTCATGAATCCGGGGTCAGCCCGGGGATTCGAGCACCGCTCACGACTTAGGTGATATTCCAGGCTTGTCGAGGTGCGACGATTTAACCGATTGGTCTGAAACGCAGATCTCCTGTCGTTCGACACTAGCAGAATGACCACAAAATTTTGGCACGGTAGGAACGTGCCGTCTGCGCCTGGTACAGCATTCGAAGCTCCTCTATGTGCACAGGCACCACCAACGCTTATTAGACAGAAAGGTGTCTACAATCGCGACAAGTCCTCCTTTGTCATACGTACCGCTGGCAGCAGTAACGTGCACATTTAGCATGACTCTTTCGGTATAAATTTCACATCAGAGACAGGTTCCTTTCGAATTGCAACGGTGGAATTCATCCTCGACTAATGCTGTATTAATATTATATTGGTACGGTAGTCACTGCAGGTTCTCTGAGTCGATCTTATTAGTACGTTGAAGCCTAGGGCCGGCGGGTGCTTGTCAGCCGAGGGGTATGCAGCATTTGCGCGCGGTTTATCGAGAAGCGACCGGTAGCGCCCAGCTAGACACCGCGCCACTCAGCTTTTGATTGCCGACCTTTCGCCGGACGAGCGTACGGTACAACTAGACGGAGTCGAAAGGTGTGCGGCCAGACCTGACCTGGGATCATTCTCAGCAACTACAGCGCTGCTGATAAGCGCGAAGCCCTGATATATGTGAAAAGTGCTATGAACAGGCGGCGGACGCGTGAAATATCAGCTTTCTCTCCGGCAATCTATCAAGTGCGGCACCTGGTTGTAAGCTGCATTAGGTACCGGTACATGAATTACAGGGAGAAAGGGCTAGGGGTCTGCAAGACCCGGGCAGCTCTGCGACGATAATAGCTATGCAACTGATAGACAAAGAAAAGTTCTCAATGCTCCTGCGTGTCGAAGCGACGGGGACTACACCTTTGAGCTATAGCCACAGGGATTTCGGTACGGTATCGCTTCAGACTAAGCCGGCCCATACGCACCAGACCCTTCTAAGCATTGAGTTGTTTGCCCTGACTAAATACGGGATGTCTCACCTGTTCTTATCTGCCTACCGCGAGTACTTTTAGCATACTGCTCAATTGGGGATGGCCATGCAGTCTGTATGTGCACATGCCGCCGATCCTGCACCCGGCGGCGGAACCAGTATCAGGCGTCTTTTGTTGTCCGAATTGCGGTTGCGAGAAAACAATGACGGCTGCACACCGCTAGCCGGTACGACGGCAGCTCGAGTTCGACAGGGTCTGCTCTTGCTTGTCAGACTGCTCGAAGGACTGTCGAATAGGTGGAAGGCATTGGACAGTATGGGCTGCTCGTCATTCGCAGGGCGGCGAGGACATGGAAAACATACCAAAACTCGGACGTCCAAGGAAGACAGCGTCAACAAGACATCTAGGGTGAGCCACACCATTGGAACACCCTGTGTTAGCCTCTGGTCAATTAGCATTTTGCTGAAGTACCTTGATTGATCGACTACTTCTTATCCAACTGATCTTAATCATGATTATACTGGCGGCTAGCTCGCGCAGATTCTGCTTGCACGGCTTTCGTATGCAAATCTCAAAGTCAATCAAGGCTGGATCAAGCAGAATATTGACGAAGTGGAGCACCTATTCTCATCTCATTTCCGAGATCAGGCTGAAGCACGAAGTTCCAGAATGCGCAACCCAAACTGTGGCAGGGTTACAGATTTCGAGACAGGGACCGTGAAAGTGACACAGCCTCCGCTCTTGAAAGAAGACTACAGCCAGGGAGCACGATTCCATCTCGGCGATTTTGTGCACTCGGCAAATGCCAGCGGTGTGCCGGCTTCGCGGCCTTTCGCCGACGCTAACGAGGAGGCTATGGGATCGATAGGAACGGCGCCGCAGAGTAATCGCTACCTTGGCTATACACCAGGAGCTTATGATGGATATGACCCAGGCATATCCGTCTATGCACCTGTAGACGATCATCGGCCTGCATTCACCCGACAAGGCTATGTTCCTTTACAAGCAGGAAATTGGGACCCAGCCCGGCAACTTTCCTTACCCCCACCGTCGATGCATCAGGCGTCCCATAGTATGTATACATATCTGGCCTCTCCAGTTGCTGCCTCTAGCGCACAATTTGCTGGGTTCGCGGCGAATGGGAACACTGCACCCGATCCCGGCGCCGTCAGCCAAGCTATTTCCACTCCGAATTCTGTGCATCAGGAATCACGCACCACGCCCAAACCGGCTATTCAACCTACTGTAACGCCATCCGGAAGCTCGTACCAGGCCGACCCCGGAACGCCCGGTGCCCAATCTTCCCTGGGAGCAGCAGCCGCCCAATACTCGCCCGCACAGGCTGCACAGCAGCAGCATCATATGACGAAAGCCGCAGGGGACATTCCGCATCCTGATTCGTGTAATTCCACCATCGGATTCATGTGTGGTCCCAGTGTGGCCCCTGCATGGCGGCAAGCTCACGCCGGCATCGTTCCAGCCCGGGGTCACGTAAGAAACCCGTCTTTGCGAGGGGAGTACTCTGTGAGCAGTGTCACAATGGACGATCTGGATTCGCATTTCGGGCAGTAGATGTATTACACAAAGGTTTGATTGTGACGAGTGCATATGTGGCAAATACAATGTAAGAACGAGGAAGAACATAACTCTGTGTAGCAATAGGCTCTGTTGAATGCATATGTATACCTATAGCTCTGCTGCAAAAGCCTTTCCGCGATTGATCGTTCGCCATAGTTCCGAAAATAAGAGCTGAAATACAGCCATCACCTCTCTACCTCTGTTCAGCCAATATCGCCTGAAAAAATACGACAGAAATATCGACTGCATGGTGAGATCTTCGCAAATCAAGTGGGCTGTATCGTGCATCTGAGTGCTGAGCGTTATGTGCGTTTTCCAGTCCGGGACAGCTCGTCGTCGTTTAATTCGCGACTTCAAGGCACTCTCCAGTGATCCGCCAAGCGGAGTATCGGGGGCACCCTGTCCAGACAACATCCTTATCTGGAACGCAGTCATATTCGGACCTCGTGAGTTGTTAAATACCTTTAGCATGTCATAGTGCAGCAGCTGATTACTGTCCTGATGCTGCGCATCACGATCACCTGTATATTCCAGCCGAAACCCCCTTCGAGGATGGTACGTTCAGGCTAGTCTTGACATTTGAAGAGACTTATCCTAACCGTCCACCTACCGTCAAGTTTCTGTATGTCGCCGTCGTATAATCATGGTTTCAACCATTCGTAGGGAACGCTGTGCTGACTGATAGTACTTGTTTGACGATAGCTCCAAGATGTTCCACCCAAACGTCTATGCAAATGGTGAACTCTGTCTAGACATTTTACAGAACCGCTGGTCTCCCACGTATGATGTTGCTGCCATACTCACTAGTATACAAAGCCTCCTGCATGACCCAAATCCGAATAGGTGCGTTCGATCATTGCAATGAGCCGAACAGCCTGCTCCCTGTATGCAGAGGCTGGCTGGCTATATGACAGTGTTATCACTGACGGGTTTTACCTCTTCATTATGACTATAGCCCTGCAAATGCGGAAGCCGCGAACCTGTACCGTGAGAACTTGAAAGAATATTGCAAGCGTGTCAGAGCGACCGTCGAAGCTTCGTGGCTAGATGACGCGGCGCCTGTAGCATAACGCAACTACTGTATTCATACTCCTCCTGGTACACCACACGTTGTTGTAAAAGTGAGTCCGACACCATCCGACGTCGCTGGTATCACGTAGAACTAATGCATGGTCACCAAGAAGCATGCTTGAGCACCTGTATTTTCACTCCTCCAGAGCTGTATCGCTAGAACTTTAATCCATATTTATGGCCTCTTCATCTTTGGTGATCCTCATCACTGACCCGTGGTGGCCTTGCAATGTATCTCCAGAAATCCTGGAATCGCTGTTCAATTCAATCGGAGGCGATTTGCCAAGCAATATTATTTGGCCTGTTTTGGACATTCAATGCGCAACTATGGGCATCACGAACGGCATTTGTTAAACATTCACGCGCCAGAAAGGTTTTCGCCCTCCAGGATCCAAGACATCCATACCCGAACTTTTGCAGAATGTCAACATCGCCACGCGCAGTTGCAGCTGATTCAGCAAACAACATAGGTGGCTAGCCTCCAGCCGTCCGTACTGTGTTTCAGGACTGAAGTATGCTGGGCTGGGTGCCGCTTATTCTCGACTACACGGTATTCATAAAGGAGACAGACCCGTTAAGCCCGACTGATCTGTCTTCTTCTGACTCTTTGGCCGCATCTCTCTCGTTTTCATCCAGTCAGACGACACTACACGCCCCCTACCTCTGTAGTTCTCCATGTTACTGTAGCTATGCATGTCATCCCTGCCATCACTACATACAGCTCAACAACCGTAGCGGCACAACCCGGTCTCCGGGAAAGAAACGGATCGCACGCCTTAAGGACACTCAGTGCTGGTATGCTTACTTACACTTGTCGACAGGCGTATGCTAATCTAAAGCAAGACTTCGCTTTATACAAGCCAACTGGTCTGATGCAACAACGAAGCATCAAAGGCTTTTCATGGTCCGTGGCAATCCCATCTGGCATTGGTAATCCGGTACCTGAATGTACTTGGATGCTGGTTGACCACTATGCATCGTGCTTCACCTTCATCTACTTGGACGTCAGCCATCGGTTATGGCCTTGGCAGTCAGTGCATGCAAGCGTACTCCCGTTAACGGCAGCGAGGTGTAAGTGATACATGTCAGGTCAAATAGTATGCGCAACTTCCCGACCAATAGGCTACAAATACGATTCTTATCTACCAAAAGGGACTCGTCAACCTTGGGTACTCCTCATGCCAGCTCTCTAGCTTCTCATAGACTATCTCGCTACAATAAACTAAACATTGCCGTGATACCGGACTCTATGCTACGTGAAATTCCGCTTCCGCAAGTGCGAGATAGAGATATATCAGGGTTGAATACGGAGACGGGCATTGCAGTCCTGATGTTACAGGATCTGATCGACCATGCTGGAAAGTATACCATGTGCCACATGCTCTATTTGCATAAACATGAAAAACTTGAGAAGTTTAATACTTTACGTTATAGCAGCGTACTTTAGGCTTCTAGAGGAGGTGACAGACTTGCAATGTGAGCAGCCATGCTAGTGAAGAATGTTTGCGCAATCTGAGAGGTGTAGAAGGAGTGCTCGGAGTTGTGGGGAAGCACTAGATTGTGGGCGAGCTAAAATACAATCCATGATGAGTAGCGTGCCAATAAGGAAAGAAGTAGCTGGACTAACCTCATGTGCCATAGAGAAATACGTGGATATAAGAGCACCGTCTAGGCGGCCCCGCTTGACTTCATCTCCATGCCAGGCAAGGTGGAACCTCAAATTGAAGAATATGCTGCCGGATCTATTAAAGGCGATTAAAGGACCGGACCCGTCATAGAATATGTGCAATGCTTTGGGATCCACATTAAAGATACTGAAATGTGGCATAAGCTTTGGTTCAGGAGCAGAACCAAACTGAGGCATGACTTACTTCCCGACGGGTTTGACGACAGATACAGCGTACTGCTTGAGGGCATCTCCATGAGTCTGAAGGATACCTTCACTCGACTCGGCGTTGCGGCTGACGTAGAAGCGCAAACCTGCCACATCCGTTACGTAGTCGAGCTCATTAGCTGGAGTACTGTCGCAGTAGGAGGCTGACTCCTTGACCACTTTGGTGTCTACTTGGCTTGTGATGTTCCCGGAACGATCCGGACGCGATGCCGCGATGGCACGGATCACGTTAGTGCTGATATTCGCCTGCGGAGTGACTAAAGAGCGGCGAGTTCAAAGTAAGTATAACAAGAGGCATGAGGACTAGCATCGGCTTACCGTCTTCACCTGACGGCCGACCACCTCCACGCGAAGGGCCAGGGCGGGACCCTGCGTCGGCACCAAAGCGCGCATCATCGAGGAACGGCTTCGACTCCGAATCTTGGCTAATACGGTCACGTGAAGCGCTACCAGTGGCAGATGGCACCATCGGGTTTCCCCGCAGCTTCTGTCTGAATGAATCGAAGAGGCTTTTACTTGTCGTGCTCACAGGCGGGACCGGAGTAGCTGCCGAATCTGAAAGTAAAGGGGAGCCAGACCTTGGCTCGTCTACGGAGCTGCTGACGCCTTGGCTCTCATCGTATGCTATATGGAGGCGTTGTCAGCGAGAACGCGAGGAGAAGGCATGCGAGACGCACCGGGCGGAGGCAGCGTGCGAGTCTGTTCTGCTGTAATTCTCTGTCGGTCTCTATCCATTCGAGCTTCTCTCGCTTTTTGCTCCACGGCTTCTTGCTCTGCTTTTCGCGCATTCAGAATTTTGTCTACATTGAAGCCTCTCCGCTTCAGGTCGCGGAGAGACGTTTGAAGGAGAGTCATGAACAATAAAGTGTCGTGGATCTTCTGTTTGGCGAGAACAAGTCTCGTCAAGGCCGCAGCGATTTCATAGTAGTCCAAGTCGAGAAAGGCAGCTGATATTCGTAACAGAAGAGTGCCTTTGTCCTGTGTCGCAGCTGCCGAAGCCGGACTACTCTTAACGACGCGGCTTGCCCCCAAGACTAAGGTCCGTTGGCGTTCAATCCTTGCCACCTCGCGAATCTTCAAATTCCGCTTGAGCCAGTCTTCCGAAAGACGAACGTCTTTCCCAGCTTGAGGACGCTCATGCAGAAAAAGGACTATGCGCTAGCATAGTCATTTGGCATTAGTAAGCAACTCTCGCATGGTGTATTGGTCAACTCACCTCCAATATAAGCTTTCTCAGTCCATCTGCCCGTTTATTCGGATCTTCAGGTATGCTAGTTGAAGTATAGTTCGTACTGACCAGCTTACTGATTCTCTTGCCGCCAAGACTCTGTAAGGCTCCGCTCAGCATATAGTTCAGAAGCCATCTCCGCAGTGTGCCCACCTCTACGAAAGCCTCAATCATGTCATCCTGAGGGCAGGTCAGAATGTATTCCCTGAAATCGTTGACGAGCGTTGTATCGTCGACTACCACAATATCCCGGGCGAAAGAAAGACGGTATTGCAGCAAACCTTCTTCCTCCTCATCGTCTTCGTCCCCCCTGAGTGGGAGAGCCTTGGTTTGCCCGGTCTGGTTCGTACGTACACGCTCATAGCCCAGGAGGAACGGAGTATCCTGCATCCTCTTACGAAGGTTATTCGGAAAGGTAGCATACTGAGCAGCTATTTGACGCAACAAGGTTGTGTATCGATCAGCAGATCCTGCCAAGGTGAGAAATCGTCTAGGATCGTCGAGCAACATTTGCGTCCTGAACAAAATGCATCAATAGAAGGACTGACAAATGGCTGAACATTGAAGCTCACATTTCCACGGTAGTAGGCTCATTCCGGACGCCTATTTGTAGTAAGAACGAATTGGCAGTACTGCCATAATCGATGAAGGTGAACAGACTTCTGAACTGCTCAGGTATGCTGTTTTCGCTCGATTGGAAATAGACTGAACGGGGAAAGGCTAAACTCCAGATAGAATTATCGGGTTGTTGAACGGGAATAATTCTGGCGGAGGCGAGGGCGTTGTGGTCGGCTGCCGTGAATCCTGAGATGAAGTCATGTCAGCAGTGTCGTTACTAGCAAGTGTCGACCAGATGCAGCTAGGCCCACGACCCTCAAATTGGCACGGTCACTTTCTCAGGACGCGATGACATTTTGGGAAGGCCTGGCGTAGGATAAATGCAAGTAATCTACTTGCTACCCCAGTCTCGGCGTGCTGATGCCTGTCATAGCTGATGCGGCGGAGCTTACTGGACGCTTGCCCTGCCAGATATGCGAAAACAGGCCGGGCGTCGTCATGAGTGCCCGGTGGCGAATCCAGAAGCTTTCTCACTAGAGCGCTGGTTGGTGGGTCGGCTGCGAGTTTGAACTTGCTAGCATGAGTTATATAATCGGGATCTAGAGTTGCGAACCCCATCACGGCAGATCCAGGGGAGCTGAAGGCCTCCGAAGGCTTCGCCCAATCTTTCTGACTGTTTCTGATAACCGGTACAAAGGGCAGATCTTGCTTCCTGGGAGAATACGCAGAGGCATACTGCGAATCGAAGTGCTCCAAGAAGTAAGCAAGCGCATGCCTCATCCGTTCTGGGATGGTATGGTCGGACGCCAAGATAAGAATATCTTCTATTGCTGGATAGCGCTTCAAACCCATACGAAACAAGAACTTGGCTTCATCGGAGTGCTGCCGCCACTTTGAGGTATTCCAGGCAACGATGGGTAGATTCAGACGACGATGAGCCTCGCTCGGCTCGTATAAAGCACTCGCTTTAAAACGTGGGGGCCGTTTGCCCGCCTGAACTTCGTTATTGCTTGCGTCTTCTACCTTAGTAAGCCAGGCAGTCTTTTTCAGCTTGTCTATTTCTTCAGTCGACAAGGTGTCCGCCACTGAAACGAGGTACTTGGTCTAAAGGCAGACTTAGTAAGTTCGTGCAGCTTATTGCCCGAGTGAACTTACCACTTGCTCTTGATCCCAGCTCCCGGCACCGAGCAGGCGCGAAAAGACGAGCTGAAGATCCACATGGTCCCGTACACCCAACGCTCTCAATAGCTTTTCCATGTTGCCCTTGGCTTGCACAGTTGTAACAGGCACTGGCAAATACCAAACTGAGTCAGTGAAGATGACATTTGCCACTTTTGTTCACATACGGTCTTCAAAAAGAGTGACTTTAGGAAGGTAGGCTTCCGTGGGTATCACCATGCCCTTTCTGGTTGGTAGGCATGCAAGGGGCCGAAGTATCGAGATAATCTGGGAGGATTGGTCTGTTCGTAGATTCATCCAAACCTTGGCCAGAACACCAAGAACTCGCTCAGATAGAGCAGGAGACTTGGTAATACTTATTTCTGGTGTTGCGACTATGCTCTCGCTCGCCAAGTATTTGATCCAGTCCGACATAGTAAGTTCGCTGATGCCGAAAACACGGTGCAAATCTTGCCAAGGAATGGATTTCGAGATGGCATGCTGTAAATGTGTCAATGTAGGAGCTCATGTATCAAAGAGAGGGACGTACTGGCAACATCGCGGGTGGGAGCGGCAAATCTGGTGGAATGTTTTTCGGGTTGAGGTAATTCCTAACGGTGGACATCGGTATCACTTGCTCGCTAGCAGCGCCTTCAGCGGGGACGGTAACGACTAGGGCCTCTCTGAATCTAGGCATCAGACGAGCGTCGTATTGTTGATTACCGGCCAGTTCTATCCACCATCGCAAGGCTAGCATTGCCTCGTCGATAGATAGCGGCTTTATATTGAGCTGCATAATGACATCGTCAATGGTAACCGATTGAATCAGGCCTCGATCTTGCAGCTGATCTAGCAATAAGCCTGTATCCTTCGCGACTGATTCGGGTATTGTTGCCAGACCGGGTAAGAATGAGAGCTCCGAGACGGGCAGTCTGACTTTCGACGCACTTAGCACACCTTGCGTGCTGATTAGAAGAAAATCGCGAACATTGCTCGTGAAAAAGCCGGCTTGTACCAAACGGCCGACTTCTGCTATCGGCGTTGACTGGTAAAAGGTGAAGTTCTGCATCAAATGTGAGGCAGTTTCGTACAAAACTACTTTCATATTGTCACTTGCGCCTTCCAGAGACTTCCAGCGTTGTGCCAAATGTTGCATCTCGTTATCATATATTATGCGACATGTGATGCCAGAAACTGACAATAGCTCGCGATTGTAGTCCGAAATGGCTTTAGCTTGCAAATCTATTTGTTCTCTTTCTACGGTCGGTATGAAGCGTCCTGATATTGCTGATGAACAGCCTGTAGTTTGGAACAGCGGGAATCCTATGTATATCTAGAAGGATATGCATCGAGAGTCAGCTTAGATGCAGGTAAGAATGCATACATGACTCATGCTAACCTTTCCCTGTTTGCCAAGGTCAGAAGTCAGATTACCAAACAACGTTTGCACAGATTTATCCGACCCTTGCTCATCACGACTCGCTTCAGCTTCCTCTTTGGACGAGTACAGGACACGTAGCCGACAAAAGGCTGGAGGCGGCTTCTTGGTACTTCGTTCGATCTCTGAAATTGTAGCCGAAGAAGCCGTGAGTTTCGCTTGGCTCGTTACGATCCGGAGAAAGAGTGAAGCTGAAATTTCTTCAGCTGGGTCCTTTTCAACAGGGTCGATGTCTGCTGGATATGACGCCTCGGGCGTCTTGACACTAGATGTGGCGAAATTCAAAAACTTGGTAGCAAAACTTTGTTTGACGGCTTGCGCGACTGATCTGGTTGGAGCCGCCTTCGAGGCTACGCCGATTCGTTTAGCGGTGCAAACTAGCTGGAGGGAGGCCTCCTCGACACTTGTAACCTCCATCATCTTGCCCGGAGTTTTGCGATTTGTATGCTGAGACACTGTCAATGGTCTGGCAGGAGCGGGTCGTTTGTCAAAGCGACATAGCTCAATGCCGTCGAAATGCAAAGACATGGTGGTAATGCTGCTGGTGAACGGAAGAGCAGTCGCTAGGAATTTGTTGAAGGCTGCTGGATCAGGCATCGGTTCGGGGGCTCTACAAGGCATTGTGATTGACGACCAAGTACGGCCGTTTGGAGCAAGTTCATCTTCGCTTCGAGGGTTTTTCGCCCTTTTCACTGCTAGTTGCTGACCTTTCCAGAAGAACAGCATCATTTGTTCGCCGGACACAACGAGCGGTTCATCGGACAGCGACCAAATGGAATAAAACCCAACGCCGAAAGCCCCAATCTTTTCCGAGTCTGGCTGACCATCCGCCACGGTCTTGAGCCTCCGCCAGTCCTCCTCGCGGAAGATGATGCCATCGTTCTTTACGAGTATCCGGGCGATGGGTGCGGTGCTCAGAGAAGTGATAGAAGTCGACGGAGAGTTGGATTGGAAATGTATCTGAACATTCTGTTTATTTGCATCGTGCCGGTAGCTACAGCTTTTCACTGACTACCCGGATTGACGTGACTATACGCCGCCAGCAGAACAAAGAAATGCGACTCCGGCGGCATATAATCACGCCAATCCAGGACATCAGGTCCAGCTGCATTCGACCGGCAAAGATGGTGGCGTCAGCATCTGACCAGAACAATCTGGCATTGAGGTATTCGGACACGCGTATACTTACAGACGCTTGCGCATCGTCTGCGTTCTGCAGTAGTTCTCTAAATACCGTATAATCGCCGGAGTAGCGCGCGAGTATCTTTTCTATCAAACCCCGTTGATTCACCTCGACTGCCTCTTCATATCCGGAAGCAAAGGCTTTTTGTAAGTCATCGTTGGTGTCCATCGTGACATCGACCAAGGAGTGAATGTATCGCTGTCCCGCTAGCCTTTTTCGCTCTTATTGCTGTTACCGAGGCGTCTCTTTGAGGCGCATCCAAAGGCTCGCTATCGCCGTTGCTGGACGGTTACTGGAACAGCAGTTGTGCAATCGACAGGGCGAACTTGAACTGGAGTCTGGATGTTTGCAGCATCCTTTCATATACGAAGATGCAGAGTAAGGCTGTGGCGGCGTCAGTGTTCCGGCCACAAAAGACACGCAAGCCCAGATGATCGGCCACTACTACTATGCAACAAAGTAATCTAATAACATGTAAACTTTCGAGAGCATAGCCTAAAAGTATACCAACCTGATTACAATGTTATAGTCTCAAACGTTGCCAAACGACTACGGTGGGATCTTTTGGGAGTATACTCTCAAAAACATCATTCTGAGAATAATATAATCTCGATAGTATGCTTTCGAAACTTCATGAATTTAAGACAAATAGCACAAATGAATATTCAAATTCACGAGTATATTCTGTGAGTATGCGCTCGAAAGACGCCGTTTTTTTGTTCGTCTGGTGTCAATCATTCCCTATAGAGGATTCCAGCAATGCTGCCAACGGCATTCGTGGCCCCGATGAAGAGAATAAGTCCACCCTACCGCGTCCGATAAAAGGAACTTCAGCATGTAAAAACGCAACCCAGCATACGTAGCCACTCACGTAGTCTTTGACTCCGTATGCGAAACGCGCATCAGGTAGAGCCGCTCCTTGCAGTAATAAGCTCGAAATCGGCCCCGACAATACGTTGCACACGCCGCGTACCATAAAGAGCACCCCGAATATTGTTGGAGGAGAGATCGGATCGCCTTTGGCGATGACAGTAATGAGGCGGGTCCACAAGCTTGTAAAGCCGAGCCCGAAGAAACCCCAGGTGATGGCGAAGAGGCTTAGTACCGCGACGTTGCTAGCGAAGCCGAATAGTAAAAAGGCGGACAGCGACGCTCCCATACACGTTATGAAGACCACGAGCTTTAGAGGCCATCGGTCGCTGAGATAGCCGAGTACGAGGGTTCCAAATACAGATGACACTGCGGTTCCTCAGCTTCTCGAAAAGCTCAGACGTTTCGACGACGGCTCACAGTTCATAATCACTAGCAGTATGGTCCCGGTATTCTTGGACAGGCCGATATCGACGGCATATGATGGTAGGTAGATAGAGGGTAGAAAAGAACCTAGGCTAGTTAGCACTACAGTGGATGCATACGCCCAGAATGCGCTGTGTCTGAAAAACGTCAAGGGGATCTTCGTACGTCGTGCTGGAGCAGTTCCTTCGGCTCTCTGTCCCCTTCGACCCACAGGAATACGAGGCTTGATGAAACGAACGGCAATAGTGGTCAACAAACCGTATCCGATAGCCTGAGGTAAAGCAACTAGTCAGATGATTATCCAAACTAGTCTGTATCACCGCGACGGACCAGGGCTGTGGTGGCGGCTTTATAACTGAAGCGCTGCAGAAGTGCCTGCATTATGATAGGGAAAACGACACCTCCAAGACCTGCCATTACTATAGAGTTAGCCCCGCAGATTGGCGCGCATAGCTCCCTTGGTTCTTACCCGCTCCGGCTGCATAAAATGTAGAATGTTACCATTAGGCAAACTGACGTTATTGTATTCGACGCTTACAGTACATAATACCGTTTGCGAATCCTCGCTTTTGTTGGAACCACTCAAAGACTAAGGTTGCCGCTGGCAGATAAACCATGGCTCCACCGACGGGATATAACAATCCGCTTGTGACAACAAGGTGCCATGGCCTTGTGACAAAGCCAGAGAGCAAGATACCAAGGGCAGAAAGTAGACACCCTACATGCTGAGTAGCCGACCTATATTCTGGGTATCTGGTCATCGAAGGCGTGATCAGGATAGCTGATATGTACCTGCAAGGATAATATTAGTCTTTTTCAGCGTATATCGAAAATAGAGCCCTACATGAGACCGCTTTGTACGGTGGCAGCTAATGTGAGCACTAAAGCATTCTCCGGACCAGGAAAGAGAATAGACCGCCAGTATTCCGTAAAGATACCGATAGAGAATGTATATCTGAAGAGCTGAGAAGTCAGAGACTGGCCTTTTCTTCACATGTGTTCACGAATGCGACCTGCGTACCCGAAAGCCAGCATTTCTATATTGTAGGGTTATAGTTATAACCGGTTATAATTAGTATGTGGCAACCTCCAGGATAACGCCGATCAGGTCAGGCTCACCAACGAAGAAAGCAGCTGTCAGGAAGATCCAGGCGTAGCCAGAGTCCACGGGAGGCAGGGCAAAAATGACTTCCTGGTCATCCATGTATGACGGCGTACCGGTTCTTGGAGTAGACGAAGCAGAAAAGCCAGGGGATGTCCGTTGACTAGTAGGCGAGTACATTGGCTTCGGTGTCTGAGTTCCAGCGGCAGGAGGGTAGCAGGGCTCTTCGGGGGACAATCTATCATGCTGGACAGCCTGCGAACGTGTTGACATTGTTCCTCTTATTTTACAAGCTTGTCAAGACGCAGAGCACCGCGAGCCTTTTAACTGATTAGTTGTTGACCCTCGAGAAATAAGCCTGCCTGCACGTATTACCCCATAATTTGCAAGCGGGTCACGAGGCGAGATTCTTGCCACATGGTCATCCACCGACAGGGTAATCTTTAGAGAGTCACTTCCGAAGAACAGGATTGTAATAAATGTAATCTGGCCTGGGTATTTGGTCTTGCTAAGCCCCAAACGACGTTTATAATGAGCAGAACCTCGCTTGCCTTCGTTGAGCTACTTCTAACATATCGTCACACGCCATACCGATACCGGCAAGAGCACTATGGTTTCCATTCTTGCAGGCAAGAAAACCACTAGCTTAGTCCCTTGTATAGCAACAAGCATGACACTGGCCGAACTCGACGCCAGGCGCTTGTACCATCACTGCACAGCGTTTCCCGGTTTGGTCATCCGAGGAGACGTGGAGCCTTGTAAGGATCCACGTAGTGCAAGAGCGCTACTGCGTAATATGCGCTAGACTGACATCTACCCTAAACCTAAAGGCTAGGGTTACCAACGAACTATGTCTATTGGTGACTTGCACAGTCGGTAAGGATTCTGTACATGAGGCTCTTTGTTAACGTCTGCCCTCGACAGACTGGAGTCTCGACTTTCGGCGGTTGCACTCTGGGCATCAAGGTCTCACTTGCGGAGTTTGTGCGATGCAGTCGAAGTGCTCCAGCGTTAGAAGACTACTGTAGGGTGCCGGACAGGGGCGAAGAGCGTGCACCACTGGCGAATGGCTCCGACAGAAATCGAGCTTGAAAGAGACAACTGTGGCCATGGAAGCAGGCGGACCTTGTCGCTCTATACTGTAATAACTGTATGGCCTGCCGATGCTGCGTTCACACCCCATACGGCTGGCCGTGTTGCTGCCGCCGAGGCATTCCCGTTATCCATAATTGAGAGCGCGGCTTTGGGATTCTTGCACCTATCCTTGTAGACTTTCTTTGCTTCTGCAGGAAACCTTCTTTACAATCTTCTCGAAATGCGCAAGCCGGGGAATGTAGAGTACTGCCACTGAAATGTACAGACAGTGGAAAGGCTCATCTGTTGGCATTCTCGCCGCTTGAAGGCATCTCGCGCCGTCGTAATCCTTCGATAGTAGCAAAAAAGGGCCGGACAAACGGATTTTACCTAACGCTGAAGGTAGCTCTCTTTTCTCCCCACCCTCTGCACTCGCCCGACGACTTGGGTTCTGTGTGCGCCTTTCCACCCTCTGCATGTTTGGAGCCCCTGATTGGCGTGAGTTTCTATGCCTGCGCAGGATCTCTAGCTCGGGCCTGTAAGAACAGACTGAAGACATCAGGATCCCAAGGCGGTTGTGTACTACATGGATCAATGGAAGCTGTGCGTGCTGAAGCAGGCTATGACAGCCCATTTGTCGCTGTCTTCGCGAATCTACTGTACAGCCAGCACCAGTGTCGGCCCGGCCCACCTTGGCAAGGAATTTCTCCAAATACCAGCCAAACAACGAGTGTTTGGCAGAGTCTAGAACGATCATTCGGTGGTCATCTGGCTTTGCTTTTCGAGCCTTGTTACCCTGTCTCGCATGACAGTCTCGCCCACTCGCGCTTGCTGGATGGCGTTGGGATGCTCGGTGGCGATTAGTCCGGCAACAGACGCCTCGTTCTGCCATTCGCATTTCTTCTTTCTTCTTGTTCATTTGACATCGACATCACCCTCGCTCTAATGCCTCGCATTCCTGTCCCAACCTCAGCCTACTCTTAGGCTAGGTCAATCGTGGTACCAGCACCAGGACTTCAAGGCATAGCACTGCATTCAAACAAGAGTGGAGTTGTCGCTCGACGTTGTCGTCTGGTCATGTAGTACGTGTACTCCTGCTATACGGCATCGAGGCTTGTGTCTCTGGCCTTCCTCATCTCCATGGTCATACTAACCACGTTTGCTTCTCATCGCACCGTATACACAACAGGGCTGTATGCATCGGTCTCCGCAATGCCTCCATCCGGCAGCCCTTCCTGGATATGGGTTTGTCCAATTAGGACTTGCATACAAGGTGGGTCATCTGCAACCAGCAGCCCACCAGCCAGCCACCCCAAACACCCATCCTTCCACCTCCCTCCGGACCCTCCCCTCTTCTACGTCCCCTTCTATCTCCTTCCTTAGGTGGAGGTGCTTGGGACGTAGGGAGGGAGGTGGACGTGGACTGACTGCCAACATTGAACAGGTGAGTCTGCTTGCAACTCGGCCTCGACCGGCTGACGCCTGTCCGCAAGACAGCTCTCGTTGCCGCCTTGGATGGCACGACTCTGCTACAGTTCTGGAAGCAGCGGGTGAGCATTAACTTCTCCCCCACTATGTACTGCATTGCCTGTATTCTCTCGTTTCTCGCAACAGCATACCCGACAAGTATACCCTGTACTCCCCTGTCTTCCGTTGCCCCAGCAGTACTCCGTATTCGAACGCATCAAGACCGCGAGACGCACAGCTGCTGCTGCCTATTCTGATGCCGTCCAGAGCTTCAGAAGCCGTACCAACAAGATTGTTCTCGGCTACCACGCAGTTTACCGAGCCAGCAATTTATGAAGTAGATACCCGAACATATGACAGTCGTTCGATCATAACTGTATCTGTTGAGAGTAGACTGTGACTATCAGCGAAGAGCTTTCTCTCAAACGATTATAGTATAGTAATTGGATCACTATTTTACGAGAATGGATCTCAAAAGAATACCTTGTGTATTAGATCACCACTCTTCGCTAGTATACTCCCAAAAGATTACGTTTTTCCAGACTACTTTTACAATTTTTACCCTCAAGTGTACGACTTCGGAAGACATACACTTACTCTATGCCTTTTGCACGACCCGCCAATTTCCTTGCACATAACGCTTTGCACCAATAGCTACCACTCCTGCAGAGATGTAAAAGACACCGCACAGTGCAATAGATGCCTGATATGTCTCTGGTGTCCTTATAGGCGAGTCGCCTTGCAGCCTATTCAGCAAAGCAATGGCTATGGGGTTTGCAAAGCAAGCTGGAGCTGCCACTATTACCCAGTATACTCCCAGAGCCGATGCGAGATGCTGCGTTCCTATGACACTTTGAGCTATTGGAGGAGTGGCGCCCCAGATTGTTCCCCCTAGTCCACCTATGGTGATGGCAAAGACCGCAAGCAAACCGAAAGATCTTGATGGTAGCCAGAACGCGAAACAGCTGAGGCCGGATAGGAAATGTATAATGATCGTGGTGTTGATGCGCCCGGCAAAGTCGAGTCCGAGACCAACTAAAGGTCTACCGAACATCTGTCCTGCGCTGAGTATGGATTGCAAAGCAGCTGCTTTGGTTTGCGACAGGCCGAGTGCGTCATTTGCGTATGATGCCAGGGAGAAGACGGTAATGAAGAACCCCATCACTACGCAAGTATTAGCATCATTTCACATAAAGGTTGAACAAGCGCGCTTACTCCCAAACATCCCTTGCAGCCATACCCAAACGAAGCCTGGGTGCCATAAGTAATGAATTTGCAAGGGTTCAGATTTTGCTTTCAATTGCTTGACTCTTCCTATCGGGAAACCATCAGCTTTGCTGGGTCGCAAGTATACTCCCGCACTAGTTGCTCACCGCGCATCAGTATGACAGCAGGCGTTAGTACACACAGCGAGATCAAACCATTGATGACAAGGGAGTACTTCAAGCCAACGGTCTCGATGGCTAAACGGGTAGTGTTGCTGAAGATGAGACCGCCTACGCCCGACCCAGCGTTTGACAAACCTTGTGCTAAAGCTAAACGCTTATCGAACCAATGCGCCAGAAGAGGCTGACATGGTACGAGAGTCTAGTTTGTGATAAAAGCTTGGTTCAGCTAGCGACCTGACGTCAGATGCTGCGTGTCTGTCCACCAGTCCGAGTCCCAGGCCGAATACGACACCTTGGAAGCCAGCTAACATCCCGTAATCGGTGCTGATGCCGGCCAGAGCTTGTCCCAAAGTTGCACAAACGATACCTTTGCGAAAGTATCAGCGCGGTTTGCTTGTCACACGGCCGTGTATTGGTGATGGAAGGCATACCCAGAAGCATAGGTACACGGAAAGTAAAGCGCTTGGACATATAATTGGCAATGGGGGCTAGAATGAAGGCTGTCCCTACTGACAGACCACCAACGAAAGCATATCGTAAAGGCGAACCACCGGTGAAGTAATTGTTCTGGAGATAGAAGGATTGGTACACCCCATATCTGCACGAGCGCGAAATTAATGGTGCAGTCCGAAGGAAGATAGCAATATACTGGATTCAGGACGTTAGAGACTCACGTTGTATTGAGTCCCCATGTGGTTGCATTGACAGCTGCAATGCATGCGACTACCACCCTGGTGCATCGACAAAGGAGTGATCGGTCCAGGCAAGGTCTTTTGATCCAAAGCTAGGGCTTACCAGCCATATCCGCCCTGAAAGACAGGAACGTAGAGCTCAGCTTACTTTCTTCCTCTCGAAGCACCAGCGCAGACTTACCTCGGGGCAAACATCTTCCTCGGTTTCCGTAGGCTTTCCATCTTCACCGGTCAACTCGACCTCGACATCGAGCGCTGGATCGTCCCGTCTGTCAATGCCAGCCATCGTGGGCAATTCAAAGAGGTCTTTTTAGACAAGAACGCTGAACAGACCATGCGTGTCTCGTCAGGATGCAACTAAGAGCGATTGGTTCGTGTGGAGCTCCGCCCTGAGCATGAAGGCAATCTCGGCCGGCGATCACGCGTTAGATGCCGGTTACGACTTTCGGCACAACAGATCCGGACATCCGAAAGCGCGAAGATTTACATGTTCAACACCACCGACATGTAATACATAGGACTACTGGGCTGCAGCATTCGTTGCTGATGATCCTGCAGCCGCCCGCTTTGCTGCCCATTGATGTGCCATAGCCAACAGTTTCGAAGCACCGGGTGTGGCGGTTTCATCGTCCTGTTGCGCAAGGTCCGTATTAGTTCGTGGGACAGGCCAAATGCGGAGATGGATAAAACTCACGGGGAACATCATGTCGAAGTACTCTTCTTGTTGCGACTCATCACCGCTGATTGCTCTGCGCTTCTTGACAACCCTCGGCATCATGGCTTCCACCTTCGCGAGCGACTCCCCATCACCATCTGCCGTTTCTAATGCCTTCCATGCTTCTAACAAGATCAGACGTTCCTGCTTAAGTGAACGCGATTTCAAGTCCTTGTAACCATCCTCGAACACTTTGCGAGCTGCAGCCAAACCGTCCTTCTCCGCTTGTTGGGCAGCCTCTTCAGCCTCTGGCGAGACGACCTGTTCTGCCTTCTCTGTGGTGCCAGCTCCCTCTTCATCCTCTTCTTCGTCGTCTTGGTCTCTATAGGCTCGAGCAATGGTCTTCCCTGCGTTGCTCTCAAATTGTGCCCAGGATATCCAGACCTTGACGTGTGATGTGCGTTCAAGAAGTCGCTTGTACAGGGCTCGCGTCCGATCCCACTCTTCTTCATCGTATTCAAAGTCGATATATGCTTTCCAAACGACTTCTGGCATGTCCAAAGGCTGAGTGATAGCGAGCTCAAAGATAGCTCGCGCACGTTCCAGATCACCCAGCTCCTTTTCAAGTTCGGCGAACTTCATGAAGGCTGCGCCGTTGGTGGGGTCATACTGCAAGACTGAGTCAGCCCAGGTTATCTGCGAGGACATAAAATTCGCGATAACGTACTTCGATATATTTTTGGTATAGCTGTCGACACCGGTCAAACTCCCGCAACTGCAGCTCAAGCGTAATATAGTCCTTGAAAAGCTTCTCCTTAGGGCACATTCCGATAGCTCGTCCAAGCAACTTTCTCGCCTTATCCACATTGAGCTGCCGCACTTCGAATTCAGCATACAAAGTCCAGATCTTGGCGAAGGTAAACTCTTGATGTGGCACGAGCTTGATGCAAGCTTCGTAGATTTGCCTAGTACGCTCGATATCTTTCACATCGAGCTCCTCAAACAGAGCATACTGCCACATGAAGTCAGCATTGACCACAACTGCCATTCGCATGTGAAGCTTGCTACTTACGTTCAGCCATAAAAAGATATAACGTCTCCAGTGACGCTTTTCGTTGCTGGGCGGCCGCTGTGCGATCGCACGCTCATACGTGTCTCTTACTCTATCCGCCCCTCCATCCACCGCGCTTGTGTTTTCCGATCTGAAGGCATCCTCCTCCAGTCGGCAATAATCGATCCAGATATCGTAATTGAAGGGTGTGTGCTTCAGCTCTTCTTCATATTCGATGCGTCTCTTGCCTAGAACAGTCGATTCAATGCCAGTTCTGTCGCCAAATTGCTTTTCAAACTGCGTATATGCGCTGTAGAGACCGGCACTCTTGCTTCGAGGAAGACGATCTAAGGCATATTTGTATATGACACGAGCGCGCTCGTATTCCTTCTGCCTTATTTCTAACTTTGCGAAAGCATTGTATAGCGACTGAGCTTTTTCAAGCTGTTCTTCTTCTTCGACTCCTCCCTCCCCAGCACCGAAATACTCCAGTGACATTTGATACACTTCCCTTGATCTATTGACATTGTTGCGAACATCTTCCTCGTATTTTGCCCATTTGATCCAGATCCTGGGCTCGGGGTGACATGCTACAAGACGTTCATATACGTTGGAAGCCCTCTCGTATTCATGGTATCGGATTTCCATCTACGATACCCGACACGGGAATCAGTAAAAGCTATAACGAGAAGGCGCGGGCTTCATATCCCCGAAACTTACTTTGATGTACGCACTCCATGCCTTCTCATCTGGCTCCCACGACATCCACCGCTCGAATACCTGTCGAGCACCAGGTACATTGCCGAGCAACTCCTCTAGGTAGACATATTTATACCATATCTGGTTTATTCTTGGCAGAAGTGTGACAGCACGATCAAAGAGATTCCGGGCGTGTTGCACATTGCGAGCCTTCAACTCCATCTCCGTATATGAAAGCCATAGCTTTACATCTGTCGGGTCGACGTCCAATGCTCGCTCGAAGACGCTGCGAGATCTGTAGGTAGGAAGGACATAAGCTTTTATAGTCATAATCGAAGATATGCATCCACGCACCTTGCGAACTCATTCTGCCCAGCTTCCCAATTGGCGTACTTCGTCCATGCAGCGATATTGCTGGAAAACAAGCAGATCAGCTTTTGCCGCTAGTCTGGAGGCATGGCACGACGGGGACGCACCTTCTTGTTCGTCTGATGGTTTCTTCGAACTCCTTCCTCTTTCTGCCTCTAAACTCGCTGAGTTCTTCATAGTCCTCGACTCTCTGCTTGGGACCTTTGGATGGCGCCTCCTGACGCTCCTGTGCTTCACGAAGGAGCTGTTCAGCGGTGATCTGGACGGGCGCGCTGTGTACAGACGGGAGGAAACCACCACTTCAGTATCGTATGAGAACATCGACAAGGCTTGCTGATGCCTACGGCGCCTTGTTCTTCACTCGCGAGGTGGATCTGCTGTCCATTTTGACTGCACTTTCCACTTGTGCAGAGCGGCGGAGCGCTGTCTCCCACTTTCACGCTATTCCCCCTGCTATGGACAAGCCTGGACGCTGTATTCGAGCTACTCCTCCTGTTCCTGCCGCACTGCACTTGTCTCTATAGTATCTTGGTTGATACCTGGCGAGGTTTCAAGTACGGTAGACTCCATGCGAAGCAAAGTCGATCATCGCTAGTTTCCCCCGCCGACTACTGTACTGCGCAAGACGACCGCCGTATACACTGCATGCAGCCAAACCAATACTACAACTACTGCCACAGCTATGCGATAACTACCAAGTGAACCAGAACCAGATCAGACCGTGCACGAGCAAAGCTACCCATGCTACTTGCAGCATGTCATACAGAGTACCGCCTAAGACATTGCCTGGATTGAGCCTGGCGAACATCACCTGCAATCTTCCTCCATATAGTCTATGGAAAACTCGTCGGAGACGTCGCTCGAACGGCCTGACTGCGTATCTGTAAACAGGTCCGAGCTGTTTCAAGAATTTAAGATAGTCGTCTTCCGGCTGCGGATCCCATAGCCAGACTGCGCGAAGGAGGCTTCAGATCAAGAGCATTGAGGCGCAGCATCAAGCTGACTTACCTCTACTAACCCGCCTCACGCGGTTTTTTCCTTGGCGTGGCACAACTTCGAATGGCGTAGGAATGCTGGCGTAGTCATCGTCCATGGGTGTATGATATGCGTAATTAGCCTGCGGCGAGGAGATAGGATAGCCGCTGGCGTATGATGCGCTAAAGTCATCCTGCTCATTGTCCGAAAGTATGGCCGACTGATCCTCCTCCGCTTCCTCCTCTGCCGCCTTCACCTGCGACCGACGCAATATATTCCGCGACCGCGAAGAGGAGTGCATTGGCAAACCATTGGATTTTGCAGATGTTGTTCGTCGAAGACGAAGGTTCTGTATGATGCGAGGTAGCAATAGTGCAATAATAGATAGGATCAAGCATACTAGGTCTACGAACAAAAAAACGATATCAGCATGGGCTGCTTGAACTGCTGTGAGCTCCTTACAGAAACGCGTGTAGATGGCGCTTTGATCGGGAAGCAGACAAAGTCGACTTTGCTGGGTTGGCGCCTTGATCGCAGGTTGCACTTGCGGGTTGAGCAGAGAGACTAGTTGATAGGCAGGTCTCTCTATGCCGAGGGACATACTGAACGTTTTGCAGGTGATTTCACTAATGGAAGCCTCGGCAGTGTGGTGTGTAACTTCACAGTAATCATGGTCGTCACCGCTATATACTGCTAAGGGGGCAATAGCCTCCAGGAGATACTGCGAAGTTGCCTGGTCTAGTTCATTTTGATAGTTTTCTGCAAGAAACAATGCGTTAGCTCCTCCTAAGACAGGAGTAGAATCACGTGCTCTTACTTCCACGACCTTGATGCAGATTGCTACGGGACTCGCGCAGCGGTCCGCAAAGGGTATCTTCGCTTCGATGCAGCGGTATATGCGAAAAGAGGATTCTAGGGAGGTTGTGGGATTCTGCAATAGTCGATCAGCATACCACTGGCTACCTTCTACTACTTCGTATTCACAGCTTACGATGCTGAAAGCTCTGCAAAAAGTCGGCAACTCCGCCTGGCGCAGGTTGGAAACCCGATGTCCCGAATTTGTCTCCTGCCAGAGTCCGTTCCTCCAACAGTCCAGGTGCATCTATCCAGACGAGGGTGTGGTTTCCGAGGTCCATGGCTCCGTTGAGCGCACCGAACGTCTCTGTGAATCGTTCCCGTGCATATGCTGAGCCGCCCGGCGACAGATGCACTGCTCAAATCGAATGGGTTTGTTTGTGAGGACGCACGAGACAAAGAGACTTCAGCTCGAACTATAGCCGGCGGTAGAAGTAAAACGAATCTAACGCACGGCCAAGATCGTGATTGCCTGCAATATGGTATATAGGGAGAGTCTGCGGAATGGGCTTGAAGATGCTGTTGAAGCGAGCCCTGTCAATGAAAGTTCAAATAGAGCTGAATCGCTTGTCGACTAACGTCTGAAAACGATGGACATAATGTGAATGCCTGAGAAAGCACACATGCCTGTCAACTCTCCAAACAATAAAATCTCAGCAGGCATCAAAGCTCACTCATCACGGTCCGTTACTGCAAGCGAAGGGCCGTCAGCACTAACGCTTATTAACCCAGCTATCGCGCAATACCTTCGACACCAGAATCCAGCAGGTCACCAAGAAAGAAGACTGCATCCGGTTTGTGCTGTTTTACCACCGTGCGCCATGCTTTGCGAGCGTAGTTATCCGTAAACCAGATCCAAAGATGTTTCGAGATGAAGTTCTTATCTGGGTATGACCGCAAGTCCAAAATTTGCTATGGCATACAAGGATTGATGAATGGTGAGTTTCGACTGTTCCCGAGAGTGGAAGATAGTGAGCTGCGAAGCTCACGGGATCGGCAATTAGAAGGAGCTTGAATGGTTTTGAGCCAGTGCGCGTGAGCTATATATGCCATAGAGAGGTGTTAGCATATTTTCAATATTCTAGCTTCCTGTCTTGAGTATGCGTCTACCCTGAGCAGTTGCATGCTGCATTGGCCACTTCTCTTCACGCACCTCGTATCGAAAGTCGGTTGGCCATTTGCAACTGTGGACTGCCGCTGTGAAAGCCCACAGCTCGCCGTACAATATAGCAAGACACCATAGCAGGCGCAGACCGATGAGAAGCTTGTCCAATCCGTTCACGTGCTGCCCAGATACGCCGCGTTGCGAACCGAATGCGCCAGACCTGCTTCGGTCATGCCGGTGGACCCGCGAGGGCGTCCGTATCATGTCTAGCTTGAAGCCACCACTTTGACGTGCTATAAAAGAAGCGCCGGACTACTCCGCTCCTCCATCTGAGTATTGCGTCGATCTCGTGGATGGGTTGCGTTCTGGGTGAGTCGGATGAGTTGGGAAGGCAACACTCTGTGTAAAGGACGTGGCGAACATTCCCTATACTACTTAAAACGCCTATGCAAACAGCAAGGAGAATGTTCCATCGCAGAATACATGGTCAGCTGGCCAACTGTATGAACATGAGGTACGAAGGTAGAGAACATTCAAAGACACGATATAAGATGATCTATGCAGAAGTGCTTCAAGGGAACCATACCATCCTAATACCATCAAATCTATGGATCCTCAGATGGATCCCAACTGGAAAAGTTAAGGTAAGCGAAGCTGATCCCCACATCGTTATGTCCTTGAGCAACTCACTCAGTAACGAGGTGTTCATCCAAATTCTCGAGCGACTCCATATCCTCATCCGTCAATTGGAAGTCGAAAACTTGGGCGTTTTCCTGGACTCGTTGTTTTTTGATGGATTTTGGGATAACAATATATCCCTTTTGGAGTCCCCATCGGATTAATACTTGGGCGGGGGACTTCTTGTGCTTGTTTGACAGAGCCTTGATGGCAGGGTGGTCGAAGCGCATACCTCGAACGAGAGGAGCCCAAGCCTGGGTGCAAAGCAACCATACTCAGCCGGCTCCCCCCAGATTCTTTTCTGCTTAGCCGTGCTCACCTCCATGTATATACCCTTTGACTTGCAGAACTCCACCAGCTCTTTCCGTCTCATGAACGGGTGCAGGTCCATCTGGTTAACGGCAATGGGAACCTTCAAGCCTGCGCTATAGAGCTGCTCTAGATGGCGAATTCCCAGATTGGACACACCAGCGGCACGAATCACACCTGGAGTGAATGTCAGTATCTGGAAATAGATTAGCGAACGAAGCTGGATACAGCGAGCTACCTTCAGAGACGGCATCCTCGATAGCCCGCCAGGACTCTAGACGCATTTTCTCGTCTAAATAGACGCGTTAGAATCGTTCGTAGTATACGCCTGGCTACGTACTTGGATGCGGTCCATGGATGAGGTAAAGATCACTATAGACCACTTGAATCAGCACAACTCAGTTGATCCACTTTTGACATCAGGTTCCCCCTAACATATAGTCGACCCCAGCCAATCTCAACGACTCTTTGATACTTTTCTTAACGTGATCATAGCCGAGATTCTTCATAAGCTTCGTGGTGTAGAAAATCTCAGATCTAGGCGTGCCGCTCTTCTTCATATAGTCTACTCGGAAATCGTGGGTTCAGGCTCCTCAGTCTCGCGTTCTTATCCAAGAAGCAAGGGAGGGGTGAAACACACCTCGGATGGCTCTCCCGGATTCCTCCTCATTTTCATACCATTCTGCTGAACTGTATCATGGGCATGTAGTTAGAGAGGATTAAGGGGAAACGAACCAAGTTGGGGCATACTCGATCAAATGGTACCCCGCCTATGTTGCAGATTCGAAGGTAAACTCAAGGAATATTAGCAGTGATGAGTATCACGAAGGAGATTGGTATACTCGCCTCCAAAGCCCACAGAACGGAGTTGTAGCAGTCTTCGCCCTCACTTTCGTAAACCCCAAGACCAAAGCGCGGAATCCTAGTCTCTGGTACACCGGGAGCGACAGGCAGCGAGATGGAGTCTGTGAGAGATGTCATTTTGGGTTCGCTCGGCGTCAATAAAGTATATGAGTGTTGCTTCAAGCTAATGGTTCTTGCAGCCGTCTACATAACGACATGGTCCATTCGGAATGCATAATTTAGCCACAGATTTGGCGAAAGCGGCCAGCGTTCGCCTCACCTGTTGTGGAAGGAGCAGCTTGCGGTTTCTGGTGATGGGCTGCCGAAGGAACGAAGAATCGCGAAGAAACACGCAGACTTCCAGGGATAGGCTAGTTGTGATATGGCTGAACCGTTTGTCGGTTCGAATGATGGCGCTAGAAGTGATCGGGCAACTGGACACCGACAAGTATCCGACAAAGTATGTATCTGGTTATACCCAGTCTAACCCATATGCATGCCTTTGCCGTGCTTTCTGACAACACTCTTCTACACAAACCACAACACGTCCGCTAAACGTACAAGATCTCCCTCTGCTTATCGGCAGGATTGGACTATTTGGCAGCAGTAGCAGCAGTCGGAGAAGCGGTACTACTCGCCGCTTTCTGCTGTTTCAGTTTTCTCAACGCCGCTGCTTTCTTAAGACTATCCAGGGCCGATCCCGATAGGATACCTTTCGCTTGAGCAGCAGGCGCGTCCGTCTTTGTCTTCTTATTCGACTGTTGCGCTTCACCTGAATCTTCAGCACCTCCGTTGGTAGAAGGACCTTCGATGGCAGCGCGTTTATTTGATCCTTCTATCGCTCGTACATCCTCAGGATCGTACCCTTGTGGCTCAACCAATCCTTCTAGCTCATCCATCCGTCGTACAGCATCGATAAACTCTGGTGTTAGTTTTGAACCAATCCCTTTCTTGCCTAACTCGACCAATCTTTCGTATTCGTAGACCTTGGCTTTTGGATTTGGATCTTCCGTTGCCCAACTATAGGTTTCAGACAAATTCCCGCGAAGGGAGTGTCAAGTCAGATATCATCCGAGTCTACATCATAAAGATCGATGTTGAACCTACCGAACGTTTAGAACCTCATCATTGTCCAAAGACTGATTCATCATAGCTTCCTTTGCGAATTGAGCGGACAACTCGGAAAAGTAGGTAACGAAGCCAACTCCTCTGCTGTGTAATAGTTTGATACGCTCGATGTCTCCCCATTCATCGAAATGTCGCAATAGGATACCCTCCATGTTATTTCCTACGTGTATTTTGCCTACGTATAAAGTACGGTTCTGTCGTCCGAAAGAACCTACGCCTCCCTGTTCAGTTATGAAAGATCAGACAAAGGTTAGTCGGAACGACCATCTCGTATACGGTTGGTCGAGGTATACGAAACACCTACCATATCATCTCTGTAATCCGACCATTTCTCACGCCCGAAAACGTCCAATGATGCGTCAGGCAGCACGAGGTCGGAGGGCGGTAGTCGATGAAGGTAGGTGCAGTTGGATCTTGAACGATAGATCAGGTCAGAATCATAGCAGAATGAGAGGCGAAGGTGCCAGGAATCGAATGCCTCACCCTTTCGGACAACAACCTCTGGCGAAGAACAGACAGCAATAGGGATTTGCATTGGTGTCTGCTCTAGTATAGCCCATATCTTGTTCAATGTTACATCTCGTCTGGCTCTTTGTCTTTGCATTGTACGAGTCGTATTTGTCACCACCTGCCCATTTGTGATACCACACATTATAGGTTTGTCCAGACTGTTCAGGTGCTTTCTTCTCTACTTCGTCTTCCTCAACCTGCTTTCTTGCCGGTCTACGCTTGATTACTTTGCGTATCACTTCGGTCTCTGTTGGCAAGTTTGTAGGCAGCCGCGAAGCCTTTGTCGCTTTCTCTGCGACGTCTTTGTTCATGTTGGGCTAAGGGAGGGGTGGAGGTGGGGACACGCAGCACTGTCACAATGCTGGTGTGTATCAGTAGGCGGGAGAGTGCCATGCGCCTAATAACTGGTCCAGCTGTTCGTCGGACCGATCGAGCTTTCAGCGGGCAAGGCAGAGGGAGGCGACGCACTCGCACCTCCACCGACTGGTCAATACAAGGCGACTCAATATGGCTTCAGCATTCAGACAGCTGACACTCTCAGCTACGCGGAGTCTGCGTGCCCCTGTAGCGGGCCGCCCATGGGCTGCTCCGTCGGGGAGCAGCTGCACCAGTGCGAACAGCATCCGAAGAGCAGCTTCATCGCAAGCTACACAGCTGGAGAACGTAGAAGTAGCAGACGAACCACCTCAGATCGTCCCTACAAGTGAGGACATGGAGAAGGATCCTCAGCTGGCTGGATTGGGCTATCCCATCATGAACGAGGAGAGCAGGCAGAAGAGACCCGCGCTGGGCAATTGGTGGGATAGACAGGAAAGGTGGGCTTCTCAAGCTCGGCTCGGCCTCCACAGACGGAGACTGGAGCTGGTGCGTTGGCAAGGACGGAGCTGAACTGCGCTTCACCTTCCTGGCAGAATCAACTTTGGCGAAACTGTACGTTGCCTCCTTTCCCAGGCCACAGCGTCGATGGTAGCCCGCAGCCGGGCTAGGGCAGCAGCTCCATCGGCTGGGGATATTATAAACACTTGGCACGACCAAAAGCTTACACACCGTGTTGTGCCCATCGATACAGCTACCTGAAAGCGACGACAGTCTCTCCATGTGGGCGCCTGATGTCCACGAGATGCCAGCTAGTAAAGCCTTCGCGCAGCTAGCTCTAATGTCTGGCGTTATCGCTACTTTCGCTGGCCTTGTCTACCTTACCTACCCACAAATGCCAGGGGTGAGTTGTGCAACGATTCATCGTATCAAAGGGGGTTTGAGCAGTCGACTTATTCCCGTTCGTCTGTGATTCACGCTCTTCCTCCCCACTCCTCAGACACGCCGGTCCTATCCATATGATGGTCTAGTCAAGGAACTTTCCGGCACAGAAGATCAAGCGTTTGCTGTGAGTGTGTTTTGCTACATGTGGAGCACTTCTTTGCTCGTCTGTGTCCTCTGGCTTGCAAGGCTATTCCTGACGCTCTGCTGTATACGCTTCGCCAATACCACAGGCTATTCCAAAGGATGCGCAAGCAGGATCATCATCAGAAGAGGAGGAGGAAGAGTAGATGAGGTTCACGTTTCCGTTCCTTCCGCTCGCAGAGGACCATCTCGAGGCCTGATAGAGTTCACTCTGTCAACATTGTAGAAAATCGGATTGTGGAATGGAATCAAGTCACAGGTGGATGCCACACGTTACCTATACCAGCTATACGTTATACACATGTGGCACACGCGCTTGCTACTGAGGAGCAACATTGCAACATGAATCCACTGAATTTGGCCCCGAGGACGCGTGCGAGCAAGTGCCCTGATGGGCGTTCTTAGAGCCACGAAGCTGGTGTCTGACATTCACTCACCGCATTGCTGTCTGTTGCGAGCCATGTCTACGTCTTTGGAGGGTCTAAACCTGTTCGAAGGCTAATCTGATTGCTGGATACTCTGATTGTTTGGATAGGCTTGTTTCCTCGCCGCCTTAGTTTGACCTTTGCGCCTGGTATGGCGCGGGCAGCATCTACACTTGTTCTTGGCAATGAGTATAATCGAACAGCCAGGAGAGGATGGGCAAGGCTAATGGTTTGTGGAAGTGTGACACACACGAATGTTACTGCTGCTACTGCTGCTACTGCAAGGCTGTCTGTTCCGTACATGCTCTCGGTGACTTGGATCAAGTTGCCGGTCGCCACTACATCCTCTTGTTGGATTTCCACCCAAGGTCCAAACTACCGGTGACAAGCGGACATCAGGGAAGCAATCATTGTCCGGATAGAGAGAAGAATGACGCGTACGCTTGTATGTTGCGATTAAAAGCCAGATCGGATATCCGGACGGTAAATGCCGACCGAGCGATTTTCATTTGCGTGATGATGTCGATCTGTGTGTGGCCAGGATGGATGCAGCGTCATCGACGGGGGAGACAGAGTCGACTTTCCCTCCTGCCTTGGATTGCTCTGGCTCTTGCTCATCAGCATCAAGCATACAACCTATCAACACATACACATCGCAGCCATGGACGTAAGTATGCGAGGACCAGCAGCAGGAGCAGACGGTGGCGTTCGTGTCGGGATGGCCGTGTGAAATAGCTTCTTGCTCGAGAGCGTGTAGCTGACTGGTGAGGTCATTGCGGACTGTGTATCCCTCGTGCAGCCCATGAACAAGGAATACAACCCGGAGCAGGGCCTGCCCGATCCAAACCAGCAGCAACCCAAGGACACCGGCAATGGTAGGTGATAGCTGGGAGAGCTGCGGGCCATGCCTGCAGGAAACGAAGAAGCTGACGGGGAAAGCACACATGCAGTCATTGGAGGACTGAAGGCATCCCTGAGCAACGACAACAACTCTGAAGAAGCCAAGCAGGCGGACAGGTGGGTCAGGTCGTTCATGGCATAAGTCACGGTCTGATCAACTTCGCGCCGCAGAGAACGCCTCGAGAAGATGGCAGACAACGGCAGGATGGGCTTCAATACAGAGTGAGCCTCCCATGACCTTGTTGGAATACCCTTCTGAGATATTGCCTGTGTTTCGCTCTCCCCCTCAGTGCCAGCTCCGAGCAAGGCAAACCATGAACGAGCTAGTTCTGGCGAGCTCTCGCAGCTGTCTCGCGGCAAGATGATGTATCGCAAGGAAAGAATGGAAATCCAAGTCACAACTGAATGTAGCCAGATTATACTGTCATTAGGAGGTGATGAAATCCACGTCTATAATGGATGATAAGAATACAACTGTCATGCTTTGGCATGCCCTGTTGACGCATGGCCTTTGACCGACCGAGCTTTCATACTCCATCCCCTCTCTGCTCTGGTCGGTTCGGCAACTCGAGCATTGCAGCGTCCGGAGTTTAGAAGGGACGACGAGGTGATATCGGAAACAAGGAAAGAACAGCCAATGGACTGACAAGTGACTGACCCACGCTGAAGTGTAACGCCTGAGGGTGAGCGTATAGGAAGCTTGTTGACTTGTTACTTCCCAACACTCACCAGAGCACAGCGATGCTTGCGACCAGAATGAGCTTCGATTCACAGGAACAGGATGAGCTGGATACAGACGACGAACTAACTGACGAAGCTACTCCTCCTGCTCCTGTTCGCCCCTGGTCTGATCCTCGTGCAAGGAACCGCTCTCCAGTTTCAACGGCAGCAGCAACAATACTGAAGACGAGACAGGTGGTACATGCACCGGACAGCCGAAGGAGGAGGGCCATAACAGCAGTACCTCTACTCCACCCATGTGTTCTCTGCCTTCTTCCCGTCTGCATCTCGATATTCGCAATCCAGTCACCACCCCCAAAGGGAACCCTTGCCAGCCAAAACCACATACTCGAACGGCACGGCTCGACTGCAGACGTAGCTACAATGCCACAGAGCACAAGCTTAAAGAGACCAAGTATTCGGTACATTGTGCAATTCTTCATCTCAACCTCTCCCACCGCCCTCCATCTCTTCGTCCTCATCCTTATCTCAGTCCAATGCATCCTCACAACGGCAGCACTAGCACTATCGCCCACACACATCCCGCTCACGCAAGCAAGACAGGGTCACGGCCCTGAGAGAACAGTATCAATCAACCGGAATAATAGCAAACACTACCAGTCAACCACAGCCCGCCCCCAATGACAGGGTTAGAGCCGCTTCTGCCCTCGCTTTCAGAGACTCCCTCTTCCGTCAATCTCGCGCGAGGCCCACCACGCCGCTAGTAGCTCAGTCTACAGGTAGACAAGTGCTATGCAGTCCAACATGGAGTATTGAGAGGACTTATCACCCTCATCCGATCCGGACCCATCTGGCGATGAATCTCGAGACGGGGAAGAGGTGCAAGAAAGCCTTACGCGTCCTAGCGATGAGAAGATCAAGGACCTGTCACAAGAGAAGACGAAGAAGAAACGGAAGAAATCAACCTTAGCTCGCCTGTCTCTTTATGATTTCGCCAAGTATGAAGGCCAAATTAACAGGTTTAATGACGCACCCGATGATGGCCAGAGTCTCGGAGGTGCGATTTCTTTTTTTGGATTCTCAGATCCAGATGCTACCCGATTTGAAGTATCTGGTCAGCACGATTCTGTCATGTCGTCCAATGACGATGAGAGAGGTTCTGATGAAGGCGCTTGTGTTCCTCGTGGACCTCGTTCACGCTTGCTGAAACCTCGTGAGGATGATGCAAACAAAGTTCCCGAATCGAGAAAGAGAGGCCCGATGGCTCGTAGAAATGGGAGGTCCGTCAAGGAGCTCAGGGGCAGAACAATGTTCCTCCAGCCTTGGATGAAGGGATCCAAGACGTCATTCCACCACTGCTAGGCGTTCGCCTTTCACTACCGAATTTGAGTAGGGAAGTGACCTTCAAACAACAGGATCATGTATTCAACACTGCGCAAAAGTCAAGTCCTCCCCTCCCCTTGGCAGCTGCACCAAGAAGATCCATGCGGTCTGCCCAAGTTGCTAGTGTACCTAAACTGAAAGTCGGTAAGTCTTTCGCCAGTCTTTTGGATCTATCGCAAATGTGTTGTTGCCATTCCGCATTCTCATTAAACACAGGCGACACATTCGCCCTTGAATCCTTCGAAACGTTATTGGAAGCCGCAAGGACGTTCATTGAGCAAGGAGAACACGTTGCGAATACAACACAGGCGTCCATGTATCTCAACGAGGAAAACAAGTTCGAGGAGACACAGACTTCTGAAGCTCGCCTTGAAGAAAATCCAGAAGCCGCTATCAAGACATGGCAAATCTTCGTGTATTGCCGAAATCGAAAGACGGGGACTAAGCCAGTCAAGGCGAAGCCGCCTTTTGGGTCTGAACTCAGTCCTCCAAGCAAGGCCGGCCGTACAAGTGGCAGTCCCGCCAGAGCTTCTCAAGCTGCCTCTAGATCTCTCGCGGGGTCTCCTACAAGCCACAGCGATGTTGGCGACAAAGCAAACATCCCTTCACCTTTTCCTCCCGTCGAAGCCCCTCCCTCCCATATCTATCGGCACGGCAAAGATGCCAATTGTCCCGGACAGATTTCAGCTTACTTGGAATTTGATCCGCACTCTATTGGCAAAGCCCTTTGGTAAGTGAAATTCTGCTGACATGTCTTTTCGGTCGGACCAGCCATTCATGTGCATTACTTTCATTTTCTCTATCCCTGTTCAACGAACACAGGAAGATCGACCAAGTAGCCAATCACTGTTTGGAGTGCGTGACACTGGATACGAAAATCGGGAAAGGATTGAGTAATCAGCTCGAATCTCGCAAGGAAGTGAGTCTCGTTCTCGGTTTCAAGATTTCTCCTGCTCTTCCTCCTTGAAATGCTTAACGCAAATGTCCCTTTTATAATTGCAGTACTTTCAGTATTGGTCAAGTCACTGGGAAAGACAAGTAAAGGTATATCTTCACTGCTATTTCGTTCTTCTCCACTCCACCACTTCAGGCGGAATACTGATATTGACTTGTGATGGCCTTGCCCGTTTTGCCGACTCTCGAAGGCTGTACTGGCTAAGACTAGCAATTTTACGATCCTGCCGGAACCAAAGGAAGGACTGGAAAATGTTCGTCGTTATCAGCCGGTGAGTATGAGCGATGATGGACGGCCACAACATCTAGGCGACCACAACAGCAATGGAGACGATAATGAAGATGATGATGGCGAGGAGCAGCTGCCGGACATTGCTCTGACTCTTCCTCTCCGCCGAAACGCGTTCAAGAAGACAGTACCTGCTCAAAGACGGTTCCAAGTGGATGATTCCGAGATTGCTGCCCCGTCATTACCGGATTTATATGAGGAGAATCCATCTCTTGCCAAAAAGGCACGCTTCGCTAACTCAGACTCAGAGGTTGCTCCTATGTCCAAGAAAGGAGGTCGGCAGTCTTGTCAACTGTACAGTTCTGCTAGATCCGCCAAGGGTAAACAGACCGTAACAAAGTCTACTTACAGTATACAGCTCGACAGCGAGTACAATCTCCATCAAGATACACTCATTACCGATCTTAATCTTGACTAATCGATGGAAAGGCTCTTAGCCGAATGTTCTGTTCTTACTCTGGAAGATTTGCGAGAGGCCATCAAAGGCGATGATGGCTTCTTCAAAGAAGGAACCGACACACCTATTGAAGATTTCCTTTCTTACACGCAGATCAAGTTGAGCCACTACTCGAACGGAAGTGTTGGTTTCAGTACGATTTCAACACGGTAGCCCAATCTCAGCGGCCAAATGGGGATAGGGGCAAAGACGATGATGGCGAGAACAATGTTCAAGAATTGCAGGATAGACATAAGAAGGCATTCATAAAAGATTGTTGTACCGTATTAAAAGCTGGAAGAGTGCTCACGCGAGCGCTCCGCACTGTCACTTGGGCATGAGGGTTGGATGCTCTGTCTGCTAATGCAACACTTTTGGGCGTTTCCGGTTCTTCGTTTCCAAAGGGGACTTCGTCACCGAGTCGCGGTACCTAAGCTCTGTCCCTGTTGAATCGTACGCCATTCCACTGTGTGTGGGATCTTGCGCGTGATGAATAGACCCAGTACAGTAGCCTGCCCGATAGGATATCGATTTTGCTTAGCAATGTAAACAGAGTTGTTGGGCCGTCAGCTTGCAGTCCTCAGTAAAGGAGTGTTATTGAGTCCGAAAGATGCTGCATTGCATTGCTCCTTAAAACCACAATCGCAAGCAAGCAATGAGAGTGGTATCCAGATATGCAGATCAACGCTAGGGTAGGTAACGGTTCTACAATCTGATTCGAGATGAAGAGATATCTAGCGCTGATGGATGGTAGTGGACTGATTCCCATCCATCACTAGACATGCTCCAAAAGATGGTGTATAACCGATGCGAATAAAAGACAGAAGTTGTTGCGCAGTTTCGTATTAAAATCGAAACGTTTACTGTAGGGATGCCAGGGGTTTGATGTCAGCAACAATCCAAGTTTGCAGCAACCTTATCGGTCAAGCCGTTTCTGGGGGGTTGACGAGATATGCAACGCACCTCCTGCATCTTAACATCCTGGCCCTCCTTCTTGCCAGAGTTCTTTCGCGAAAGCAGGGCCTTGCGGTCCTTGTCTAGCTTTGCTTTTGTGATGACAACGTTTGAAGGGTGGATGCCAATGGGAACGGTAGCGCCGTTGACCTTTTCGCGGTGGACTCTCTCAATGTGGATCACCCATTTCTTGCGGTACACTTGCACGACCTTTCCTTCACGTCCCTTGTATGAACCTCGGACAACGAGGACTTCATCGTCCTTTCGGATGGGGATTGAGCGGGCCTGCATGATCGAACGGGCGAGCGTTGCAGGATTGGCCGTTGACGAGTATGCGTTTGCGAGTGGGTTGAAATGCACAGCGTCAGTAATGTGTCTTGCTCACGAGCAGCGGAGCCTTCAGATGAAAGGCGCTGTCGTGGAGATGCGGCAGGAGTGTCGCTGTCTAAAACAGGCGGCAATTCTCCTGCATCCAACGACAGCAGCTCCATCCAAACCGCCCTCCACCTGGTAAACGGCGCTGAGACGCACAGAGTGCTCTCCTCTGAGCTCCTTGCTCAAGGGAGCGGACATGATTGTCCTTCGGACGGATGAAGGTGCATCGAAGTGCGCCTTTCTGTTCTTGCGTGGTGCAGACGAGACATCTGGACGAGACACGGTCAGCCCGGCGTGCGGATACCACAGGGCGCAGCCCTGTCCAATGCTATCCCCCACCTCTTGAGAACTTCATCTTGACGGAATATACGATGTCGTGGTGTTCAGAGTGGAAACACGCCTTACCGTGGATGTCGACAGTTCCTGCAGCTTGAAGCTCGAAGAATCCGCAGGCTGGCTGGCGGTGGATGCGAGAATAGGGGAAATCCTAAGGCGATCGAACTTTTGTAATGCTCGGCTGCGAAATCAAAGTACAGACAGAGAAATTGTAGACTTGGGTGAAAGCAGGGGTAATCAGCGGAAGATTTCCTTCCGTTTCTGGCTGAAGATGCAACGATCTGGGAAAATTCGAGCTGTCCATCACAGCAAAAGTGCGGATGGCAACGAGGATGCCCTGAAGATGTCACAGAACATGCAAGATACGACTGCCAGTGCGGTCTTCAGGCAGCTCCGCGCTGTTCCGTCGGACACTGCCGCCCATGCTGCCCAGCTCGACCTCGTAGGTCGGCTGGTCGGAGGCGAACTTGAGCTCCATCTCCCGAGGAAGGCTCGGGCTAGAGCTCTTCTAGAATGGGCAGCGGGCAGATGTGCCGTCAAGGAAGGGTGAGCGAGGTCTCCAATACTTTATGCAGTGCTTTACATACTGATTACATGCTTGAATATCAACCCTGCTAATCCCCCGTGCGTTTTTTGTTGACTCACTGACGATCTTGCTATCGTCCTGATTGGATACATACTAACGGTCATTCGCGTACATGCTAACGGAAACTCGCATACATCCTGGATGAATTGCTGTCTGAATGTATAAAGGCCCAATACACCGTCGGCCCCTCTAGATCCCACCTACTGGCGCTTGTTTGCACGGATTCTGTCGTTGAAAGATGATTCATCGCCTTCGGGGTCGAATTCTTCATTCCTCCCAGATGAAGCGTCGAATCTCCTCTCTAAAAGCGACATAAGGCAGATAGTACTACTCAGTCGAGGTACAACCCTCTTGAATGCTCTCAAACTATGCCTAGACAGTCTGCCGTCGCTTTTGGCCGATGCAGGTGCCACTCCGGCTGGATCCACTGCTAGCTCTACCATCGGACCAGACGAAGCTAAGAATCTGCTCCAGAATCTTTCCAAGGTGTTTGAAATTCTCTTCCCTCTTTCGCTCTCATCGCCTACCACCACATTAGATGGGTTACTACCCTGTATCCACGCCTTTATCCATTCCTCCGGTTCGCTGGCTTCTGGCGCTCCATCGACGACACCGGTGCTTGCGAATTGGAACACGCTAGGTCATCTACTATTACATACGCTCTCCAGCCTCGTAAAAGCAACGAGTCCTTCTCAGGAGACCAGCGCAAACGACAAGCTACTCTTAAGAAAAGTAGCAGGATCGTTTCTCGATCAAGCCAGCGGATGCAATAACTGGAATGCATTCACAGCGAGCTATAGTGCTGTTCTGAAGATGAACGCGAATGAGATCCCTGATAGCATTCGAGAGAAAGGAAAAGGAAAGGCTAGAGATACCCACGATGCCCATCAAAGACCAAGTCTCGATACGAGTCTTGCATCCGGATCAACCTTCGCAGCGGAACAAGACGATGTTTCGAGTCTACTAGCGCTACTCCATAGCTTTATGAGTACAGCTATTTTCTCTCAAGGTAACCTCGCAAGATATTTCTCAATCGCATCCGGCGCTTCTTTGGAAACGCCGAAACAAGCTCAAGAAGCACTGTCGGAACCGTTGAATACCCTCAAAACGTCGATACGTTCTTGTACAGCATCACAGGCGGTCAATCAATCTTTGTCCATTCTCGCAGTCCTACCGCCCATGATGGCAAGTTACATCCAGACTCTATCGTCTAATTCGCACGACCTGTTCGCCCCCTCCAGACGAGCTCGAAATGCGGGCGACGCTGCTGGCGATAATGCGGCAATGGGCTCGAGATCAGCTGTAGAGTATCAAGTACAGACCTGCCTCCGTAACGCTATCTTTGGAATGCTACAAGGCCTAATTCACTTGTTACGAGATGTGACTCCCGGTCAGTCCGCTTCCTCGAAAGCCATGAGCGCAAGTCCACGCAAGAGGCTCCGCGAAGCACCCGAACATGCAAACGTAGAATTGACACGAGCAATTGCAGGAGCTTTCAAGCTCCTTCTCGCTCAAATCGAGAGAAGGAATATCTACATTTCAGGAGGAGCGACTTCCAACCAAGACTGGCTCACAATCCTTCGAGACGCAGCCCGATTCGCCGCTGAAGAATTCCTTCCGGCTGCAGGGCGTGCAGTCTCCCCCGAAGCGGACACTGTACTATGGGGTATGCAGGCTGTTACTTCCATCGCGAAGATGGACGCCACAGCTGTCGAGGTCGTCCTACCATCCTTGTTGCAAGCAATGACACCCGTCCCATCGCAACATGGAAAACCTTTCTCTGCTGCTTGTAATGAGCTACTTGATTGTGCGCTAGTATACAACGGCAAAGTTCGACAACTCAATACTCTCCTTGGGCAGGTCGGCAAATCTATCTCTGTTGTGATCGATCACTCAGCTGCGATAAGCGAAGACATACCCTCCTTCCTTGGAGCTATGGAAAATATCTTCAGAGCTCCACTACTCTCGAGACATACACTCGCCAGAATAAGCAAAGAATGTAAAACTTCGTTACCGGGCACTCAGGCTGTCCAATTATTGCGAGGTATACTTGAAAGCATGCAGAAGCAGGTTTTGGCTCTGAAAGAAGCTCAAGGAGAAGCTGAGGTCACCGTGCAGCATCAAAAGAAAAAGCTCAAGTCGGGCAGAAACTCGACGGGCGGCTCTCTCGTAGCGAGTCTGCAGCAGGAACAAGCCGCTTGGCACATCTATGCTAGCGTTCACGTTATACAGTCTATACTGTCCGGCAATAAGGCAGTGAATATGATTGGCTCGGATAAAGAGGGCTTCGAGGAGCTGGATACGCTTGCGTCAAGCATTGTCATGCAGACCATCCACTTCCACTCAATCTCGGAGAAAAATACTGCAGACCAACGCATCGCCACAGCCATGCTGCAACTACAGGGTACCTGGTCGTTGTTCGCTGAAACGGACATTCAGCTGGAGGACGAGGCTGGCGCCTCCCTAGTCAGGGTACTGCAGACGCATACTGCCGCATCAGCCGAACTGCAGTTCCAGGTGGTAAGCACTCAGAGTTGGGGTATGTTTACATATATTGGACTGACCTGTCTTTTACATTTCCAAAGATACGGACACTCTTGACCAAAGCCGGTTCAAGCGATGTCGATTTGCTCGAAACAGGCCCATTGCTTGATGCTGTATTTGCTATACTTAATTCAGCTGAAGATTCGACCCAGCACGTCTGGAATGGCTACACGCCTAATATGTCGTTTGCAGATCTGCCTGTTGCGGTCTGGTGGTTGATCTCGAGTAGCTACATTGATGTCGTTGAGTGAGTCCCTATTCCCCATGCTTTGTGGCACTCTGAAGTTTCCCCTGAAAATACAAGCTAATGTAAATTCCATGGTAGACAACATGCGACCGAGCAACAGTTGCGAAGCCTGGTCGACTTCATATTTTCTCACGAGAGGGCAAACACTCCAAATGAAGACGGCGGCATTTCCATCCCTGCTGCCACGAATCGTCTGCTACATTCGGCTGACTTCTTTGAATTGCTTCGCATACGAGGTAATTGCTCAGTCGGCCTGAAACCTTCACACGAGCTGACTCTTGTCTATGCTACAGAGTCCGTAAGCACCTTCGTTGGTGAATTGTGTGATTCCATGCAACTGCACCAGAAGCACCTGGAGATCCTGCTACTACTGCCAACAGAGTATCTGGACAGGTCTCTGCGCCGCAAAATCGTTTCGACACTTATAAGCCAGCAAGATTCTGGAGGAAAGCATCAAAGCATGCTTGCCTTACTCAAATTCACTAAAGATGACGCAGGGCAGCCTCTCGTGCGTAAACCCAGCGGAGAGAAAATTTGGCTGTTGCAGAAGCTGACCGAGCCCGTACCTCAGATCAAGGATACAACATTTCTACTTTCTTTAGCCCGACAAGACAAAGGTGAAACAGGTGCTTTGCTGAGTAGCTTATATGAACAACTCTGGCGCCTGATGCTACAAAACTGGTCTGCTTCGCCCGAAAGCTTTGCTGCTCTCCCTTCTTTCCTGGAATCTCTCACTACTTCTAGTTCTTCCGGATCGAAGCGCCTTTATCTTCTCACGTGGCGCCTCATTGCTACCGAAGTCAAGATGAGCAGCGTCCCTGCGAATGTTCTGCCTCACTTGCAAACGCAAGTCCACGCCCTGCAGCAATACGCCACGAGCAACGAAGTCAGCCATGCTCAGCTGTACCACAAGCTAGAAGCCTGCAATACTGCGCAAATTGTTGCGGAGTGGACGCGGTCTGATGCGGCTCTGTCTGCCCGCGGGGAGTATGTGGAAATTGCCAAAGACGCCATTTCGAGGCTCTTACAGCAAGACATCGTCCAGGAGCATGAAGAGCATGCAATGTCTGCTTATATGGCTTTGGAGCTCGCAAGTATGAACGTTTCGTCGGACTTGTTCGATTTCGAAACTTTCGTTGTCACTTTCTGGCTCTTGGCCCAAAAACTCGATTTGAGAGGTGAGCTTGAGGAGATGATGATGCCTAGTTATTCCAGGTTGCTAACTATTGTGATCCAAGATCGACGTTACTCTAGCTTGCTTGCGAGAACCGCTTCCTCGCAAACTGAGGAGGCCTATAAAGCTGCAGTGTCGACGGTTTCCGAAGCCGTCTCATCAAATGTCAGCGATGATGCCTTTGCGGCTGCACTACAAGTACTGTCAGTTCTGGTGTGCAGTCCACCGGATGTCGCAACAAAAATCGCTTCGCAATCGTTCTCTGCGTCCCTTAGGCGAATTAGCCTACTCAAAAAAGGACTGTCAATGGCTTCAGCTCCGCCTGCTGTCCTCCGCTCGATCACAGCCTACATTAAATCATTCTTAGAGCAAAAGGTTAGACAATTGCGCTTTAAAAAGTAGGAATTACGCTAACCACCCGTCCCATAGATCGGAGTGCCAGAGCTGCAAGATGTTGCAGTGATCTGGACAATTCTGCACGACATTCTCACACCAGATACAGCGGCGGTTTCATCTGCGCCTTCTCCGGAGCCCTTTGCGACTGCCATCTTCCTCAACGTTGTCGACATCATGTCTCTTCTGGCTACACATCGAAGGGACCACATCATACCGACTTTTGCGCAATTCGCCAGGGTACTCAGCGATGTTATCCAGCTTTTGCGCTTGTCGAGCGTTTCAGCTTCGTCCAATCCCAAAGCTCTCTGGTCTACCTTTCCTCCATGGGCTTTAGCGGAACATGGGCGGTGGATGATGGAAAGTAGATGCAGCAAGGCTGTCGCTCGGCTGTTAGTTGGACTAGGTACACGAACAACTGTTCTCCAACGATCGGCGGTGCGTGCCCGAGGTGCATCTGCAGGTGCCGTGGTGGCTCTGTCTGGTCCGTTGAGCAAGCATGCACCATTTATTATGGTCAATTACCTTACAGCAGCAACAGACTCTCGGTTCCCACTGTCACCGTTCGTCAGAAAGGAGATAAACGCTGGTATTTTGGAAGTTGTCGGTACCATGGGCAAATCCGAGCGGGAAGCACTCATGAAAGCCTATCTGCAGACCGACCAAGAAGCAGAGCGGGCATTGTTGCGAGTTATATGGAAGGAGTTCGATGCGGTACGATACAAGGGAGATTAGAAGTAATACAGAGCAAGGCGGGTAGCTTCGAATGCATCGAAGCAGGGGTCATAGCTCGATAAGTTTGCAGTATCTTTCGCTTTGATCATTAGCGGGGTGCCCGAAGTTACATTACCTTGGCGATACACTGCGACTGTCTGATAAATGTGTTCTCAAAGTCGCCGTGTAGACACGCTAAAGCGGAGTAAACAACGTCATAAGCCCGACTAGTACTATGGTGTGAAATACCATCATGGTTCTGGCTCAAGGCTTACACGCAGCCTCCAGTACAGCCAGGGGTAGAGCAGAGTGCTCGCGAAAACATTTTGAAAGAGAGGTTAACTGCTAACTAGCCGGGCTCAAGACTTCGTACATGATGTCGACACGAGACCTGGGTGAAAGGAAGAGCTGACTCTAACACAGAACAGGTGACATGGTATGGAGACGATTCTCTTGGATCTTCTCTGGTCAACCGGGCCAATCCTGAAGGATTCGACAGATTTTTGCGCCTGCCGCACCGAGGTCGCATGCACGACTTGTGGGACAGATACCCGATACGATTTCTGCATTTCATTTGTTTCGTTTGGTCCCTCATAACAGAGCAAGCGCATTCTAGGGCCCATAAGTGATGGTTCCTCACTGAATTTAAACGTTGTGTAGATGGTTCGCGAATACTTGTGACTTTAATGTAGAGCAGCGATTCGGTCATCCTTCCGAAGGCATTCAAGCGGCGAGCGGCGATGGAACCCTTGATCGTCGGAATGAGGCCTTCTGGTGGTATGTCGCCATAGCGCTTTCTTGCAGATAAACTTCCACCTTGTAAATGGAAGACCGTTTTACATGATGCTTGCAAGTCCGCTACATGTTACATGTTATTGATTGAAATACTCTAATGGGTCTATTACGGAGTGGCTTCCCAGGATATAGCCTTGATAAGATGTTATTAGATGAAACTATTCGTTCTTCTTGCGCGAAAGCAGCTTTTTCTTGATGATAGATGGGAAGCTTGTTAAGACTGTTGCGCCACCTTTAATTTGCATGCTGTGACAGCCGGATACCGAGTCAGTATGTAACTTTTGGAATGGAATCAGACAGCACTTACAAGTAGAAGAGTCCATAGCAGAGAGCGAGGTTAGAAATGTTGAAAGCGATAAAGATACCAGTGTCTCGCCTGAGAGGCCATGGAATAAGCGATGCTGAGATACGGGATGTAGAATGAAGCCATGCTTACCATCTCGTACCATACTCGATGTTGATGCTAGATAAATACTGGTCTGCGACGGTATACTGGCAAAAGCCACAGTCGGCTGTCGCATCCGGGTTGATAAGGCTGGCCATGGCACTGGTCACATATTCTCCAGCGTACGCGGCGCAACTGTGGAGATCATGCGCGTCAGAGGAGTTTCGAATAAAGGAGAGAAGAGACACGCACGTCTGGCCTCCAGGAGGGTTGAAGTAAAAGAGCTCGCTAGGTGCGCATTGTACCGGTCGATTGTGACTGAAGAGAAAGAAACAGCTCAGTGCCGCCTCTCCCAGCTTAGTAAAATCACTTCTACTCACAGAACGACCGCCAACTGACTCCGCAGGAAATACACAATCGGGTCGGCGTGATACAGGAACCATCTCCAAGCTGTGTCGATTCCAAGATCAGTTGGTTATGCCCACGAGCCACCGAATCGCACTTACGAGCCGTCATCAATTGCCAAGGTACCAGGATACCGGTATAGATGTTCAATGACACCAAGAAGAATGGCAATAAGTTGGCCACCAAGGATGGTGAAGCTGCATGAAGTTTGTCTTAGCATCAAGAATCCGAAGCTGTGAGGAGACAGATACTCACGCGACAATGCGCACATCCAGTGTGCAAAGGTAACCGTAAACAAGTTGAGCAAGACGATATTGAAGAAATACAGACCTGCCCAAGGGAACATCAGTATTGCTGTAAAGATGTACACGTCTCGACAGCACTCACCAGCAGGCTCTCCGAAAGGAAGTCCGACCGGCCAGTACGCCAGAGGCCAATAAATGATGCTCATCAAAATAGCATAGGGGACCTCATTAATCAACACAGCTGACATCCAAGCGATCCAGCTGTAGGTGCTGTGACTTTCGCGGGCTTGCCAAATCGATTTGAGGATAAAGTGTTTCGGAATGGAAGCGTTGAGTAGCGCAGGCAAAATCAATATGGCCAGGAAAATACTAAACATGATTTGCTGAGTTTCATTGACGGAGTAGCCCAGCTGGTAGAACGTAAATCTGCAGATAGGTTGGACCATGCTCATGATCAGCAGTCAGTATTGACTGAACATGGATCTTCGGCTTACCCATTGAACACGCCAACCAGAAACACGTTCACTAGCTTCGACAAGCCATACGCGCTGTCTCGGTAGAAATTCTTGGCAAAGCGGATAGTAAGAAGCTTTGTCTGTTCGAAGAGCGAGGCTGCGTAGACTCTGTTGACATCAGGGTCGGAATCTGACTTCGTCTGACTGCTTCTTTCCTGTACGATCTGTTCGATATCTTTGATAACTTGACGTGATTCCTCGGATTCTTTCCATAGATCGCCCCAAGACTTCTTAGACTCGCTTGGCTGTCCAACTACTTCCAAAGCATATTCGGCTATATTCTCGTCGTCTTCGCAGTGTCGTGCTCCGTGAGCTTCGAAATACTTGGTACATTCAGACACTGGGCCAAAGTAAGCTGTTTTACCGCCAGGAGATAAAAGGAGAACCTTGTCGAAACAGCTTGTAAGAAGCTGACTTGAAGGCTGGTGGATGGTTGACAAACATCCTTGTCCACTATTTGCAAGCTTGCGGATAAACCGACCGATAGACATAGCACCATTCGAATCTAGGCCTGATGTAGGTTCGTCAAAAGCAGTATAGATTGTAGGACGTGCAGCAAGCTCGACACCAATGGTGAGCCGCTTTCTCTCCTCGATCGATAAACCAGCTTCGGGACTTCCTATCAATGCATCTGGCTTGTCAAAGTCCAGTAGTTCCATAATCTTATTACAGTATTGAAGCTTTTCATCCTTGCTGAATTTCATAGGTTGTCGCAGAAGCGCGGAAAACTCCAGTGCTTCACGGATAGTCTGTGTGGTGTCATGAATGTCGGCTTGCTCAGCGAATCCAATTCGTCTCTGATAATCTGGTTGCGTCTCGCGCCCGTCAAGAAGAATGGCTCCCTCAACTTGAGCTGGTATACGTTTCGTAAGGGTATTCAAGAGTGTAGTCTTGCCTGCTCCCGAGGATCCCATGAGAGCGACAGATTCGCCTGGCTTCAGGTAACCAGAGACTGCAGACAGAGTCCACGTCAGCAAGCCTCCCGGATCGATTGCACCTCATTGCACGAGCACTGACCATGGTCAAGGAGCATCTTCGGGCCATCAGCAGTCTGCACCGTGACACATACGTCCTTGAAAGTAAGAACAGTCTCGGATTTAGCAATACCTTCTACCTTTTCGTCCGTTGCGATGGTAGCTCCAGCAGCGTTTGCTTCCTTTTCATTCAGCACGGGCGGAACAGCTTTCTGCTCCTCGTCTGTAGATCTTTGCATTTCCTTTTGTGCACGCTTGGCCTCCTTGGTCTTGATGAAAGTCATTGTATTTCCACCTGGTTCGGCGTAGTTGAAGAATTCACTGAAGAAGGCTGCCGCTGCAATATAGGCTATTGTATACGCGATGACGATACCAAAATTCCGCCAGACATGACTGTATTGATACCCGAATGATTGCGAGATATAGGCTGAACCGTCGACCAACAGTGAGCCAGGCGTCGAACCTGCCAAAGCGCATGTTTGGAAAGCTTCTGCGGCTCCAGGAACTTGCGGCACTATACTTGCAGGTGAACACTGCATTGTGTAACGAGAGAATTCGTTCGCCATCAAAGCTTCAAATGAGAACGATAATGGTTGAACGTAAGATATCCACTTAAACCATGAAGGCATCAACTGTCTTGGGATGACGTATCCGACAAATACGATTGCTATATTCAAGCCGATGATAGAGTAGCGGTTTGCAGTGTCGAAGTTTGGTGACAACGCCGCTACCGCACGGAAGAAGGAAGTCAAGGAGATGGTAGTGATGAAGACGAAGAGGAGATAGATGAAGAAAGCTGAAGCCGATCTGTGCAATTGTGCCAGGAAGTAAAAACATATGCTCCATAGTACGGCTTGAAACAGATTGATTGGTATGTCAACTGCGATAGTACTGAGAATTTGTGCACTAGGGCGGTAGAAAGCGAATGAATGCTGTCTTGCGATAACAGGTCTTCCGCTTGTCGCTTCGAATATTTCGCTCAGATTGAGCCAGCCGAGAAGGAGAAGGGAGAAGAACAGAGCACCCCCTTTGGGGAATGAACCTTGTGTAGAGTAGAGACCGACATTGAAGAACATAGAACCAACGATAAGAGCGATTACGACGTTGGTAGCAGTCTTGACGTATAAAGCGCCCATATCACCCTTTTTGATCAATATTTGTCGTTTGGTGAGTGCTATTATCATTTGCCATAACGAGCGATTGTAAACGCTTGAACCGCCGGATTTTTGCTGTTTGACAGCTTGTTTTAGATCTTTTCCGGCGTCGCTTTCGTGGAACTGCCCTTTCAAGTGTTGAATCTGCCTTCGTAGCTGCTTGTATGCTTCAGACTCTCGGAACGCACGCTCGCGGTCTTCCGGTGTTCTAGGCGCTTTCTTTTCAAAACCAGGCTTGACTTTGCGTTCTGCTGGGTCGGTGATACCGGTAAGGAAGCTGGAGAGAGGTAGAACAATATTAGTCATATGGAGCGGCTGGAATGCATAAGTACGAACTTACTCTGGTACTGTACTTCTAGGGGGGAATGCATAGCCTAACCCTTCGAAATACTCTCGAGCAAGATGAGCGGGTCCGAAGTAGATCATACGTCCTTCGTCTATGACACAAACTTTGTCGAACAGTTCGTAAATATTGTCGGAAGCCTGATATAAGGAGACTATATTCGTCCGTCCAACAAGATCGGTCAGCAATCTTAACGACTTGACGTAATCCAGGGCAGTCGAACTGTCTAATCCTCTGGTCGAATTATCCCAACTTGACAGAGCAGCAGAAGTAGCTAACGTTTCGGCGATTGAGATTCGTTTGCGTTCGCCTCCGGAAACTCCTCGGATAAATTCGTTTCCCACTTTAGTATTTGCGGTGTGTTCAATACCGAACATCTTCAGCAGGACCTTTGTGGCGATCTGAACGACTGGAAAGCATGCGGCATGAAGTCAGCCAACTGCAGCAGCTACGGCGGTATCGGAAACGAGTCAGTGCACATACAGGTAGACGCCGATTCGCCTTCCACACGAACTTTTTTGCTAGGTACTTTGGTAGAAAGGGCAAACTCCAGGGTTTGTTCAGTGGTAAGGGTTGGGAAGTGCTATGGCAAACAAGGGGGCTGATCGTTAGGAGCCGCTCCACAACAACCGTGGAGCGTCCACACTCACAACATCGTCCTCCCCGTTGTATATGCATTCCTGCGAGTATTTCTTGGCTACTTTATGGAAGTCTATACCGTTGTAGAGGAGTTCACCCTGAACATCCAAGAAGCCCTTGTGTTCGTTCGCGACTGCTCTTAGGAAGGTGGAGCAGCCTGAACCCGGCCGTCCAAGTACTAGTAGCTAGAAGAAGCATTTAAAGATTTCAGCTATCTTCATTGATCGCAAAGAATACTCGCGGAGTGTGCAGGCTGCCCCTCACCATTTCTTGCGAAACGCATCCTTCGAAATTCTGGATCAAGTTCCTCGTTCTCTGCTTCTTGCCAGGTAGTATCTTCGTCAAGCTCGGGACTCTCCCTACTACGAACTCTATGAAATCCTTAGCTAGCAAAGTCCGCAAGAGAGCGTCCGGTAAGGTCTTCACGAAAGCCCCAGTTGAATCTTTTCCAACAACAGTCAAATTCTCCCATGTTGTACCCAGGTACTTGTCCTTCACACCACCTTTGTGCCTCAGCAGTTCTTTGCGTAGATTAATGTGCGATTCCAAGTCGAAATCGTGTGGGGAGGTGCTAAGTACCCTAGTAAGCTTCGCAAATGCGGCTTCTGCCTTTTTGACGTCTACTGCTTCTCCGACTCGTTGTTCACCAAAGTAGCCTGTAGCATGTCGTACTACTGGAGGAAACCGCGTGCCACCTGGTGTGACTGGAGTCACGGCAGCAGGTTGTGCAGGTGTGTCATTACTATAGCCGGCTGGAAAACGGTGATCATCGGCTTGGCCCTGTACGCGTGTCCGCTGGCTCTCGTCAGACTCTGAACCTGACGAGGTGCGCGAGTCTTTGCGGTATTTGTAGGTAGATGGAACAGCAGCGTGAGGCTGCTGGAACGCGGTGTTGCTGTGCGATGGAGGCCCTCGCAAATCCTGCTCTGCCGCAGCGCTTGAAGTCGGCTGCTGCCCGCCAGCAGGATGATCGGCAGCGCGAGCCTGCGCAGAGCTGGTGAGCCCTTCGACAGGTGCGGCTTCCATGCTTGAGCTAGGAAGGTCTTGGGTTAGAGGAGAGCGGAAAGGTCAACGAAGCAGGTCTCAGCTGTACTAAATTCTCGCCATATATCAGTCCTTTGTGCGGCAGTGAGCGTCTTCAGTCAGCAGCATCATTAATCCATCGCTTCTTCCGGCTGACTGGCTGTGGGATTTCCGCGGCACGTTTTTCCAAATGACGACAGTTTGAAAATAATGTCACATCCCTCTGCGATGCGGGTAAACGCGAACAGACGATCCAAGAGTAGGAATAGGAGTAGTACTAGTACTCAGCAGTAGCAATGGTACTTCCGCGTCCTCTGCATACCTAAGCGGGCTGAATGAGCGAGAACCATGGATATACGGATGTACAGAATGTTCCACACTTCCACCTGCGAGGCGAGGGTGTACGGTGCTAGTAAGATAGCACAGTTGTGAAGCCAGATGATAAACAGCAGTGCAAAGGCATGGAATAAGTGAAGTGCAGCCGCGGTACAGCAAAGTGCAACATCAAGCATACTAGTAAGAGATGCGTCGCAGGCCATATCATCTCCACAGCAATCTGATGCGTGCATGGCCATTCGTGATCGACCAAGCGTTCAAAGCACGCTTCAACAATCTGACCGTCTGGACTTCCTGCCTGAAGACCAAGTTTGCCCCTGTGGATGAGAAGCTTTTCGGTGCAATTCAGAGGTTCGGGCTCGATCGTTCGGTAGGTGCGCTCAATCTTACGCACTCGCATACAGCATGACTTGCTAGTTGAAAAGAACATAGGTTAAGGACCGGTTCTTTTCGTTCCATGAGGCTGCTATGCGCCTTACAAGCCGAAAGCAGATTTTCGGGATGGTAACATATCTACTATGCTATAATGCAACTACGCAGGAAATGGGCAGATCGGAGTCAACACACAACAAGCAGATCTGCGGCACTCTGCAAATCCACTACGCTAGCACGCTAAAATATGTCCATCTCAGGATGATACACGATGCTACATCCAGTCTACTCGGCTATCTTATTGATTGAAGCCTTTCGAGCTAGAGCACACTCCACATGCTATCAGAACTAACGACTTATCGAGATGTCAGTATACGGCGGCCACGCGTCCTCTGGACATTCGTTTCGAGACACCCACACCCCTAAAACTCCTCACAGCCTGGAAGCCAGTCAGTTCTGCATGTGGAGCACAGTTTGGATCGCGATCCAGAAACTTGTACTTCGCCGTTGGCTTCTATCTGCAGTAGAGTTTCCTGACCAGCTCCATTTGCCATGGACGAGCTAGCATTCAGACTCACAGTCGACTGTTTCAGACACGGTCTCCAGGGGAGTTCATGTATCTGGAAAGTCCTGGACATCTTCGTTCTTGCCAGGTTCCCATCCGGGTCATGGCCTCTGGCTTGTTCATGCAGCAGTCTTGCAGGTTTGGGCTTGTACTGGCAGCCCTTGGTAGACCCAAAGCTTACCCAGAGCGTCAGCTAACATGGTTCCACGTATCGAATGGTGTCTGTGCTACTGCTGAGAAGTTCCAGTGTAGCGTTGCTTTCTTGCAACCTTCCCCCAATGCGAATGCAGATGCACCTGCATGGATCCCGCACAGTCACAGTTGGGCACCGGGATTCTCTGTAATTGCGGGGACGTGCCACTCTTGATGCTACTGCCCTGAGTATTTGCTCCAGATACACAATGGCTGTCGCTGCAAGGGGGGGGGGGGGGGGGGGGGTTGTACCAGAGCTACAGGCCATCAGGCAAGGTTTCAGGGAATCAGGTCCGCCAGACTGAACGCTAAGGCCTTGTCAGTGAAGCGCAAGCCGCACATTTGGAGGCTACGATATGCACGCTTAGAGATGCTTAGAGGTGGTACACCTGCCGACCGATAGCATACAGCATATCTCTCCCGGTCTGAATGATCAGACAGAGCCTGATTGCACTAAGGAGAGCAGCCTTGGCAGTTCTGGCAACTGCCAGTTGCGACCCTGTGGTTGCCGGCGCAGTGCAAGGTTGGACTTAATAGCGCAACGCCCCAACTGAGCTGCAATTGTGATACTCAGCTAAGCCGCTAGGCTAGAGTCCTGTCGTACTGGCCGTAGCCCGTTTCTGAAATGAACCGTTATCAACAGATTTCTACTTGTCATCAAGGACTGGGAGTTGGCAGGTAAAGCAAGAAGCTTGAGCTGGCAATCGTGACCTTCCGGTTCGATCGTTTTATGGGCCTCTTCTTCATGTTCAATCGATATGGAGCTAGAGGCTCACGGCAGTGGAAGATAGCAAGTTCTCGCTAGCACAAGAGCTATCAAGAACGAGACGAGACGGTTGTACAGTCGCATATGTCATCAAGCAAGGGCCGTAATATGCTTCTAAAGCTTCCAAGAGAGCAGTCGGCTGCCGGTGGTGACTTTCTCGGTTCATCGTTCAAGCTTCAGGAATGCGATTGTGGTGGTCTTGAAAGCTGTGCAGCCACAGGCTTGGTCGCTTGTCCGACTCGAACCTCTGTCCGGATGTGCTATAGGCCGCGCTGATCGCTGATCGCTGCTGCTTCAGTTGCATTTCAATGGACGCACTGCGGAGTCATCGACAGGACTGGATGAACAGAGACACTGAATCAGCGCGTGGAACCGCAATCACTAAACGGCTGGACTGTGTGCGCAGGACCATGGTTGTACCCGGTCGGTGTGCAAGTATGGCTTCTAGATAGAGTTCGTATCTGCCGCAGTCTGCACTGGCGATTTACGGTGGCTCTTCACATTCATGAGCTTCGATTTGGAACTCGTGAGTGATACAGTCGCTGCAGGTCGATACAGCAGGCGAATACCGATTTTTGAGGGGAACAGGCATTCGAAGGGGTCTGATAATTACAGAGTTAGCGATATGACCACGGTGCAAGCTTTACCGCCTTCGCGGAGCGCCCAGCCAACCTCCTTCTGCAACACTTGGGAGGCAGCACTAGGCTTACCATTAGGACGCAAGATGCTAGTGCAGAACATGCTGCAATGAATGAGCAGGCAGCTATCACGCATTAGAACCTGACATTTGGACAGCGGTGGTGTGCACCGGATTCCGCTGATATGTAGGAATCCATCTTCCGGATCGATAGGAGTCTGACAAGGGCGATCAGAGGTGGGTGCCACCGCAAGAGCAGCTGATTGATGGTCGCGCGCTGCATGCAGCTTCTACATGTAGGCACGCGCAAGTAACAATCATGCGTACACATCTCGTACATACGCTCGAAATCAAAGGCGGGACACGCTAAGGCGGGATAGCCTGCTGATGAAGGGGATACCATGCAGCGCAAAACATAAAGTAATTCAGGCAAAAAAAGAAAAGACGACGGGTTCGAACGCGCGGACGGAAGAAAAAGAAGCGCCTAATGGCGGATGCAGTGCCAGACTACAAACGCTTTTCGACTAACCGAGTACTCTTTATTAGTAGACCTGTTAGTCCAGCTAACAAGCCCTAACAAGCAAGCTTATAAGAGAGTGTATATGTTTATAAGACTTGCAAGGCTTGACTATGCCAAACAGCACCCCGGGGCCCGGTCACCGCCTCACTTGTAAGAGTAGACGCGAATGCCACACCTCCGGGAATGTGGCACCACTCGGCCAATCCTCAGAAATACACAGATGAAACAAACCGGAGCGCGCCGTGGGATGATCTGCAACTGTAGGTGAGAATGCCAACAACAATATCATCCCGCGTTGATGCAACACACTGAAATTAAGAGTAAGCCACGACGAAATATTACGAGGAGACAGACAATACATGGATGGCAGACTACAGGCCCCAACGACTATAATACAATGAGGTCATGCGACACAGCAACATAGTATTTAAGCCCACCACACAGTTCGCCTGAGCTGGACGTATTCAGGCATAGCTATCGTTCTAGCGCGGACGGCCGTCCACGGGTCTGACATCCTTTTCATGCGCAGATTGGCCACGTCGAAGTACTCAGAAGTGTCTAGATCGTCTGGCACCACATCCATGTCGTACAGAACCGTCACTTCCTATTTAGGTGCGATAGCAAGCTACGATACTTAGAATCGCTGCACGAAACATGATCGAACGTCTCGATAAGCCTTGAAGCACACACTGGCTACCGTGCAGGCTTACTTCTGGCAATAACCAGCTCTGGATGAGTGACATTAGGTCTAATGACGTCCCGGCTGCCCATAGTAGATGCTCGGCTTCATGTACGCCCTGAAACATCAGCACGTGCCGCTAGCAGGCGGTTGTCCCGTGCAGGCGTCAACATAATCAATGTACATAGGCAACAGAGGAAATGAGTTTCATTACATAGCTATTGCGACATTCGAGCATCCATGCTGCTCGCGAATCGCCTAGTTGGACAGCGAATCCATCACTGAGACTCGCCGGATTGGCAGCCTGGTCGTGCCTACAGAAAGAGCTGAAACATAGCTGAGGGGCCTGAATACTACATTCACACAAATAAGGAGCGCGAGATTCCATCACAGTCATCTTAAGATAGCGGAATGAAGAGGAAACAAAGAAAAGGAGGCTAGCATGGATGGGAGGAACGCTTTTACAAAACTTAGGATAGCCCCGGAGAGGTGTACTCGTACACATTGCCAGCATATAGAAGCAGCGCGTGCGTCAGTCCGCTTGGACGGAAGATTTCGCAAGGGGTATGAGCCACGGAAAGAAGAACAGGAGTTGCGCTGCACCCCAATGCAAAAAGGTCTTCATCGTTGCGGACAATCGATTTCAAATCCCTCTGATACAGCAGTTTCAGCAGTATCTGCAACTCTCATCGTATTGACAACTTTCTCATCGTCAAGGCTTGAAGCGTAGGTTCAGAGTTCAGGCGGCGTGGCCAGAGGGATCAATGAATGTACAGCCAAATTTGACTTCCTCGTCAGCATTATCAGACGAGTTCACGTACAAGGAACTGGAGACGTGATATATACTGATGGAGGCGCGTCAACATTCATCAATGAAGCAGGGCCATTATTGTTGGAGAGATATGATACGCGTTTGCTTCTGGTTCAGACCTTTACGAGTCCAGCTTGTCACCGGTACCTGCAGGAAGTGGTTTTGTAGTTCTGAAGACCGGTCTAGGCGTTGCAGAGTAGAGTATCAGAAGCAACAGAAGTACGTTCTGTCCGTCGCTTCCAGTACAGTCCATAGTCCTGACAACAGAACATCTACGTCTGGGTTTCGTTTTAGAGGTGGGCAGACGGGGTCCGACGATACCCACGTGGACGATGTAGCGGCCGAGTGTGTGATGGGGTCTTATTAAGTTCCGATCCCCTGACAAACGGGCCACACGGCATAGGTGGCAACGATGCAAGATGCTACCCCGAGCCCGTCTCCAAGTTGCCTGCAGCTCGACTGACCCTTTCAAAAGGGCAACGGGCCCACAGAAATTTGAGAAGGGAGCTCCTTGTGGTATACAATCAAGACTGAAGGCGAGTGAAAAGCCGGCTCTCGGTGCAAGCAGGGTCCGATCGAGACACCTACAAATAGTACAGTGACTCGTGTCGTTTCCTGACAGACACTTTCCTATCAAACCACTGTCTGTTTCCCACCTTTGGCGAACACTCACAGGACCTCCTTGCAACCCGTGAGAACCAATGTCCAGACGCAGCTCCTGTACAGCACCGCCGTTCAGACTCGAAAAGCTTCGATTTCAATCGTGGATGCAGACAGGCGTGCTGCATGTCCCTCATTGCTCTTCAGCGGGCCGGTAGTCCTGTCTCTCCCGTCTCTCCTGTCTCTCATCCGCGTCTTGTCAGCCTGCTCTTTAGGACACCCGCAGCGTCGGCAAAGTGGCAATTCGAGGGTCTGTCCTATTCAGCTAGTAGTAAGACGCACCAGACCTACCGGCTGCACATCGAGGACAATCCCGCAGAACACCAGTCTCGGCTGTCCTGAAGTAAGTGCTTCCGCTCAGTCTTGCAAAACGCGGGCTTCACGTCTTCAGTCAAGCTGCATCGCATCGGAACAACGAGGTCGTGTTACCGAAAAACGGATTGAGTGACGCGTAAACGAGGACTCACTTATGCGGCTTACGGCGGGCTCATCGACAGTCAGCCTCATAAAAGCCACTGATGTAGGGATCCAAACTTCTCTTCTCTTCTCTCATCTCTTCAGCTTGCAAACAGGATTTGCATCAGTCTTTACTATCTTCCTCCATCAATCTCTGAACTTGCACGTGCTGGTCGCGTCAAATCTATTTTAATACACCCTCAACATGCGGTAAGTATCAAGCTTCTTTGGACGATCAAGTAGCACCAAAAACCCAAACAACTCATAGACAAGCATACTGACGTGCATTCCATCCTCCCAACGTCTTTGCACAGTCTCAGTTCATTCGCTACGTTTGCCACATTGGGCCTGGTGTCCAGTATCGCCGCACTGCCACAAGCAAGCGGCGGCGCCTCTTCTCCTTCCTCGTCTTCTGGCGGCAGCGAAGACTCCTCCGACCATCTCACTCTCCTTGATGGAGCGGGTCTAGATATCAGTTCTTCCAACGGCGCTTCTGCTTCTCAGGATGTCACCTCGTCTGCCTCCTACTCTGGTGACAATGCAAGGCCTACGTCAAGCTCTGCATTCGCTTCGGAAGGTGGAGACTATGCTTCTATGTCTATGAACGCCATGCCTACGGGTTCCGCCTCTGGAGGCGAATCTGGCAACTCCACCAGCGTTGCAGGAGGTAGAAGATGCGGCCAACGCTCATCATCAAAAGGAGAGGGCCAAAAAGGTCATGGCTCCTCGCACGCTTCGGATAGCGTTTCCGGAAGTAAAGAACATTCCGACAATTGGGCTTCCTTCGCTCGTCGTGTAAGCCCGCATCTTAGAAGGTTCGAGCTGGTTCGTGTTTACCAAGGCTGACTTGTTCGCGTGATTTCTGTTGTTAAGGGTGATACTGAAGGTGCTACACAAGGCATGGGGGCCATCGGATATGACGATGAAGGCGAATGTATCACCGCTGATGAGAGTGGCGATATATCGTCTAGCTCTCCGGAAAGCGAATCCAGCGCTCATACCGATTCCGACAAGAAAAGTGAAGCATACTCAGGCTCAAATTCAGGCTCAGATTGTTCAGCCAGTACTGTTACTGTGACAGTCACATCTACTGTTACAGAATCTGCATCTGCAGCTGAAGAAACTGGTACCTACTCTTCGACGGACGGAGGCGATGTTTTCGACCCCTCTGCAACTTCATCTGCAGATACTGCCACATCAACATCAGACACCACATCAGACGCCACATCAGACTCGAGCACTTCCGACGACAGCGCCACCTCTGAAGATTCATCCAGCTCTGCCCCAGACTCTGCTTCCTCCGAAGATGACACGACTACAAGCGGTTCATCCTCAAGCTCTTCAGGAAATTTGTCCTCGGACGAGATGTTTGCAAAGCTCAGACGTCGAGTAAGTAAGGAGAGAATTGCTTACAGACATCGTGCAGGCAGGCGTCTTTAGAACGGTTTTACTAAATGCGAATCGCGAAATTGGGGAGCATTCTGTAACACGAGCCGCTGGGAGGTATTCGAGCTGGAATCGAAACTCTCATGGAGCCACCTGATTCGGAGGAAATGGACAATTACACAAAAGATACCCGTTGATCGGGTAGAAAGATGTACTAGACTAGCTGTTCATTGCTCGAATCAGACACTTTATCGCATTTGCCTTTGACACATGCCGTACCCTACAATGTAGCAGCTTATTACGTCCATGCAACTGGTGACTTTGATTCGAAGCTATGCTATTGCACCAACTTGTTGCGCACTCCTGAATGTCCGCCCACGACGCATTGGTCCCTTTAGTATCCTCTACAGTGATAACAATCTGGCGCAAGGAAATGATAGAAGAATGTAAAAGCCCGCATATCCTCATTAGATTTGTCGTAGGCATTATTGGTGGACTCCAGCTGATGTTCATTTCAGACACCAACGCTATGCAGGAACACTAGGTCCGGCTGTTCTACACATTTAATCCCTTGTTAGAGTATTACAGATCTGGCAGGCACCTTACTCCCAGTCAGAGTCACTATCGTTGTTATGCTCCTGACCAGCAGGTGCCTTCTCCGTCTTGGGGCTCGAGATATCTCCAGCGCTGACTACATCATAGCTTGAAGCGGTGCCTTCCTCCGAAGAGTTTCTAGTCGATGAGCCTTTGGCAATCAATTCTGCCCTTGTGAGGCCCGGTACCTGGGCCGTACTGGCTGATGGAGAGGCCGGTTCTGCAGGCACAGACCAGCTGGCATCGGCTTCTCCCAGACTCGGGGACGTCGTCTCCGTTGGTGTCCGCTTTCTCTGTGGTCCGCCCAGTTTCGGTGTCGAGATGGACTCGCTCGAAACAAGCTCCTTGGCCGAAGCTTCCTGGTAGTCCTCTGGCGCGGCCGATGAGGCAGACTCGTCCTCCATATCCCAGCTGAAGTCTTCTTCCTCCTGCTGCGTTGCGCCTGACAACGGAGATGCAGCACTAAGGTGAGTCATGTACTATGCACTAGTCTTACGATAGGTCACAAGCCTACCTTCTAGAATCTCTCTCCGTCGGGCTTCATCTTCTTCAATCTGCTGTTTGCGGAAGAAGTAGCGCATCCAAAATGCCTCTTCTGTGATCTTGCCTGGTACTGTAGGTTCCGCGTGTGTTAGAGCATGGTCCATGTGGAAGGAGACCTGTGCAGTATCCGGATGCACTCACCGATACTCTCGTAGGTTTGCTTGAGCGCAATGCCGCCATCCTCATCATCCAGCTCGCAACTGATCTTCCCTTTCCAATCATCGCTGGCAAATCCACCTGCATTCTGAACAGATGCCAGGAAAGATGCGAATGCTTCACTGGTATCTGTGTGGATTTCTTTCTTCTCTTCCCCGCTCAGATCGCTTGAACTCGACGTTCTGGCAGCAGGTGGCTCAGAAGGGTCAACCAATAAAATTGCCGGCTCCGATCTTATGCGATGCAATAGCATTTCTTTGCGTCCAGCAGCAGCGACAGCGGCATCCTTCTTCCTCTTATCTGCAGCTTTTCCAGCTGGTCCGCTCGTCTGTTCTTGATCATGTGCACGATACCCTTCAGGAGGCACGATTTGCACGACTTCGCCGAAAAGATCCGTCAACTCCTTGCTTGCAACCTTCCAGTATTTCTCTCCAGAATTCATAGCCTTTTCGTACTTTTCTTTCGCCTCGTGTATATCGATCTTGCTAAAGTCATCGACCTTGTGTTTCAGTTCATGCTGCATATTCTGAAACGTATGCTGGAAGTTCTGAAAGTTGGGATTGCTAGAGAGCTGAGTCTGCAGTTTCGAGAAGAAGGCGGTTGCATTCATAATGGGCTTGCTTTCTTCGCTAGATGAGTCGGGCACAAGGGTCCTCGTGCTTCCGGCTGGTGAGGTGGGGTCTTCGCCACCCTCTCTGTCTACACCCTTGCCTTTGTCTTCCCGGGGTGCCTTTAGTACGACTGAAGGGTTGTCAGGGTTGACACCTAGTTCCGAGATGGATGCTGCTTGTCCCGCTGCCGCTGATGCTTTGGCTTGTTCGTTCAGCTTGTCTAGCTCTGCTTTCGCTTTGTCGAGATAAGGCGTGAGATCCTTGGCCGCGCTAGACGCCAATGCCTGTGATTGCTTGAGAGCTGCTTCGCTCTGTGCATGCGAAGACAGCACGGAGTTTATCAGTAAATCGACAGAGGAGGTATTACCACCCAGGTCTGCTCATGACGCGCAACCAGAGCAATTGCAGGGCCAATGTTTCGACAGGTCCCCACGGTCGCGAGCGAGAAAGGCGGCTATCTGGCCAAACCCTGCTTACCTGCCGCCGGAAACTGCTCCAATAGCTACCGAGATTCTTGCCCATGCCCGACACGAGCGTTCCCATCTGTTCGATCTCCTGCTCAATGGTCGGTTTGGGCTTGCCGGGGGCTATTGCAGGCAGCGCCGAGCCAGATGCATGGGATGCATTAGGTACTTTGTCGCCGACGCTGTCACTGCTGTCATCTTGTGTATTGATATCCGCTGTCTCCCTTATGGGAGTATTAGCCCCACTGGTCGACGACAGCGATGGATCCCAGGCGCCGTACAGGTCCATGGCGCGTCACCGGCAGAGCAGACTGCACTGATCCGTGCGAAGGCAGAAGTTCTTGAGGTATGGTGTGTCGTGATCTTGATACTTCTTGGTTGTCCAGGCCGGGCGCGATTAAGACAAGAAGCGGCAGCCCAGGCTCATCACGCCGCAAAGCGTTACAGGGCGAGACTTGGTGGCAAGCCTAGCTATAAAAAACTACAACGTACTTCTCACATCAGCGTGATTGACAGCCGTCAGTATTGGATCTTGTCGGGACACATCATAGGACTGTGGCCGCAATAACAAGGTTGTAGAAGGTCACGTAGGGATATTGAAATCAGGCTTTTGTATTGAACAGCAGAATTTAAAATGTGATGACACCCTTGATACAACACATCGCTGACCGCATGGTGGAAAGCGCGAAACGCCAGCGGGTAGCCTGGCTCTCTAATTATGATGGGGCAGGCAAATAACGAGGGACTGTTGCTAATGCGCGCATAATGTTCCTCAGAGAGGAGATCATTTCAAATGGGTATACAGCTAGATGTACTAGCTTTTTATGGGTCGGGGCCGGGACACAGGGACTTATGCTCCGAAGAATCATAGGGGACACGAAATGCAAGACCGGACTCCGGAGAATCCGATGCATATGAATAAGAGCCAACGTGCCGTTTCTTTATAACCGCCATCAAAGTAACGAGCCATCCGGTCAAAAAAGAAGCCCTCAGGTGGAAATCATCGACATCCCCTTCCTGTGAAGGAGGGGAGTCCATGTACCTCTATAGAGAGCGGCCAATTCAAGCCAGCCAACCGAACCCCAATTGGGACCAAAAATGAAACAGAAGATCATGCTCTGCCTTGCGATCCAGGCTATACCCCCGAGAGAGTACAACCTTAATCGAAGGAGATCTTCTTGCCCTCGCTGGGCAAGGCAGCTCCTGAACGGACCGCCTTGCCACGGCCACCCCAACCGCCATCAGCGCCGCCGCGGCCTGTCGCAGAAAGGAAGAAGTCAGCAAGGGATCTCAATTATGAAGGGTGCGGTCAAGCTAAGCTTACCTCTAGGAGCACCACGTCCGCGGTCACCACCGAAGCCACCTCTGCCTCCGCCTCTGCCGCCGCCGCGACCGCCGCCTCTATCAGAGAAGCCACCACGGCCACCACCGCGACCACCTCCCCGGCCGCCTCCTCTGTCGTTGAAGCCTCCTCTGCCTCCTCGACCGCCTCCGAAGCCACCGCCCCCGAATCCTCCGTCTTCACGAGGAGGACGGGGTGTCGAATAGTCTAATCTCAGTTGACGGCCGTCAATCTCTAGACCACCTGCGCCACGTCCCTGTTCGCAAGCCTTTGTAGCATCTTCTTGGTTCAAAAACTCAACATATCCGAAGCCTTTTGGTCGGCCGTCCTCCTTGTCGGTGGGGAGACGAACAGAAGAGACCTTGCCGAATTCACCGAAGATTTCCCAGACCTGATCTTCAGTAGCCGAGAAAGGCAAGTTTCCGACGAAAAGTGTTTGCGAAGCCGCAGAAAGCTCATCGTTGAATTGTTTCTTTGGTCCGTCACGTGCTGGTCGGTCAGCCTTAGGGTGTGAGTAGTTGACCTTGATGTTTCGTCCTTCCCACTCAGTCTCGTTGAGCTCTAATGAAGCAGTAGCGGCCGATTGTTCAGCGAAGTCAACATAGCCGAAGCCCTTACTCTTGCCCGAGTTGGAGTCGGTAATGATGCGAGCGGAGGAGACCTCGCCGTAGTGTGAGAAGTACTCCTTGAGCGCAGCTTCGTCGACACCCCACGATAGACCGCCGACGAAGACTGTGTTGGTAGCGTTAGGGTCGGAAGACTCTTCAACCTTAGCCTTCTTCGCGGCAGGCTTGTTGTCCTTCTTTGTTTCGGGTGCTCCCTCCATTTCTTCATCAGCATCCTATTCACCGGGAGATCAGCTCAGGTAGGGACTAAACTGTGCCCTAGGCTGTGCTCACCTCTTCGTCATCAGAATCGGAATCATCGGAGTCAGATTCTTCAGCGGCTCGCTTGTTGGTGGCTTTTGGTGCAGCCTGTAAAGCAGAGATATATTAGTAAAGGATCGTCTAAACCGACACATACCACAGACAGGCAGAGGTAGCTTACATCTTCCTCGTCATCATCGCTGCTATCATCGCTGTCGTCGCTGCTCTCTTCGGTAGCCTTGCTGGCAGCGGACTTGGCAGCTTCGACGGTCTCCTTGCCCTTCTTGGCAGCCTTGTCCTTGACGGCAGCGGCGGCAGCCGCAGGCTTGGACTCCTCCTCTTCCGAAGAGGATTCTTCATCGGAAGAATCTTCGTCGGAATCGGAAGCAGCGGCGGGTGCGGTTGTGGTCTCGACGGCCTTGGCAGCAGCGTTGACCTTGCCCTTAGCGGTTTCCTTGGCTTTTGTCGCTGTCTTCTCGACGGCTGTCTTTACGTTGGTAGCGGCGTTGGTGGCGGCCTTTGCAACTGGTTTTGCAACAGGCTTGACCTGGACGGGGAGAACGCAATGCAACAGGCAGAAACGGCATTCGCTAAGCTCAGGACATGCGGAAAGTAGTTGTTGCTAAATTCTCACCTCCTCCTCGTCATCATCGCTGCTGTCGTCAGAATCTTCATCTTCGTCAGAATCTTCATCAGAATCTTCCTCTGAGCTCGAGGATTCTGGAGTAGGCTCCTTGACAGGGACAGCCTTTGCCTTCTTGTCCTTCTTGCCAGACTTGCCGTTGGTGGCAGCTGCAGTTGCAGGCTGCTTTGCAGCGGCCTCAGGCTTTGAGGTAACCTTTCCGTTAGCCTTGGAAGCCGCAGGGTTCTGCTTTACTTTAGCTGCTTTGCCCATCGTTAATGGATGGAAGGTGGTAGGGGAATAAGAGAGTGTAGAGACGGATGGAAAATATCAACTCTTTCAGGTTTTCGTCTGAAGAGAGTATGCAGGAAAGGAGCAGAAGCGCAGAAATCTACAGGAAGTTCAAATTTGCAGAAAGGCCGCCACTTGCGAAGTCGATCGTTCCCCCGGACCAAGTGGGGAGAATTTTCAGTGCAATGCAGACCTTCCTTTACGCTTTTGGTGCAAGTGCAGGCGTGTACTTCTGACTGTGTGCAGGTAGAGTGGTTTCGAATGGATGCGATTGTGTGTCTCCCACATGATGCTTTGCAGTTGATTTATCCGACCTATCATATCTGGCACGTGCACCAATGTTATCAGCCATAAACGCCGGCAGAGTTGGCCGCCATGTTCTCCTCCGTATGATTCGTCCAAGCATGTTATGCGGGCCACCCTGTCAAATGTTGTCCCGCAAGACGGTTATCGGCCAGCGGGTCAGCCAAAGCCGGCGGCGAACGACACGCCAGTCGATGAAGCTTGTATTGTCTGACGAGAGATGATGGTACAGTTGTGGACGAAGAAAGAGCCATTGGATGGATAGTACACCTTTATGCTTCTGCTAACCCGCGGTGGGAACTGTTTCTGGCTGATTCTAGTGCAGGTCGACCTCTTCCACAATGCGAAGCGACTTCGAGCCTGGCAGCCCGCCCGAGCTGGTGCGTGTTGCAGTTACGACCCGTTCTACAAGGCAATTGGCTCAATGGTATTCGCCTAAATGGCTTCTGCCGTGTAGGACATAGGTTGGGTCGAGCAACGTGATGCAACGTGAGTTTCGCGAGCTGTACGGCGAGCATGCAGTCTGTGCCGAGCTCGGGCTGATGGATGCCAAGATTGGTCACCTTCTCAAACACTGTTCCCTTCGATTTCTCAACCTTGGGCTTGATTGGTTGACGTCCGTGCTTTACTATATAAATGCTCATGTCTAGGTCTGGAAAGATATATTGGCTACATCACCCTACAAACAGGATCTCGTATCGCCGACCGAGCCGCGCGCTCCCAACTGAGCCTGTTCGCAGACGTGATAATGCATTAATTAGTCTGCCTGTGGCTGCTTCTATCCCAAACCCTGACGTGTTGTGCAGTACAGACGCTACAAATCCAGGGCCCAGCAGCTTCCGGCAAAGGCCAGGTTCTGCTTCGCCTCTCCCTAGTATACCGGGCATGCTGGACAATACCAGGCAAGGGTCGATGCAGACGACAGTCAACTCGTCTTCCTCCATGTCATCAATCGGTTCCGAAGTTCATCGCAGTCCTCCACCCCCCTATGCTCCCAGACCGTCTGGAACCCGGCCATCGTTACCGCCTCCAACGAGACCCCTAGTGCCAAATTTGTCTAGTCTACCTGTACCTCGGGACTCGGGCCGCACTTCCGGTCCAAATATAAACCAGCCCCCAAATCCTGGCGTGGCATCGAATAGTCAATTTACCGCGCAGGTCTCATTCCCACGTGCCCCAACCCTGCGGACCAATGTAGCAACTCAGACTTCACCCGTGCCTGCACCATCATTGACAAGTTCAGATCCGCCTTCATCTTCGGGGCTAAGCCTATCGACCCCGAATGGAATGAATCTTATTCCTGCAACCTCTGTTCCCCTGCCCTGGGCACCGATCTTGCCATGGGCAACAACGCCCTCAACCTCTTACGTATATACCCCCCAAACGACCGCGTCTTCCGCTGCACGACTCCCGCCTCTACCACCTGTGCCGCCCGAATTGAGGGCTGAAAGCCGTAGGCAGGTGCCTGCTCGAAGCGCATCTAGTCAAAGCCAGTCAGGCTCGTCAGATGGACTGGCCCGTCTGCCTTCAAGATCTAATTCTGAACCTGTATCTATGTCCGCTTCGCCCTCACCATTGAGAGAAAGATCTGATTTGGAGCGAAGCAAAGCTTCCCTTCATATGCTGTTACCAGCATTCGGAACATCTAGACCGGGGAATCGGGCCTTCTCCGTACAAACGTCTATGCCGATTCCCTTATCGCCTTCTGCGCTATCTGCCCGGTCCGTCGATAGCGGAACCACAGTCGCCATGAGTCCGATGGACAGTACAGATGACACTCATTCTCACGCTCCCCTAGCGATCGCTAGTAACGGAATGGCATCCCCTGATGCTCGCTCAGGAAGACCAACGGCGAGTACAACGCAGACTTCCAGCCTCCAGCCGTCGGATAGGGAAGATCGCGCTTCAACATCATCTTCGACAATCACACCGGTCGGAAGAGTCAGAAGACCGTACACCACGACTGTCCCTACTTTATTATCTTCCTCCAGCCTACGCGCACGTCAAAGACAGCCTGATGCTGCGGGACTGCCTTTAGATGACCGCAGAAATAGCGCATATTTCCCCTCACCCAGACACAGCAGACGAACGGGCGTGACGCCTGACATTGAGGAGCTAAGTAGCTTCTCAAATTCCCCGAGACAGACAGCTACAGAACCCCGCCGTGCATCTACCTACCCAGGAACGTCTGGTGTGCGTGTTCGTGCTAATCCAGATGATCATAGCATATCCAGTGAAGGTCCGACTTATCCTGTACACGAACATGATGATCTCGTACGTGCTATCCATCGTGCTATGCCTAATCCAGGACGTCATCCAAGGTCCACTCGCCGGCCGAGCACAACAACCCTTGCAGATCTCGAAGTGGCCGAGAATTATGCCAGAGATCTCGAATGTCAGGTCTCCTCAGCAACTTCCCGCGAACAGGTTTTACTGCATGAAATATGGAAGAACAAACTCGAGAAAGCAAAACGGAAAATAGATGAATTGCAGGACAGATTGGTGGCATTAGGAAGAAGGGATGCAGAACTCGAAAATGAGTTGGAGAAGGAGAAGCAGGAGCTGCAAGATTGGGATATTGCCAGGCTTGACGAGGGAATGATGCACGATTTGGGGCAAATGACAGAGGCGGAGTATGCAAGGTTGAAAAGAGGTGAGATCGAAATGTTTGTTGTTGACCGGGATTGTGTCGATTTAACTTTCTACGCTATGCAGAACTGGATCGCGAGTTCGCGATGGACGAGCTTCGAGAGCGTCTGCACACCTACGAACCTTGTCGGTACGACTACGACCCTTTCGACCCCGAAGGCAGGTATCCGCATGCTAGCTACAAGGATAACAACCATCCTCGTGGCGGCGCCTACCGACCTGCTTCAACTAGCTACTCCACTTACTCGAATGCCTACGGCCCCACTTATTCGCCTCCTTGGCCAAGTTCACTCGACCCTCCTTCTGCAGCATATCGTACAGGCCATCCTTATCAATCATCAGCAGCGCCAAATTATCCTTACCATCGGTTTTGTCCCGGAGTTGGCAGACATCTTTCCAGAGGTACAACGTGTTCCTGCACCGGCATACGTGGGCACATCTCCTGTCGTAAACCCTATACACATCGCCTACACGACACGTCGAACACCTATAACGATGCTTGCGATTCCGCTCTCTTCGCTGACGACCGGGACTCTGATACAAGAGTACTCCTAGAAGATCTTGCAACATCAGGCTTATCATCAGCGGATCAATGGACAGATTCCAACCCAAGGGAGTTGCCGTGTACGCCTTTACCCAGAAGGCGATCTGACTCGGCGCTACGACCCCGACCTATCCTCCGGCGCGTCAGTGCATACGCAAGACCGAACTTAAAGCCGAGGACCAGGCGAGTATCCTTCGAAGATGAGGTTGCTTTCGGCATTGAATGCGATAGCATGTTCAGGACTGTGCCCGAATTCTTTCAATCACCGAACGATTTCTTCTAGGAAAGATGGTTTGCTAAACGTTGGAATGGCGAGCATGGGTAAAACATTCCGTGTAGTTGCCATGATGCGAAGAAAAATGTGACTGTTCCTCCAAGAATTGCGGTTTTCTAAAAAGTGGGCAAACTCAGCGTGCCTAGACGAAGGAAAGCCTTGCAGGAATGGTGTGAGTACCAGAAACGGTTATAATGTACTTCAATGCTGCTGCTCGAGTACGTGGTGACGTTGGCAGTATCTTGTTGCGCGCCTGCAGTGCAAAGGTGGATAAGGGTTGCAGTGTATGTTATAGATAGACTGCCAAATGCTGTGAATATCGGAGAGTCAGAGCGAGCAAGTAGGTTTAGTATAGGCTGAGCTAGACGACATGATGATGCCCATCAGATGATATCGCCAGTGCGGTCTGCTACATATCCCCCTGCCTCGTCCAAACGAACTGGGTCCAACTTAGAGAGCAAGGCTTGGATGAGATTCTCGATTATTCTTCGTGGCTTCACCAGGGTGGCGGCGGACATGCAAGCGGCTCTGGGAGCAGCGCGGCCATGCAGGTGCTGCGAGCATCCATTACTAGCAATGCTACTATCCACATTACTACCATGCTAATACCACATTACACTATGCTAATCTGCTGTATTCCGTGCTGTATTCTGCCCTTGCAGCGGCTGCCGACGTGGCGACGCGTCAATGGCTGCAGCATTCTACAAAGTTCACACCCGTCGGAACGGCCTCTTTCCTTTCTCCCAACCAACAGCTGACACTCACTGCAGAGGACAACTGCACATACAAACCACCGTCGACACAGCCTGCACCATGGCGCGCACCATCCTCAAGCCGAGGTCGGCAGCCCGATCCGCGCCAGCCTCGTCCATCCTCTACCGCGCGTTTGCATTCGCTGCCCTCGCTGCAGCGGCACTGCTCTTTGTAGGCGCACCTGCGTCTGTAGCTGCCCAGTCGAAGGAGAATGTGAGCTGCTTAGTCTATGTACACCTCTTCGATTCCCTGGCTGACTTTCCTGTCTTCTGTGCCAGCTTGGTCCTGGTGAGTAGCTCAAGTGCCCAAGAGCATCGACGTGTTCAACTGGCAGAGCAGGCGCACTGGACAGCAGCTGACCAACACGTAATATCTACCTCACCTACGGCATTGCTCCCGCAGTCATTGGGTAAGTGCTGCTTCCGCAATCCTTTTCGATGGAGGAGCATCCCAGAGCTTCTAGCACCCTCCATGCGCGTAATTTGGTGAAGCTATCAGAGCAGAGCTGACTCGACCATCCTCTCGCCTCCATGTGTACATCTACAGTATTGATCTCGGTACTACGTATTCATGCGTTGGGTAAGTCGCGACTCCCACCTGGGCTATCATCGCCGTCCTACGGTTCCTGTCGACTGACCTGATTCCCCTCATTGCGCAGTGTCCAGCAAAAGGGTCGCGTCGAAATCTTGACAAACGAGTAAGTGCGATAGAATAGCCACGCTTCATGAGCAATCTTCTAACGCACATCATCTGTGTCCCTCAGCCAAGGTAACCGTATCACACCCTCATATGTCGGCTTCGCCTCTGGATCAGGAGAGCGACTTGTCGGAGACTCTGCAAAGAATCAAGCCCCTCAAAATCCAGAGAACACCATCTTTGACGCCAAACGTCTCATTGGACGTCGTTTTGATGACAAGGATGTTCAACGCGACACCAAGCACTATCCTTTCAAGGTCGTCAACAAGGGAGATAAGCCCAACATTCAGGTCAAGGTCGGCAGCGAGACGAGAACTTTCACCCCTGAAGAAGTCTCTGCCATGGTACTGGGTAAAATGAAGGAAATTGCAGAGACTTATCTCGGTCAGAAGGTCGTCAACGCTGTTGTTACCGTTCCTGCATAGTACGTTTACCATCACGATACGACTTTCTGGTCGAACTTGAACTAACCCTCTATCACCGTTGTCCCTCAGCTTCAACGACGCTCAGAGACAAGCTACCAAGGACGCCGGTGTCATTGCTGGTCTCAATGTTCTCCGTATCGTCAACGAGCCTACCGCTGCCGCAATCGCCTACGGTCTAAACCAGTCCGGCCCTGAAAAGCAAATCATCGTCTACGATCTAGGTGGTGGTACTTTTGATGTATCTCTTCTATCCGTCGAAGATGGTGTATTCGAGGTCCTTGCAACAGCAGGAGACACACATCTCGGAGGAGAGGACTTTGACAACCGTGTTATTGACCACTTTGTCAAGGTATGGAAGAGAAAGCACGACGGTCAGGACATCACCAAGAATAAGAGAACAATGGGTAAACTCAAGAGGGAGGTTGAGAGAGCTAAACGTACTCTGTCCTCTCAAATGAGCGTCAAGATGGACATTGAATCCTTCTTCGAGGGTGAAGATTTCTCCGAGACCTTGACTCGAGCCAAGTTTGAGGAGATCAACATGGACCTATTCAGAAAGACCATGAAGCCCGTTGAACAGGTCTTGAAGGACGCTGGTGTTAAGAAGGAAGATGTTGACGATATCGTTCTCGTCGGTGGTTCTACCCGTATTCCCAAGGTTCAGCAGCTCCTACAAGAGTACTTCGGTGGCAAGGAATTGGCTAAAGGTATCAACCCCGATGAGGCCGTCGCTTACGGTGCCGCCGTACAAGGTGGTATTCTAGCTGGAGAAGAGGGATTGAAGGAAATGGTCCTCATCGACGTTTGCCCTCTTACACTCGGAATTGAAACCACAGGAGGTGTTATGACAAAACTCATTGGAAGAAACACAGTCGTACCCACCAAGAAATCACAAATCTTCTCCACTGCCGCCGACAACCAACCTACTGTTCTTATTCAAGTCTATGAAGGTGAAAGACCCATGACAAAGGATAACAACCATTTGGGTAAATTCGAACTGAACGGTATCCCACCCGCTCCAAGAGGTGTTCCGCAAATTGAGGTCACTTTTGAAGTCGATGCCAATGGAATCATGAAGGTTGCAGCAGCCGACAAGGCTACTGGAAAGAGTGAATCTATCACCATTACCAATGAAAAGGGCAGACTCTCCCAAGACGAGATCGACCGAATGATCAAGGAGGCTGAGATGTAAGTTTGGCCACCTGGAAGTGGGAATGTTGACTTCAAGGAGCCGCTATACTAACGATACACCCATCCAAATCCAACTATCAGGTACGCTGAAGAGGATGCTCAAGTTCAAAAGAAGGTTGAAGCCCGCAACGCTCTTGAGAATTTCACCTATTCTCTCAAGAACCAAATTACAGATAAGGAAGGACTAGGAGGCAAACTTGATGATTCCGACAAGAAGACAATCCAAGAAGCTATCAAGTCAGCTCAGGATTGGTTAGAGTCGGAAGGACAATCTGCCTCTGCTGAAGAAATCGATGAGAGGAGGGAAGAATTGACCGCTACTGTTGCTCCGATTACTTCGAAACTTTATGGTGCTGGCGGCGCCGGTGGCGGTGACGAAGAGATGCCATCGCACGACGAGCTATAAAAGGTTGGCTGAGAGTGGTCCAAGTAAATGATTAAAAGGTGCTAAGGATACAAAGCAGTTGTATGAGGTTGCTGAAGAGGATGAGGCGGCTTACCATAAAAAAGGAAGCTTATGACTTCAATAGAAGAAACTGCAAGAAACTGCAAGAAACTGCAAGATGGAAGTCTACTTTAGTTTGTTACGCAAGCTCTTGATTCTTGGTGCAGAGCGTAGCGCCATTGTTTCCATAGACGATGGCCCTCCTTAGCCTCGTATCCCTTGCTTTGTCTCTTTGTTTAGTGTCACGTAATCGTAGATGGTCTTGGGAAGAAGTTAAACGAAGCAATGCAGAATAAGAGTGAGAAAACGTTATTTGTGACGAAAGTATCATATGCATCAAGTATCAGCTTATGAACTCTCTCATGAAATACTGGGTGGATTGTGAACGCTTCATGGCGCAACGGTAAGCTATAACATTGAAGCGCTTATAGCATTGCTTCGCTCGTTACTGCCTTTCTGTGGTCATATAGTGAGATAGTGCTACACTCTTGGCTATTCGACATGAATGAAGGAAAGATGAGACCAATCGAACATAAGCTAGATGTTCTTCTCTATACAGGGGTTTGCCTGACGAAACGGGGGAATAAAACGGGAATCGGGGTTTTATTGTTGCCCTTGACCGAATCTTTTCAACTCACTCTTTTAGCGCCTGGCATTTCTGCGTCGTCTGTAGTTGAACCGGCTCCAGTAGAGCTGACATTGTTACCGGTGGTATCCTTCTGACCAACAGCAGTAGTAGGTTTATTGACCAAACCTCTCAAACTAATATCATAAACTACCTCTTCCATCTTCTTGATATCGTATTTCATTCCATCGAATCTCTTTCGCAACGAATCATTTTTCAAATTGAGCAGACCGAAACCTGCATGTACTTCTTTGCTGAATTTGGAAATACGTAGAGGAAGTTCAAAGTCTGAATTTACGATTGAGTTGGGACATAGTCGAGCCTTGAGAAGTCGACACCTTTGTTAGGAGGTTTCCTAATTGTACACAGCCGAAAAAGGCAGTTTAAGGAAACGCTTACTAGCTCGTTCACGAGACTGATCACGCTGTGTAGGTAGTCTTCTGTAGTAAGTTTGAAATGATCTGACCATTCTGGTTTGACTAGTAGTGGTTGATCCGGATAACGTGTAACATTTGTCAAAGAGCATTCTACGCTATAGATAGGAGACTGCGCAAAAGCTCACTGCCCATCGCTTCTCCTGCTTTCGTTGCATGAATGAGCTGTTCGTGCTCAAGCCAGTAGATCAGGACGATGTCAAACGAGAAAGCTTGGAGTGTTCTGCCGAACATATCAGAGTACTGTATCGAACAGGATCCCAGGTCAGTAGGATGAAGTGCTCAACCCAGAGACTTAGATATCTACTCTGTAAAAGGAATCTTTCGGGATCATACTAGCTAGAGACTCGATATTAGCTCGGCAAGCTGGAAGATAGTCGTTTGCTTCTTTGGCGAGTGCACCAAATTGGCTTGAAGGTATCGCATGGATGTTATTCAGGCTACAATGGCACCGCGAATGTCGTTAGAAAAGAACAAGACTTAGGAAAAGCTAGCGTTGCAGGAGTAGGCGTACTGTGCAGACAAAGCTCGGACGTTGCTGTCAAAGTCTCGTACGCTGTCTCTGATCTTTTCTCGTAGTGCAGCTTCGTCTTCCAGAGATGCGGCTAACGCGGAGAACACTTGCAGGTTCTGCTGATACCGTTGCGAGACACCTGCAGGGTTTGAGGCAGCTGCCGAAGCTGATGCTGCAGCCATGTTTGTATATATAGACGCTATGTATGCCGTCTGGTAGAAGGCCAAGCTGGAGCTATGATGCGATCAGAAAGGAGCATAATCGTGATATACTGATACAGCCATTCGGTAGACAGACAAGCTGTCTGTTCGTTCCGGCTTACAAGCATCAAGATCCTCCGACCTCATCTGTGCCATTTTCCCATAGTATACCTGCCCGGAAGCATCAGTGCCTTATCTGCCTGAAATGCTTGGTGGCGTCGACGCGATGCACACACCGGCGATTTGCACAACAATAGACCTTTCGCGTGCATATTTCAAACCTCGATGCGGATGGAACACGACTGACAATCATTGCACAGTCCTATCCCCGGGTAGTGCTTATCCGCCGTTCATAATATCCTGTGCATGGAGGAAAGGCAATCGAAAGCAGTCGCGAGGGTGTCCGTCGGGTTGCTCGACTTGTCCTGATTGTCCATACACGCATACCATTACACTGCTTCTGCAACACGATGGACCATCTGATACTTCCCCATGCGAAACAGCGGAAACCTGGTCCAAGGCTGGAGATTCCACATGGCGCAAGTCCGTATGCTTCTGGACCCTCGTCTTCGTCTGGCGATGATGTGGACGCAGGCTCCAGTGCACGCACATCCCGCGCAGCAGCGCATTCGCAGAAGCCTAAGCTGTCGCTTTTCAATCTGTCCCGCACAGGCCATAATGCCGGGTCAGCTTCTGGAAGTGGTAGCAGTAGCTCGTCAGGCCGAGAGGAGGTGCTGGTCGCGCCGGCATTTGAGCACATGTCGCTGGAGGACAAGACGATGACTCCGGCGTATATGAAACAACAACTGCAGCAAAGGCCATCCTCATCACTAGGTGGTGTAAAGACGAAACCGAAGCTTGCATTAGGCGCAATAACCCGCACACCGTCCCCTCATGTGAACGCCGGATCGTCATCGAGTGCAGCGGCGTTAGCATCTTCAGACGGCATGTGCAGGTCGACAAGCTTTGAAGGTGCTCTAATCGCGGAAACAACCCATGCTAATGTGGATGGCGATGATTATAAGCTTTGTCCGGAAGTCCTGCAAGACTGCGGACGGTTAGGTGAGGGTGCTAGTGGCGAAGTGAGAAAGGTACTGCACAAGCCTAGTGGGAAGGTCATGGCCAAGAAGGTAAGTAGAATATGACCTTTACAATGTACAATGGATGTCTCAGGTCTGATTTTCACAAGCATACTCCTTCCTCTAGACTATACCTGCGTCACCTAACGAAGACGTCCAGAAACAGATTCTGCGAGAGTTGGCTTTCAACCGGGAATGCCGAGCTGACTGGATCACGCGATATTATGGTGCTTTCCTAGAAGATGTAGGTGCAGGAACATACTGCGAGAACAATCCTAAGCTAACTTTGATATTCCATCCAAAAGAGCGATAGCCAGATTGCAATCTGCATGGAGTATTGCGAGGGCGGAAGCTTGGATGCCATATATAGACGGATAAAGCAAAGACAAGGGAGGACTGGCGAGAAAGTGCTTGGCAAAGTAGCAGAAGCGGTAAGCGCTGTGGCCTGTTTTGCCCATATGCTGTTGATGGTACTTACTTTGCTCTGATCACGGCACAGGTCCTAAACGGTCTAGTGTATCTCCATGACCGCAAAATTATCCACAGAGGTAAGGAACGCAGAATGAAAGTCGAGGAACGACATTCTGATCTTTGGGCTTGGACCACGGCTAGATATCAAACCTTCAAATATCCTTGTCACACGGACGGGGCAGTTCAAACTGTGTGATTTCGGTATCTCGGGCGAGCTTATCAACAGCATGGCCGGCACCTTTTGCGGGACGAGCTATTATATGGCGGTTGGTGATCGCTATACTGTCCGCATACTAGCTTGGACTGATGCAAGCCCTTGTATCGAATTGCAGCCCGAGCGGATACGAGGGTCGCGTTATACGATTACTGCGGATGTGAGCTTACTGTCCTCAGGTCGCAATTGCCTTCCTAGGCTGAATCGACGCTGTCCGTCCTTCAGATCTGGTCACTAGGCTTAACTATACACGAAGTTGCGATGAATCGTTTCCCGTTTCCGCCAGAAGGTGAACCGCCTCTGGGGCCTATAGAGCTTTTAACCTATATCATCAAGATGGACACACCGTTACTTGCAGACAATCCGGACGAAGGTGTGAAATGGACGAAAGCGATACAGGATTTTGTAGTTAATCAATGCTTGGAGAAAGACCCGTCGAAAAGACCTGGTCCGAAGGAATTGCTGAAACATCCTTGGATACTGAAGTCGGAAAGCTGGAAACCAAATCTAGAGCAATGGGTCGCATCGGTTTGGGAGTGGTAGGCAATGGATCTATATTGGGCAAAAGACCGCATTTCTGCTGTTTGAGCAATAACCATCGTCACTACGCCAAGCTGTTCAGGCTTTGAGAATGAGACGGCCAACACAGACTACTGTGTTGCATATCCTTGGCGCTGACGACACGGTATAAGTCTCGCCCAGTGTCCTACCAGCTCTTCTTTGGACCTTATTAGCCAGAGTCATCCCGCCTTTTTGCCGCTGCTGGGAGTAAGCGATTCTGTACGTTATGACAGATAAGATGGACTGCAGTCATGGGAGATAATTAGTTGTCAGGATGGTCAACTGCACGCTAGTACTTGGGTACTAGCGTTTGTTAACATCATTAATAGATTGTCAACAACGTTACATATTTGTAATGAAATATAATCTCTTCAGGAATTATATAACGTTTGCAATAATACTAAGGAATAAAACTATACTATATACTAAAGCCACAGCGCACACTCTTTCTGGGTTATCAGACTTTTAAGTTTTCGAGCCTTCAAAACTCGGTCGCTCTTTGATTGCATCTCAGCGGCATTTGACGATATGTAGACGCGGAAACTTCGTGCATCTTCTTTACATACATGCGAACAGAGCAATGAAATCTTCTTTCGTTCATCTTCGATATTCTTTCCGGTGGCAGGCCGTTCGAGCACGGTCCTAGAGACGATGTCTTCGCAGACAATAGATCCATCCCCTTTGAAGGAAGGACTCTGTGCACTCGTCAGACAAGACACCAATCATGCTACAATGGTCGCTTCAATAGATTCGCTGCTCTGCTTCTCTCTTGTGCAACATCTGTAACAGTTAGAACACCAATAAATATATATCAACATCATACAACTCACTTCAAAGCAATCCAACGTTTCTTGCAGTTAGCAATAGCAAGCATTTTCTCCCCTTCCTTACTCAAGTTAGGAACACACAGGCTTCGTCTGCCTTCAAGACGTTTTTTTTAAGAGAACTGACTATTGACCCGTGAGTTATATTTCATATCTTCCGCATCAATCTCTTCCTCCCCTTCCATTTCCTTTTCCCATCAGAGAGTCATCATTTCCAAGGACCCCTCTGACACTAGTCTACCCGCTCTCGCTCCACTGCCTCCTCACCTCAAGCATTTCCCGTATATCAGATGCCAGATAATACGGCCGGTAGGGACGTTCAAGGAGAAGCACGTGAATCAAGTACTGCACCAGCAATAAGAGCTTGTCGGTGACTCCGTGATAAAATGTTCGTTCTCCATGCGATGATCAATATCATCAAGGCCTCTACGCAACAGTGGCAGCGGTGCGTCCTGATACCTTAACACCGACCGTGATCGGTGTACAAAGCTGGGGCATGTGTGCTTGACTGACCTGCAATAGTGTAACGACAGCGCTTTATCGGTACAATGGTCAGCAACGCCCTATTTACAAGATTCGCTCGAGCCTGTGGGATCGCAAGACAAGCTCCTCCGCGCTCATCCAGGTCAACAAGATTACCTTGCCGAGGGATCTCCTAAAGCCCTGGCGGATGCGTTCGAAGCGTATATCGGACTACTCTTTCGAGAAACTGCCGAAGGGAACAGGTCCTTCACTGAGCTAAATATATAATTTACACGTTTGTTCAGCAAGGAGGCATTCCCTGATCTTGAAAGTCGGCTTGAATCCGCGCAAAGAAACTACTTTGTGGTTGCGACACGGACGCCTCAGACAGGCAACTCGAACTTATGTCAACATCGGCGCTGTCCCGCCCACTCGGCAACAGCGACGCCCCTCGGAATATAGAAACAGGGCAAGATCCGCGACGATCACGACGCCTGCAGAAAGTACGACAGCAACGCCAAGCACAGCGGTTCTCCATGGCGGTACCTATCGCAGAAACGACTTCGACAGCAAGCGAGACGACAGTTGGTCCACAGCCTGATGCGAGCTCTCTGCAAATTGGTCGAGTCACGAAGGCATGCGAGCCAGCTAGTGAAATAAACTCCGCCGAGCAGCCTCAGATGCGTGAGCTAGCAGTTGTCGACCCGAAAAAGGTATTATCGATGGAAGGCACGACATTAGCGGTCAAATCCAGGCAGCCTCAGCAGGTCTCGGGGCCCAATAATGGATCCGTGGGGCTCGTGGACAATAATCTACATCCAACCGCAGGCCATTCGCAAGGCAGCTCAGTGAGTCGCATCTTCTGTTACTGACAGCATCGTCTGACTCTAGGTTATTACTGGCAGGCCCTCCCGACCAGGCCGGTAGACTCAGGCTTGGCTGCCAGTACCGTGCCGGGACTCGCGGAATCGTCGCCTTTTTCGAGCCGCGCCAAGCCTTTACTGGTTTGTGTGTCCAAAAGCCTAAATATCGTCCTCAATGCTGCCAAGCTTCCCCCTCTACCCCCGCTTCCCAACCATCTCGCGCATCTGCCTTATATTCAACGCCACACTGGACCCCGACTACAAGGACTTATGTTAGAGGCAGATCGCGTTCATGCGTATCACGAGAGACAAGCGCTTGACGACCTTTGTTAGGTGTTGGCTAGTCAATGGTCATCGAGACGTTCACACGTGCGTGGCATCGGTACGTGTTACCCTCTTCAAGCTGTCGTCGTCGATATCGAGCGTGAAGTTGATTCACTTGGTGTGGCCCACTGAACTGCGCTTCGCAGCAGCAATAGCTACCGGTGTTCTGTTTGCTAAATTGGCTCATGGGTATGGAATGGACCAGAAATTAACAATGTCGATGCGAAGTCTACAAGTTTACTTCGGGCAAGGAGTAATCTTTGGCCCTAGCGGCTGCTTTTAAAGCTCGTTTCGGCTTGTTATTTCTGGAGATGACCCACGGAAACATCCCTATCGAAGATCTCTCCAAATATTTCGCCCGTTTATTCTGCGTTAAAACATTTCCCAACCTTGAAATCAAACTTCTAGCCGCACACACAGCTTACTTGCACGAGCAGGACAGCCCCCCTTCTAGCCGCACACACAGCTTACTTGCACGAGCAGGACAGCCCCCCTTCTAGCCGCACACACAGCTTACTTGCACGAGCAGGACACGGTACAGGGCAAGAAATAACATACGCAAGCCGTGAGGCGATAACCACGACGCGATACCAAGGCGAGACACCCGAGACGCGCAAGCATTGCCTGCGCAAACACCGACCTCAGTCCATCAACCAAGGAAAAGGCTGCGTACTATGCTAGAGCGCGGGCCTCGATTGCCTCTAGTGGCACAGTAAGGCAGCAACGTATTGGAGATTCAATGAAGCCGGTTCTTCTCAGCAATCATCTGAAGCAGCCGGGAAAGTCAATGCAGGTATTATTCTGCAGGATCGCGAACTTGGCCTTGAAGACACAGAGCGGAGCGCTGAAAGTGTAGATCATCATCGATGCTGCCAAGCTTCCCCTCTGCCCCCGCTTCCCAACCATCCCTGCCGGAGTTCAGACCGTCCAAGTAAGCTTTGTGTGCGGCCAGAAGTTGAATTTCAAGGTTGGGAAATGTTTCAACGCAGAGTAAACGAGCGAAATATGTGGTGAGATCTTCAATAGGGATGTTTCCCTGTGTCATCTCCAGAAATAACAAGCCGAATGAGCTTTAAAAGCACCCGCTAGGGCCAAAGATACTCCTTGCCCGAAGTAAACTCATAGACTTCGAGTCGACATGTGCACCTGGGCACGAAGGTGGTGGAAAGCGAAGAGCTACGAGTGAGGAGCCTGAGTATGTGAGACGCGCGTAGAAACGGGCACATTAACTGCGCCATCTAAAAGTCTAGCGGGCGGAGAGACATGACTTGGTAGAAACAGAAGTTGTCCGAAGGTCACGATGTGCGTTAGAACCGATACATGCAGGAAATAGCACTTGCCTCGATGCACCGAAACTGCCAGATTAGTTGCCATGGAACGAATCGGACAGACGCCGTAGCCAGAGTCCACACTCGCTCTCGTCCAAAGACCGACCCAAATGGCCATGACTTCGCGACAAAGAAGAACCTGACATCGCTCCTTCAACTGTTAGCATTTGCGATGTGGTATCTAGACCACTTCGTTCTTCTTGTACTATTTCGTCCAAAGTTCCGTCTTGCTCCTTCCCGCATCTGGCGCCCGAGTATTTTGTTTGAAAGGATCCTCATTTGCTGACCAGCCCGTGAACGTACCTGCTATTCGTGCTCAGACAACTGCCGGTGGCCAAGTGAGATAAAGACTAGCTTTGGGGTTGGACATCAAATCACCAAAAATGTATCTTAGAGACCCATAGTCGTTCTTGATGAAGGGTTAGTCTGCCCGCGTTTCTTCTAATAGAGACAGATTGATATCACTATCATAAACTTGGGCGGAGGGACGCGATCGCGAGGCCACTCTCCACCAAGTAAGCAACAGTAACGCCGCCTGCCAACTTGATGATGCCATAACTTGCTTAATTGATTCGACCTCCCGTCCGTTAGGCACGCCAGGTGCCATGAGTTCCACACCTCGGCGGTCGACCGAGGACGAGTCTGCATCTCTCTTGCAGATCCCGGGCAGCAGAGACCAGGACGACGGAGGTGAAGGCGGGTCCAGACGAGGCAGCAGACAGAGCCGCCGCTCCTTCCTCTCGGACATCGACGACAGACGGAGCATCAAGGATGTCATCACCAATCCGCGCTTGCTCACGACCTTCGAGCAGGCGTTGGTCGTCACCGCGATATGCTTGATATGCCTGTCCGGCATCTTGGCAGGACTGTTCCTGGGGTCCTTCGAGAGACTGCGTCGCGAAGCCAGAGAAAGAGAAAGGGCACCACCGGTCATCAGGACCAGCACAGAGACAGACTACAGGACGACAACCCAGTTTGCAACAACTACGATCAACGGTCCGCCGACTTCACCCACGTCAGTTCCGCCATCACCGCCACAAGATCCCCCGAACAAGAATGTGCGTTCTCTCTTGGCCGCCTCGTATAGCTTGCGCGCGTCTGGATACTAATCCGTGTCCCTTTCAGGACCAAGTATGCCTAACGCCGACGTGCGTCCAAATCGGTGCTGCGATTTTGGATAGCATAGATAACAGCATAGATCCCTGTGACGACTTTTATCAGTTTGCAAACGGGGGATGGCTAGCTACTCATCCTATACCCTCTGACAAGGGTGCTTACGGCTCAGCTCAGTGGATAGATGAGCGCAACAAAGACCTTCTCAAGCGTATACTTGAAACCCCAGTCGAAGACCTCATACCTACTCTAGGAGATCAAACTGAAGCTGCCAAACAGGCTGACAGACAGAACCTGAAGGATCTAAATGGATTTTATACCTCTTGCATGGACGAAGATGCTTTGGACAGAATGGGATCAAGTCCGCTTGTAGACGTGGTCGAAGAGGTCTTATCGGCTTGGCGGGAAAAAGGAGAAACCATGCCTTTCAAGACCGGCGATCGCCGGCAAAGACTTACAGACACATTACTCCTTCTTCACTCGAAAGGTGAGTAACGTGAACATGGGTTGGAGAGGGCTCTTCCGAAGCCACCGTTACGCTGACTCTGGTTCTTCGCTTGGTATATTTGTAGGCATCGGAGCCTTGTTTGATTCCAGCGTGCAAGGCGACTACTATCAAGATCCAGATTATATGCGCCTCTTCATATCTCAAAGCGGTCTAAGTCTACCGAATCCCGAGTACTACGACGACAAAAAGGTACAAAAGGTATACGAAGAGGTGGTTAGAAGCGCAATGACAAGTATCTATGGCGACCTCAAGAAGGCACAGACTTCGTCTGGCAGACGGAAAAAGCCCATACCTGTTGTTGATTCGAAGGAAGTCTTCGCATTCGAGAAGAAGCTGGCTGGTGCTTTCTGGGATAAGTAAGTTTGGCATGCCTTTGCGGCATTCGGATTCCTGGTTGGCGTATCTTCAGGCATTGACCGCATTCTGGTCTCACTCAGGGTTGATGAGGAGGATCCCGTCAAGTCTTACAACGCTTACAATCTGACTCAATGGAAAACAGAAGCACCCTACATTAATTGGCCAGACTATTTCTCCGGCTTTGCACCTCGAGTCGTACCATCACCTCTTATCGTTTCCACACCAAGCTATTTTACCAACCTTACGTGCATACTAGAAGGAACAGATGACGCGACATTGGAAGCATACTTTGTGTGGACCGCAATCAAAAGCCTTTCTAAGCTCCTTGGACCGCGTGAAACGGCACGTAAAGAAGTTACGCAGTTATCCAACTACCTCAGTGGTATCGAGGAGGGCGTGAGAGGTCGACGGGAGGATGTTTGTTTGCAATCTCTGCTTGATAACTATGGATTCATGATAGGCCGGTACTATGTCCAACAAGCTTTCTCCGGTAAGTGGCAGGTTTCAGCTATCTTGACCATTTTGAGGCTTCCAGCTGACTCTTGCCTGTGCCAATCGTAGGCGAGGCCAAAGCTTACGTTGAGACGGTCATCCAATCTACTGTAAAAGCTTTCAAAGATCGATTACCTGAATTAGACTGGCTAGATGAACCAACTCGCAAAGCAGCGGAAGATAAAGCTTCTGCTATAGGGGTTAAGATCGGATATGCTACTTCTCCGAATGTTACTGATCCTATAGCCTTGAAGAATTATTATGCCTATAATAGACCTGTCAGAGGACAGTACTTCCAGAGTGTTTTGAAATCGAGAATTAGAAACGAACAGAGGAAATGGGCAACTATTGGAAGACAAAGAGACCCTGGAGTTTGGGACATGATCCCGTCCGAGGTAAGGCAGGATAATGCTACTATCCTTAATACCCTGGCTCATACAATCTATGGATTTATCTGTGGAGCAGGTCAACGCGTACTACGAACCATCAGCAAACGAAATGGCTTTCCCCGCTGGAATACTACAGGCGCCCTATTTCTCGAAAGATTACCCCGAATTCCTGGCCTTTGGGTCGATGGGATCGGTCGCTGGTCATGAGCTTACGCACGCGTTTGACAACGCAGGTGAGATGATACACATTCATTGCTGTAATTCCAGTATGAAGCCAGCTGAACACGTAATCTACCAACAAAACAGGCAGGCAATTCGACAAGACCGGCAAATTGACTGATTGGTGGACGAAGGGAACAATAAAACGCTACCAAAAGCTTACAGATTGCATCGTTGAGCAGTATGCAAAATATTTCGTCGTGGGTCCTGATGGCAAGAAGCATCACGTCAACGTGAGTCGTCGGCTTAAAAGCCCGCCTGAAGTCAAGAGTACAAGACTGATGGCAATGCCATTTATTCTGTGTTATCGTAGTCGAGAGCCACACTTGGCGAAGACATCGCTGATGGCGGTGGACTTGCACAAACCTTCCGGGCTTGGCAGGACCGATTCGCTTCTGATCCCAGGGGAGAGAAGTATGACAAGTGAGCGATATCTACGTTGATATGATATTGGACCCAGACGTGTTGCATCTCAGTGGCTAATGGAGGTGTTTCTTTTGTGGTTTGTGTCTCCTCAGCTACCTTCTTCCGGGCTTGAACTATACCCGTGAACAGCTCTTCTACATTCAGTTCGCACGTGGTTGGGCCAGGAATATCAAGCCGGCTGAAAGCGTTCGAAGAATCCGCGTGGACGAGCATTCGCCCACGAATTTCAGAGGTCTGTCCTGACACAGATGCTATGGAGTGTATAGTGGGATCTCAGGCTGAGATGCATGTCTTTTCCTAACTAGTCATCGGGCCGCTATCGAACAACGAAGAGTTCAGCAAGGCGTTCAATTGCCCTGTGGGATCAAAGATGAACCCTAAGCACAAGTGCCATGTACGTGGCCTTTTTGAGTCGGAGTCTGACTTTGCAGTGTCATCAGCCTAATGCGGATGTTTCGGACTTGCAGGTGTGGTGAAACGGAGAGACGTATTTGCCTACAGCTTGGTAGCTTTTCCGCAGACTATCTATCCATGTAACTAGCATAATGGTTGCAAAAGTCTGCTGCCCTGGTCAATCCATCGCCCGACCTGCATTCCCTGTCGCCCCTCGGCGGCGGCACCGTATCGGCATTCAAAGTCCGGCCGTCGAGGGCCACCGAGCCGATCGGCTTTCCGTTCGGCATTGCAGCAGGCTGGCCATGCATGACTGGCGAGCAATGGGCTGTTCAAGCTAGCATTGCTTTACTTACACCTTGGCTGCCCTAAGACACCGTACATCCACTACTGCCACTCTACAACCATCCAACCTGTTCTGTCCACACCCATGCTGTTCACTACACTCGCTCGCACAGTAGCGGCAGGGGCGGCAAAGACCGCCACCAGCAGGACCTTTACGAGTTCGACAGTCGGAGTGAGTGGGCGCCTGGATTGGATGCAATTGGCCATGTCCATTGTACTCATGTACGCGGTATGCTGACGCGCTTGTCTCTCCCTGTCCCTGCGTTATGGCGGTGCCCCAGGCAAGCAATGTGAGTGTGGAGCTCCTCCGACCGCATCAGCAATAACGAGGAGATGCGCACAGTGCTGATGAACGACTATCAACCTCGAACAGCTCCGCGCTAGACACATCGCGCAGTCAGATTTCAGTCCATTCATGTTCACGGCGATGACTGTGAGTGCTTGTCCTCCTGTAATGCTTCCCTTGGTTAGCATACGAATGGTCCCACCTTTTTACGCCTTGCGCTCGCCATCCTGTTTGTACACGCGACTTTTTGTGGCTGACACACATGTTACAATGTATCCTCCCATCAACAGACGGTAGCCACGGTTTCAGCGATACTGTTGTAGAGCAACGTATCGTATGTATTGGCGTAATATAGCTGGGCAATCTGAGTACCAAGTCTCGAAGTCCTTCGGCGATCTCCGATATCCGGTATTCCCGAGGCTAAAGGACTTGCTGCTTCTAGAGCCAGACTTCTAAAACGACAAATATAGACGATACTGCTATAAGGAGGGCAGCTCCTGTGCTTGACGAATCCTAACGGACTCTCCAGCTAACGCTGGTAAGGGAATATTCGGGTTGTAGTTCAAAGTATACGTTTGGCCAATACTCGTTATATTGCACGAAGAAGAARRGCAGCTGCTTCAGAAGCTGCTRAGGACAACGAGAGGCTCTTACAAGGTAGGCTGAAGCTATCAAAATATACTAAAGTTACTAAATGCGGTCTGTYCTGTAGTTGTCTTTCCGCTTGCTCTYCGATCAGTCTTGCTGCTGACATTCGTGGGTTGTCGAGCTTGCTTCAAGATACCAGCAAGAGAGACGGCCCGCAGTCAATGTGAGTGATCAAATCACCACATTCCCACACAAACTAATYAATTTTTWTCGTYTTGGTCKGTAAGAATCCATGAARKMRCGGGTGTCGGTGCGATACCTTTGTGATGAAAACGACCTGCGTCGCGGCGGAGAGCGCTGACGGCCAGAATCTCGTGAGTMTTGATTCCTGCTGCTAGGTCTCCTWGTGGACRCGGGACTAATAGATCTAACTCTAGCGRTAGATCTACTCTCGGTATCAGAAATAGGGGAGGGAGAAYCTCGAATTGCTTGTGCTTCRGAAATAGTAGGTTTAGGAATTGGCATGAGAGTAGGAAACGTCTCCTCCTCTTGCACTGTTGGACGCYGTAGGAAATCTTCTAGACAGTATTCAGCCAGAGATTTGAACGTCTTCTGAGGTATRGCTTGCACGCCATGAGAAATGAGGATATATTCGTTGATTAATGACGCGCGGTAAGGGAGATTTTTTAGGTACTGCCATCGGAGATGTTGAGCAGTTTGGTTGATATATGTTTCATGTTGGGGAAAATAGGCCTGGATAACGGTTGAGGTTATGGTGGTGGTGTGAAGTGGGTGCGTGAGGCCGAAAGGAAGCGCAGCTGCATAAAGTATAAGCTGACTTGCTTCTAATAGATTTATAAATTGTTTTTGAAGATGTTCGAGRGCTGTGGAAACTCCTTGGGCGGTTGTTTCCATCAGTTCTTCCAGATCCTCAGGGTGGACTTGACCCGTGGAAATGGCCTGGACTAGAGAGAAATGTGTTCGAGCGTCATGGCCGCCCGAAAGGTACGTGATACCGGATATATAGGTACCTGGACCACCTATCTTGAAACAGAAAAGAGGAGGCATGCGCAGTGCATCCTCAGCGACCGTCATAGGCATTTTTGAGAGTAGCTTGAGCTCTTCGCTCATATCTGGCTGTATTTGCCTAGAGTTGTACAGGTACTTCATGTTGTTGTACAGTTATGCAGAAGTAAAGAACCATTCAGCAGCTTCTGCTTTGTTACCGCAGCTTGCTACTTGCCATATTTGTGCCGGGATAAGCGTGTATGCTATCCAGGCCTTTGCCACCCATAACTGGAGGGTGACCCTGAAGGTGGCGGGCCGACGACTCAGCCACTTGCCTCCTTAGGCATAGCGTTGCCTAGAGGTTCGTSTTGAGCKCTGATGTGTTCGTCRGGACTAAATCTAGAGGCTGGCTGTTGTAGTTCCCAAGATATGTCCTYCAAACGTTTCGTGGGGGCTAAATAGTATCGTCGAAGTCGGTGTGGCGCAATAGGGACTTGTCGTGGAGTTCCGTCTAATTCGGCCAGGAAGTAGGATCCTTTCGCATGCTGCGCGACTACTATGAATGGTCCATACCATCTGTTGTCCATCTTGCGCGTAAATGCTGTCGTTAGTGCTGTATCATGCACCAACACTAGATCTCCCGACTTGAGAGGTTCCCTCATTCGATGAGCCATTCGCTCATCCATATACTTTGCTGAGGCCTTGCGAGCAAAAGCGAGCTTCTTTGCTGCATAATCCATCTGACTCTCCAACCTTTGGAGCTGTCTAACTCTTTCGACTAACAGTTCTCCCGTCGTCATCTGAAACCTCCACATTGTGTAGATCCAGGTCTCGAGATTGACGTCTAGAGGTAGACATGGAGCGGCAGAGAAAATTAGTTCGAACGGCGAGTAGCCGGTCGTACGCTTCGTGGTAATCCTGTCAGCATATAATACTGCAGGAAGAAATTGATGCCACTTATCGTAGCGGCCTTTTGAAAGTTTGCACAGCGCCTCGAAGATCGGCGGGTGACCGCGTTCGATAGCACCATGTGCTTGAGGATTAAAGGGTGTAGAGCGTTTGTGCTCAATTTCATAGATTGTGATCCAATCCTCCACTTTACCCCTAAATTCCTTGCCATTATCGTTGATGATTGTCTCCAAAATCGGTCCATACCGACAAATAATCTCCTGATTGATAAAGGACCAGATGGTTTTGGCACTTGCTACACGCAAAGCTCGCCCTTCTACCCATCCAGATAGGTCATCTCTAGCTAAAACCATATATCGGAAGCTTCCACTTCCTTGACCCATATGTACTACATCGATTAATACTCGCTGAAAGATCTTGCTAGTAACAATCGTAGGGCGTAGAGGTTCACGAGGACGAGGATGATCCCTGCCTCTTCTTTGGCAGAGGTCACAAGATCGAACCATGTTAATGACAGTTTTTCTAAGCCCAGGCCACCAAAACCTTTCACAGGTAAGGCGCCAGGTGGCCGAAATCCCGCGATGCCCAATTTCATGCATTTTTCTTACAATGTCATCCTGAGCCGCATCATGCACAATCAGCTCTTTGTGAACACCCGATTCCTCTCTCTTATATATTTTAGAACCGGAAATGAAGAGCTGAGTCGCCCTTAATCGTATGCGCTTACGCYGAGCTTCGGTAGCGTCAGCTGGCATCTGACCTGTCAGTAGAAAGCAACCAATGTCGTGCCATTCCTGAGGCCAGTTGGTCATATCAATCACGTCGTTAGAGGCTTCYGCGCCTTCTTCCTCGTCGTAAGGCAAATCCTCGATAGAACCGTCGTCTTCGCTGATCGAAGCGGTCGCTACCATACCGTATGGAGTGCAGGGCATCCATGAAAGTCGACCAAGAGTGCTCTCAAAGACCCCGCTTGCAATCTCCCATCGTGTATCATCATCTAACTCTCCCTCTTGAGAATCTTGCTGCTCTTGAGAGTGCAACAGCGACAAATCCTCATCAGTTTCATATTCAGCTCTYGAGAGRCCGTCGACCAAAACATGATCCTTCGCTGGAACATGAAAGATTTCCAGGTCGAATAGCTTGATAAAGGCTAACCACCTACTCATAGGTGAGTTGGGCAGTTCAGGGTTGTTCAGCATTTGGACAATAGACTTAGCGTCTACTTCCAAGCGAAAATGGCGTCCGAAAAGGTGGATCTTGCAACGACGYAATGCCTTATAGACACCACATAGCTCCAGTTTCGGCTGGCTATACCTYGATTCCACATCATTAAAAGCGATAGAATCAAAACGAGCTGGCATCCTGTTGCCGTCGTCATCGTCCTGAAACAAAGCAAAGCCAACGGCAAGGTTCGAAGAGTCGACGGCGAGGGTGATGGGATTTGCCTTGTCATAATTAAGCTTCACTAAAATCCGGTCTTCACCAACTTCCTTTATTATAGCTCTGGCTGCTTTTGTGTGAACATCTGTCCACTCGAACACTTTATTCTTATGTAATAGCTCACGCAATGGAGCATCGTGATAAGCGAATTTCGGCACAAATTGTCGTACAGCRCCAGTAGTGCCGAGAAATCCCCGAAGTTYCTTAACGGACTTGAGAGGGAACTTCCAGTTCTGTATCTTATTAAGAGCTTTTCGGGATACCTTGACGCCCTTCGCGTCTACTACATTGCCCAGAATGTTCCAAGCAGGGGTAATAACCGTGAATTTTTGACCAGATATTGCCAGGCCAGCGTGTTCAGTGCGCAAGAGCAGGCGCTCTAGTGCGACAGCGTGTTCCCAGACGAAACGGCGAATATCATAGTCAGGGTGCAAAAGCTCGTTATTGTAAGTAGACATAGGACCTTTCATGGCTATATCGTCCACAAATGGCCTGATAACATGGGGAATCTCTGGCTGATAGACCCAAGAAATTGACCTCTGAAATTCGGCTACAGAATTCGTTGCACCTTGCAGCAACTTTGTGTGCCGGAAAAGGCCAAGAGGTGTCTGAATGGTAGTCATGTCGCGAGACTTGACGCTTAATGCTCGCTGATCATAACCACTGAAAAGGTCTGCTAACGCATAGGTCGCATGGCCTATAAATTCTTGGATGAAGTCTTGTACATTCGGCGGTACGCCCGAATCGCGTATAGTTACGCGGTTCATGGAGCTGGCGTCGACCACTTTGCGTAGGCCACCATTAGACTTCTGAACCATGAACCACCGTGTAACGTACGGAGAGAAGCTTGGCTCGAGATCGCCAGCCTCTATTTCCTTCTGTATATGCTCCACTACTTTCTGCATCAAAGCTTTCGGTATAGGGATTTGACGATCAACCCAAGGTGTATGGGGAACGACGGGTACCTCATAATCAGTGGCATACTCCTTCCGGAGCAATCCTTTCTCAGATCGGTCAAAAGCTAGCGCTTTTTCATGTATCTTAAGGACACCCAGGAGCAACTGCTTCTCCATTTTCGTTAAAAAATCCTCTGGACCGAAATCCATCAACTTTAGTCGTTCTTCCGTGAGCCGGCCGCCCGGGACGAAAATAGGGGGAGGCAGCTTGAGCGGTGTGTCGTATGGATCCCGTGACAG